>LPNX010790061.1:1748995-1832607 GCA_001517045.1 Pseudotsuga menziesii | reverse complement strand
AAAAATCTGGAGAGATCAGACTCTGCGTGGATTTCAGGAACTTAAACCGTGCATCAGACAAAGATAACTATCTTGTTCCACCCATGGAGCAATTGCTACAAATGGTCTTAGGTTCTGAACTGTTTTCGTTATTGGACGGTTTCTCTGGCTACAATCAAGTATTAGTAGCTGAAGAAGACAGATTGAAGACCACGTTCAGGACCAAATGGGGAACCTTTGCCTACAGGAGAATGCCCTTTGGGCTTATAAATGCCGTAGCAACATTTCAGAGAGCTATGGACATAGCTTTCCGCGGATTGATTGGACGAAGTGCTGTAGTATACCTTGACGAAATTACAATATTCTCGAAGAGAAAAGAAGAGCACTTGTTTCACTTAAGGAAAATTTTCGAACGCTATCGGAAATATGGCATCTCACTCAATCCTAAGAAGTGTGTGTTTGCTGTCACAGAGGGCAAGTTGCTGGGTCACATATTTTCGAAAAAAGGAATCTCTGTAGATCTAGAAAGAATTAAGGCTATTGAACAAATCCCCTTGCCCCATAATAAAAAGGGGATACAATCTTTTATGGGAATGATAAAATTCGTGCAAATATTTGTGCCTGACTTTGCTCAGATTGTCAAGCTGTTGCAGCAGATGGTAAAGCAAAATGCAATATTCAAGTGGATTGAAATTGAGAAGAGCGCATTCAGCAAAATCAAAACTGCGGTTGCACACGCACCATCCCTGAAAAGCCCAGATTTTGACAAAGATTTTATCTTGTATACCTTCGCATCCGATGATTCACTAGCAGTTGTACTCACCCAAAAGGAAGATGGGGGGAATGAATTCCCAATATCCTTTATGAGTACTTGTCTACAGGGAGCCGAATTGAATTACCCAGCTGTTGATAAAAAAGCTTACGTTGTATTCAAAGCGGTAAAACAATTCAGGCCTTATACTTTAAAAAATAGAACCAAAGTGATCGTCCCCTACCCAGCTGTAAGGTCTCTTCTTATACAGAAAGTTAAGAGAAAGAAGAGGCAACTGGGTAACAACTCTTCAAGAGTACGACCTTTAATTCAAGTCGGCATCTATAGTTAAAGGACAAGGGTTGTGCAAACAGATGACTGAAAATGGAAAAAATGAAGAACACACCTGGGAAGATGAAGCTGAATTACATGTAATGGAGGTATGTCCTTTGTTTACAGCTCCCGAGTCTTGGTATAGAGACCTTGTGCATTAATTGCAAGCAGGGCTGTTGCCAAAACATTGGAATTCCAAGCAAATAAGAGCGCTGCGTCTGAAGTCAGCCTCCTATCAACTTGTTGAAGGAGTATTATTCAGAAAGAATTATGACGGGGTTCTTCTCAGATGCTTAGAAAAGGAATATGCAAAAAAAGTAATGTCAGAGTTGCATGACGGTCCTACTGGGGGACATTATTCAGGAGATACTACAGCCCACAAAATCCTCAAGGCATGTTACTATTGGCCTACGCTCTTCAAAGATGCACACGCACATGTCAGAAAGTGTGATATTTGCCAAAGGTGTAGTGGGAGACAACCTAAAGCAGCAGCACCCCTAAAGCCTGTGATGATCACGAAACCATTCGAGCAATGGGGGCTGGATATTATTGGAGAAATAAAACCAAATTCCTCTCTGCAGCACAAGTACATTCTGACCGTGACTGATTATTTCACTCGCTTGGTCGAAGCTATCCCGCTGCGCAAGATAAATGAAGACGAAGTCATCAGCTTCCTACAAGATCAGATCATGACCAGGTTTGGAGTTCCAGTTTCGTTAGTCTTTGATAATGCTAAGTAATTTGCGTCGATTAAAATTACTACATTTGCTCATGATAAAGGGATAAAATTGCATTATTCTGCTAATTATTATCCACAAGGAAATGGCCTAGCTGAATCCTCTAACAAAAATCTGATTAGAATTTTAAAGAAGACTATGGTAGAAAACCAGAGGAGTTGGCACTCAGCATTACCAAATGCTCTTTGGGCCTATAGAGTCACCCCCAAGTCTGCGATCGGAGTGTCTCCATATACCCTTGTCTATGGTAAAGAAGCCATCCTTCCCCGCAATATCATGCTACCATCTTCCATACTAGCTCAAGAGTCCAGAGGGTCGGATGATGAAGTTTTGCAAATAAGAATATATAATCTCCTGAAAGCAGAAGAGGCTAGATCCAAAGCCAGGGAACGCTTTAAATAGCAGCAAGAGTTAGTAAAGAGATGGTTCGACAAACATAAGGCTGGAACAAAAGACTTTGAGGTAGGTGATTTGGTTCTCAAATGGGATCACCCCCATGATGAGAAAGGAAAGCATACTAAATTCCAACAGTTGTGGGTAGGCCCTTATCAGATAGCGGCAAAGCTTGGCCCTTCTACTTATAAGTTGCAGGATCTACAGGGGTGGGAAGAGAACTTACCAGTGAATGGTTTGGTTCTCAAGCCTTATTTTTCCTGAGTTCTCCTGTCTTGTATATAAATAATTTGTTTGGCTGTCTTTTGAGTCATGTTTTACAGTTTGTTTTAGTTTGTTTTTATTTATTCTAATAAAGAGAATGAACCCGCAGTTGCATAGAGAACATTAAAATGTTTGGGAATGATAAACATTTTGGGTCTCAGATTGTGTGTTTTGTATAAAAGAATTTCTTCCAGTTTAGTCGTTTTCTCGAATAATTCTGTGTGCATTGAAGTCCTGCTTAACCCCTGTGAAATAAACCGGATCCGAAGAGTCTGGAATACTATGTTGAGACTCCATCCACGTCACACTTAAAATGTTCTAAGGAGCGACAGCAGAGGACCCATGGAAAGGAGCAAGGTGAACAACATATGAAATATAAATGATCCCATGCCAAGAAACGAATGCCAAAAGGCAAATAAAGAGTCAAAAACTCCTATGAAAGCATCATAAATCAAAGCAGGTGCTGAATCATAAGTACTAAATTACCGAAAGATCCTCTCCGTCCGTGAGCTGAAACTTGAAGTACACCACTCACACAAAAGGACACTATGGGATAGAGGATCCTGAATTAAAATTTAGTAAGAAAGGCATGCAGGAGGACTCATATGAAAAGGGACAAAAGTCCGGAAGCACAAAAAAGTGCTAAAATGGCATGGGAATGAGGAACAAACGAATATTTCTGTTTACCATGTGCTACAATCCTGTGGTGTCCAAGCTATCAGCTACTCGAAGACAAAGGTAATAATGAAACTCATCTTTTGGCCTCAACAGAGTTATCTGGACTTGAAAAATCTTGGTTTCCACTCTCCCAAATTGGACTATTATCAATGATTGAAGGTACACACTTCCGGCATTCGAGAAATCCAGATAGCTGGAAGAATTCGATAGATGCATTTATTGTTAGACAGTCTGTTACTCAAAGAACAATCTCCCAGAGATCTAGGTTCACCAGGTAATCGCCAATTGTTGTAGCTGCAACCATTCTCCTCAAATTTCTTAATTTTTGGGCCCCTCCTCATGATTTAGCGTTGTTTTAATCGTTGGATCCTTTGAATTTTTGGTCATGTTTAATTTTGGATGATTCTAAATATTAACTCTCGCCCTCGTTTTCAAATTTGATTGTGATGAAATTGTTGCGGGTCGCAGTTTTATTTGCTTGTCGATCGGATCAAGTTTCTTTGTTTGGGTCATGGTTTTAGAGGTGAAGCCAGTTTTTACCCGTTGTTGAAATTCGAGGGTTGTCCGAAACACTTAAATCATTTTTATTGATCGGGCGTCTTAATATGTTAAATCGGCGGCTGATTGCCTTTTCCCGTCCGCCGTTGCGGCTCCCAAATCGATTAGCCATCCGAAGTATGAAGAGCTCCGACTGCCGATGCGTGTTGACCTTTTCGTCGCGTGACTTTAGCCCTTGTCTTTTTCGTCGTTGTGGCTAGGAAAGTCATTTGGCTTCCGATGTAATGTCTTCAGAATTCCGATTGAGCTTTTCCACCCGCGTTTCGGATGTCTCTAGCTCTTATCCCTTCCGCCGTTGCGGCTCTCAAAGTCCTTTAGCTTCCGAAGTGTAAAGCCGTTCGACTTCCGATTAAAGCTTCGCCCGCCCATGTTTCGCGTGACTTTAGCCCGTGTTTTTTCTGCCGTTGTGGCTAGGAAAGCATTTTCGCGTTCGATGTCAAAGCCTTCCGACTGCCAATTTAGAACTTTCCCACCCAAGGCTTAATCAAAACTCTTTCCAGATCAAGAGATGCACCTGGCCGTTTTCTTGTGGATTAGCTGTTTCAGGTGGTTAATTGTAATGTTTAAAACGCCATTCCAATGAATGATGCTTGTTGATTGATTGCAGGTGAGTTCGAGAAATCGGTCAAACTATCGCAGCATGGAGGAAGATGAACCGTTTGGTAGAGGCAGGGCCAAAACTAGCAGGATCGCAAGAAGGACAAACGAAGGAAAAAAGACAAAATGAATGGTGACAGAGGAGGAGCTCTGAAAGGTCCGACAGTTACTCAGCCAATCACGAGCATGCGCAGAAAAGATATAGGAATATGAAGCGTTGAGGAACTGAAAGGCCAGATGTTTGGGGGGCAGCCCAAGCGGTCTGCAGTTGTAGTTTAAATATTTGAAAGTAGAACTTAGACAGGGAATTTTTTCCTGGAAGAACTTGTAACCCATTTGCTTGTAAGAGGAACTATTTCGTTTTACAATCAGAAACTGCAACTTTTGCCTACTGGAGAAAGCGAAATGTGGAATGTATCAATGTGATTAAATGAACAATGTTGAAGGGGAACTATTTCGTTTTCAGCTGTGTTTCATTAACTGTGAGAGTGTTTAACTTCCTGAACCTATGTTCTTGTTGAATGCTTTTTTCAGTATATTTTGTGATGTTTTCCACTTTGAGTGATGAATGTTGTTCATAAAACAATTGGCTAACTGGTTGTTAAAAAATATGCAATTGTTCATGTGTCTTGAAAGAAGTATCAGCTATCTGTAACTTTTCATTATGCATGTACAAAATATATTACTCACCAATGAATGATAATCCTGCTCCCTAGGGATAGATTAGGTAGGTAGTTTAATTTCTTGTTGTATGTGATTTAGATGCTAGTGAGTCTAAGACGAGAGGTAAGAACCTGCGCATTATGTTGTGAGTGCTCCTTGCATCTTATCACCCTACATGGTTAATTAGGCACTTGCATATCATACATTAAGTCAAAAATTACAAAATACACGGTGGACCGGGCCGCAACCGGTAAAGCCTTTGTTTTTGTTACTTTGACCTACGGTAACCGGACCGCAAACCGAACGGATTCCCCATACCAAATAGTCACGGGTTAGTTGGGAATGTTGACTGGGGAGAATCCCTTACTGTTGTTTCCTGCGAATTTTCGGGCCTTAACAGGACCCAATTAAATGTTTTGGTCTAGATGGCTCAGTTAAGGCAGGAATTCAGTCAAGGAAGGCTAGCGCTAGGGTTGGATGAGATATATCTATAGATCTGAGGCCACCAACAGACAACCAGCTCAACATTGAAGGTGAAATGGGATCAGGAGGGGCTGATCTACACACCTGGTTCAGAAAAATTTGGAAAAAGTCAGATCTTGAAAAAGGTCAAAGTTGATGATTGAAGCTAAGAGGGTGAAAAACTGATTTCTTCATATCTAGGGCATGAAGGTTGGATCTAGCTTAGCGTTAGGAGTGTTCTGGAGTGCTCAGTACCTGATCTATCGGCCTAGCCTGTCAGATTTTAGAAATAGTAAACTTCAGAAAGGTCCAGTTTTTCAGTGATGGTGCTAGGGTTGTTTTCAGTCTAAAACTCAGATCTAGGTCACATTGTCATGAATATGGATAGTGTTGGGGGTGATTTGGACTGTGTGAGACCTGATCTATCAGTCTATGAAGTCAGAAATCAGAAAAAGTTAAAACCCTAGCTATGTAGTTTTCATTCTAAAATTCAGATCTAGGTCAACCCAGCATAAATTTGACCAGTGTTGTACTAGATTCAGTGAGGGTGAGGCCCAATCTCTGAAACCCAGCAGTGGTTTGGCCAAATATCGGACGGTTCCGGATTTAGTATTTTTTAAGGGTTTTTTAGTATTTTAAGGATTTTCAGAAAAATGGAAGGAAAACAAGTACAGTGGATTTAGATCTGTTAAAGAGAAGAGAATTACCTGTTGGATCGTACTTGGAAATGCTTGTAGAAGTCTTAACAGTGATGATCCTTACTATCCCAATCAATTCTGGAAGGTCCATGTGATTTCTATGACGGATGTAAGCCCCAAGCCACTAATGCGCCCCCTACCTTGCATGAGAAAACATCAACAATATCATATTTGCTAAGATAAGGTAAAGAAACCATATTCTATAGGAAAGTAAAAAGAATTAATCATAGATCGCAATGACATTAATGAAAACCCCCTAATCCAAGACGAAGATAACTGAACGAGTTGATGCCGCCCCGTAAAAACGCTCCAACCAAAACGTTGTCCTGTAGACAAGACAATGATAGCAGAAAAAATATAGATCTCACATGAATTTCCACAATGCTAGGAAGCAGAAAAATATGCAATCACCATTTGAGAACATCAGATGCAAAGCAAACCTAGAAAATATCCATGGAAAAATATTTCTATTATTCAGATCCAAGAGCCAAAGACCGCTTACAAATGAGAAGCTCTCTCCTTTAAATAGAAATGAGAGAAGCACAATCATAACCGAATCCTAACCACTTTCAAAACGAGTGGCTAATATTAAAAGATAAAATATTCTAATCAATGGTTGAGATGAGCTCAACATACAATACATGGATCAATATAACCATAAAGTACCAAAGTGGACTAAAACACCCAACAAGAGGGTACCCCACTCAACAAGAAATAAATGAAGCACATGGTGGGTCCATGGAGTGTTAAATAACTCCCTATGGGTGCCCCATGGCACAATAAAATAATATAACATTTTAATTTTTTGACTTTGTGCCTCCTAGAGGAAAACGTGAGCCTCCCAAAAGCTCCAAAAAATAATATAAAATGCCCAAAAATAGGTGTGGGCCCAATCAAGTGATTCTACTGCTGGAGAAGGTGTGGAGGAAATCACTTTCATCATCATGACTCATCCCATGTCATTTCCTTGCCTCAGTAGCCCAAATCGATTTCTTCAATAGCCATTTAATCATTTTTTAATCTGCCTTGGGAAACATGAACCTGCCAAAATAGCCTCCTAGGGTGCCTGCGTTGTCAAAATGAGCCCACCAGGCTCTCTGGGATGGGGGTAATATGGTACAAACAATTTTCTACACCCCCTATTTCCATACAAATCCCTAGGAGATCCAAATAAAACATCTCCCTGCTCAGACACATCATCATGTGAAGCAAAACTGCATCAGAAAGGTAAAACGAGCTTGATCATTTTTGCAAGTGCCTGGAACTAAAAATAAACTGTCTCATTAGACTCAGAGAGTCCAAATCCATATAGGGTGTATATGCATACCCCCCTCAGGTCTCTATCTGATCATCAATCATATCCAATAGACAATATAACCATCTGTAAATGATCAGATACCAATAATATAACTCAGACTATCATCCATCTGCTGCAAGTGCTGCAAAGCTAAGACATGCTCTACAAATCATTTAAGCAAAAATCACAACAAGTAGCAATCATTTCACTGGCGGTACATCAATCAAATACATATATAAGGATTTATTTATTATTACTCAGACTAGACTTTCGGGACTATACTCACTTCATAGTTGTAGTCAATTTGCTAGTGAAAGGTGAAGGATGAAATTTACCAAGCTAGGGAAAAGGATGAATTCCTACTTAACATCATGACATTTTGGATATGGAAATGAAAAACTCACTAAAACCAATGTCGGACAAACAACAACACAAGGAATGGCAGTGCCTCAAAATGGTTGAGTTGTTTAGAGAGCTCTTATTCAAGTTAGGCATCATGACTACATCAAGTTTGATCCAAGTTCATTAGGATCATCAATTTTATTTCCATGGCCTTTTTGGCCTATATGACCCTTTTTGGGCTTCACCAGTGCTTAAAAGCACAACTAATCGTAGCTTTCAGCCAGGACATATCTATATTTATAAGGTCAACAATATTTGGATATAGCATATTTTAACCATTTCTTTTTGGACCTTTTCTTATACCCTTCAAGGGGTATTTTAGCATTTCATTGCTCTTGCCCTTTTTCACATATGTTAAGAAACACAGTTTTAGCATTTTCATTTTCCATGGGAGCATATATAATATTTCCAATACAAGTAGTACATGAGCTTTCATTTTTAGCCAACAACATCTCAAGTGACTAGGGGGAGTTCTGCACAGTGCCAAACATCGGGATAATCAACCAGGATGATTTAGGCATACAATCCAACTCACCAAAGGCAAGTTCTGTCACCAAATCAGAGCTGAGACACAATATAAATAGGGAGGCTTGTCCAACAAAGGTTCTAGCGGGGGAAAAAGGTCCTCCATGCCACAAGTCAAGTAGTAAGTCGGGTTAAAAACAAAACTGGAAGGTAATGGATGGGTGGAGACAGTGAAAGGTGAAGCCAACACTAGGAAGCCAAAACAATGGTGGGAATGACTACCTCTATTCTCCCTAAGGAGGGTAAAACCAATGAGTATAGATCAGGAACTTCCAAGTCTAAGTAGGGACATCAATACATAATACAAAATACATCCAAGTCCATATAATTATGACCACCATATCATGACACCACATGTTAATACATGTCACAAAAATGAGTATAAGAGCAATGATAAACACAACACAATATAAAAAGCTGAGTCATAATCATGCAATATAATCCATCTGAAGCATCATCTGTCCAATGAGAAAGCATTGATATAAAACTGGGCATCAATAACTGCTCTATAATGACTAAATGGCTACATCGGTCCTCAAATCTGAGTGTCTTGAGACTCAGTCCTGACATGGGAGAGTACAATAGTCCACTAATACAATAATGATCCATCAAAACTGCTCATCTCAGCATCTCATATGTAAGAGATCTAGCTGAAAAAATGTACTGTGTCTGAAAATAGAATATGGTAGCCTGGCTACTATATATGTGATAACAAGTGTTATAAGTTATGTTATCTTAACATAAAATCTATCTTTAAAAGTTTGATGCAGATATTGAATTGGTATATGGTAATCATACGATAACTAAGAATACTAGAATACTAAGTATTAACATGATAACCACTAGTATTGAGCTTCCTATTAGGTATATAAGTAACGAGTATGTACATAATATATGGGAATAAAAGACCTTTCTTATATGTAAAACATATACAACAAGCTTATAATAGCTATGAGAAAGTGGAAGCTATCTATACCTCATGTAATCTCTTACAAGTAATGGAAACAGTATAACTATGATCATACACGTTGATTATGTTAAATACGTGACTCATAAGAGCTGTGAATACTAGTGGATCTTCAGCTTTCATTAGTATAAATCCCATTTATTTACTATCTATAACTCCATATTATAAAGTAATCATAATGAATACTAATTACTAGTAACATGTAAGCTAATCTGAGATCATGGTAAAGTAATGGAGTTGATACTGAATATCATGTGTGTTTAATTTACAGTATATACTAATCACTCTTTCAGCTTATATGGGAATAGCGATCACCTATAGTTATAGTTGTAATCATAAGCTACTAGTCTACATGTTTACACTAATGGTTTATCAATTATGTATAATTCCCTTGTGATTACCATTGTTACGTTCATCTATTATACAAAGGTTACATATTGCACTCGAACCAATTGAATCAATGAGATAGTTATGTTTTATTACCATAAGTACTATTCTCTCTTATACCTATTGAATACGGGAATAGCTTGGAAGGGTATAGAGCTTGGTTAGTAAGCATCAATGATAAGCACTATCTCTATAAGTAATGGGAATACAGCTAGGATATAACTATAATAGGGTGTTTTAACATCATGCTATTACTTCACCCTTTTGATACAATGTTTGCTCATATATGTGCTTTATTATGTATATACCATGGACTTTATAGTGTTGTGATCTTTTTAAGCTGTCTGTTCCTTATATGTGTTGTATTAGATGTCTGCTTATTCATATTCCCATTCATCACATACATATACAATCCAATAAGAGCAATTAAGACATATAGTACTAATAACCCCATAGATTAAGCTGTACTATACATGCCACCATTTATATAGTATCATACTTTTATTTACCGTGTTCCATATTATGGAATAAAGGGAAAGCTAGTGTAATGGTTACTACACAATGGGGATACAAGTAAATAAGATAGTAGAACACATATCCCTATATGATATAACATTATCGGGCATATACCACACCAGTTAAGCTTAAATAGTACTTATTCCCTATGAGATATGGGTAATTAGTAAGAACCAAGCATGTAGAGTAAGAGTATCCATGTTATATAGGTCATGATTAGCCGTGTGTTCAAGCATGTTATATGAGTAAAGCTTCACCTACTATCTCTATTATATGCATACAAGCTAGTTATTTTACTAAGCTATACATATCAATGGGAATTAAAAAAAAACATAACTCTCATGTAAGCTCTAATAAGGCTGGATATACAAGTAGATAGTACAGGTTTAACAAAGAAAATTCCATATCTATTCAGTACTTTATTAGGTATAAGCTTATAGACCATAAGGTTCATATTCAATAACAGAGAACACATATCCATAAGTAATACAGAATAAGCTATGTTCAACTCAAGCATAATCAATGAAAACATGTATTACGATCCTGAACAAGGATCTTGCTAGGTATATATGTGTGTATAAGCAGTTCCTAAGCTTGATACCACTCAGCTTTATTACTGACCTTTTCTCTATAGTTTATATGGCTTATATAAGGTGTACTAATCTCATATAAAGATTGAAAAAGGGATATTACTAAGCTCGTGATAAGACACATAAACTATTCACATTACACAAGCTACGTAGAAGCTCTGAGTATAAGCTTTAAACATACTAGTAAACTCCATTAATTGGGAAGCTATGGTAATAATAGTACTTTTTGTTTTTGATTGTTAACCTGTAAGTAAGCTAGTTCATAGTGTGTGCTTTAAAGTATGATATAAAATAGATACAACATGTATTACTGGAATTACAATATCAATAACATGGATACTATCAGTGCCATTGATTTACCTGTACTATCATAGTAATAGTTCATAGTTATACTAGTATTGCCATTACAACCAGGTAGTTATGATTCCGTATCTAAGATGTGCATATAAAACATGTGGCAATAACTCCGATCAGTTGATTACAGTAAGCTCTATCATACCAAGAAAAAGTGGTAACCAAGCTGTTGTAAGTTTAGACACCACCTCTATTCCCATATATTCCACAGTGTCCTATTATTTGAGGTGAACAAGAGCTGTGGCAATGATTCCATTAGGTGGAACCCACAATGCTTTGGCTGAGTTCATATAAAGTAGTAGAAATACCTATATCTTATCTCCTTAAGGTGAGATCCTATATAAGTAATGGCATAACTATAGCCCCTGTATAATACCTAATTATAATGGTTATGCTCATCTCATTACTTGTTATGATAGGGGTTATGTCTATGATTACCATTGATTATACGTAGATAGTATTGTTACCAAATACATGTACATGTAAGCTATAAGTATATTGTAATCACATTATGCTTATAAGGATATGAGCGTTATATGAACTAAGGGAACATATGTGGCATTCTAATAGGAAAATAGAAGTATAACATAACCAATAGAGTTCATATATATGAAAGGTTAGTCCTATAAGTTATGTTATATTAACATAACACGTGAGAGTGTTATCTTTAAAAGTTTGATGCAAATATTAATTTGATCTATGGATGCCTTGGCATAGTTATCTATCTAGGAACAACATATACAAATCCATCATGAAACAAGAAATCCATTTATATTGGATTTATACTAGAGAAGTACATGAGAATTATAACATAAACTTTGATGTCAATTGGAAATTGAGAAATGGTTAAATGATTTGCTAAGCAAAAAAAATCTACAAAGTAACATTTCAACATCATGTGAATCTTGTAAAAGTTGCAACCAAGGTAGTGCGGCTTCATAAAGAGACCCCTACCCTCCATGGACAATGACCCTTTATTATCAATATGTTGTGGTGAAATCCATGAAAAATAAACCTTTTGCAATGGATGGATAATCATGGTACCTTGTAGGAAAGAACCCCAAGTTTCCTTGATCCAAGTATGGATCATCTATGACCCAAGGCATAGTGCAAAAAATTGTACAACTACAAAACCTCAATAAGCATCATCTATGATTCTAGAAGAAAGTGAAGGATTATAGAACCAAATAAGTTAATTAAAATGAATATTCTTTTGTAAGTGTTGTAAATAACCATATTTGTTTTTAACGTAATTTACTATATTTTTAAGGTTTTTGTTTTTGTATTTGTCGTTTTTTCCTTAAGTCAACAAGTCTATTAGTGTATCAATCTAACCAAGTATTTTTCAAGTCCAAGTATGATGACATTGGTTCAAGGTTATCCTTAATTTGTGATAGAGGCACATTCATGTTATAGGCATGCATATGCCAACCTTATAAGTGAAATTCACTTCAATTATATTTTTGTTTTTGCATGCATTATACATTATTAGAAGAGGGAACAAATGTTTAGGTGGATATGATGCACTTCAATGGATGATTCTCTTCTAGAAATAGAATCTAGAACCCAATGTGGAGCATGCATGCATGCATGTTATATTTTATTCTCTGGTTAGGTGTTGTTTTCCACATGATTCTACCCATGTAGCTTGGGTCCACTCACTAAGGATATTGGGAATATGTCTTTTACAATGAAACTTGGTTCACCCCAATGATTTACTAGCTACATTGTACTTCCCTTGTATTCCTCATTATATAAAGGTGACTTGGTGAACAACATTGTGCTAGTTGGAGAGTTTTTATTGCATCCAACACTATGCAAACCATTTGTAAAATGTGTTAAAAAAAAATTATTCGTTGCATCCAACTTTTCATCATGTCACAAGCTACTAACCAAATCCTTTATGAACTCAAGTCCTTGCTTTCTCCTAAATGTTTTGAATTCACTGATTAATTAAGATGTTCAATTGCAAAACTGTTGTGCCCATATAAGTATACATAACACTATATTTTAGGTCAATTTATTGGTCAGCCATTTTGGTAGGCACCCACAATTATATTTTATTATGTATAGGTACACTAGCCATGATCTCTACACTCAAGACTTTTTTCCCGATAAATATAGGTGAATAGTTCTATGAAAGCAAGGCATCATTAGAGAGCCATGGAATAAATATATCTCCTAATTTTATAGGTTTCCAGGTATAAAGAATTGCCCCTTCTATTTGGGTGGCAGAGTGTCCCCATTTGTCTTCCCAAGGTAGGCCGTGTACTTGAAGCAGTGTGCTCACCCCTATATTCATGGTATTTTGGGCTCTTTTCAAAATACAGAGGTTATATAGTGAATATTCATTGTTTAATGTTATATTTGGGCATATTCTATTGTAGACTCTGTAATCATGCGATTTGGAGCATCAAAGGTGGTATTAGAGTGGGACTGATGTAGATACATATCTCCTAGAAAAACATGTAAAATTTCAAGAGAAACTTCGTGTAGTCAGTAGATTGACCATTAAGGGAGGGCGTTAAAGTAAAATTTACTTTATGTAATGGTCAGTTAGATATTAGACTTAGGATTTCATAAAGACACTTATGAATTTAGGTTATTTCAGGTTTTTTTGCTTAAGTTGCTTTATTTCTTTTATCGGTCTATCTCACATTCATAACATGGATTAACTCGACCTCATTGTAATCCTTTATAAGAAAGATTTTTATTTCTCATTATAATGCAATATATTATGATAGCTATTTCCTGCTATTACTTGGTCTCTTTATGTGTTTGATTTCCGCGATAAATCCTCCCCAAGTCCAAGTCTAATAACTTTGCTAGAAACCAATCTCTAGCAGACCAGAGGCCCTTTTACAAGAGTAGCTCATTTGTTTTCTTTGGAAAACATGCAATGAACTTAAAAGAGATCCCTCTTATGAAACCTAACATTATAATCATAGGGAATACAAAATAGAATAACAGATGAGTTGAGTTTTCCATTACCCTCGGTATTATTATTCACAAGAATCCTTTAAATAGAACACTCAAATTTCCGTGTCAAAAATGATTAAGGGTCTCATAATTTTAATCTCCAGAATTTGATAGTTAACATTGGCAAATTCAAATAATTACGACAATAAATTTCTAGATATCATTTAATCTCAAAACAAAACAATGTTCTCAATGTATACAACTTAAATATTTGAGAAAATATAAGAAATTGTTGAAAGCATCCAGTTTAATAGTAAAGAAAAATGAAAGCAAAATAGTAGAATACCACTGATATGAATGTTTGGAGGATACTTACACACACGCCAATGATGGCTCCGTGGTGGTTTGATATTTTCACTCTTGGTGCAATAACGTAAACCTGGAATTTGACTTGTGCCGCCAACCAATGGCTGTGGACATATTGTATTTGACATAGATGATAAACTTGCAGATATGGGAATTGTCTGCTCCTCTGCGGCCTCCTCAGCTGTGATTGGCCTCCAATTTTATGGGACACTTCCAGGATCCATTGTGAATACAATAAATTAGCACCATATCAGCATTACCAACTACAACATAAATTTCAGGTGAAGCAAAATTGCACAATTTCTAAGCAGAATTAGTTGATTATATCTGATAAATATTGCAAACTTAAAAAATGTATGTGATTAATTGATAATTATTGCACCTTAAGAATGTTGTCTGTAAAATTTTACAATTCTCTATATTTGAAGAAAGAGATATAGGATTCTTAGAGTTGATTCATGATGTGACCAATAAAAATGCTCTTGCTATTATACTGGAAGCATGGGACCCTTTCCCGCTTCCCAAACTTGGAATCAAAACAACAATTAAAAAGTATACGCTACTACAAATGAAAATGGAAATCACACACAAGACACTATACAACCCATAGAAATATAACACAACAAATGGAATAAACCACATGGAGAGACCTGCAACAAAAGGTGTTCTTATAACAACTAAAGGTCAGCTATTGCAAAATGTTGTCCTGATATCCAGAAAAAAGAAGACAA
The DNA here is from genome assembly GCA_001517045.1 of Pseudotsuga menziesii. Classification (NCBI taxonomy): domain Eukaryota; kingdom Viridiplantae; phylum Streptophyta; class Pinopsida; order Pinales; family Pinaceae; genus Pseudotsuga; species Pseudotsuga menziesii. The sequence continues at coordinate 1,817,440 of LPNX010790061.1, read as the reverse complement.
TCAACTTGTTTACTTTTATGATAATTTAATTTGTTGAGATTGTTGAAGAGGGTTGGATTACAGAGTTATGAACAAGTATATTAGTAATTACTTTTATATAAATGCATTGATGTCTATCATTTCAAGTAAAAAGTTACCTTGACTAAGAGATTACATATAAATCCACACAATCCTTCTTCTCGATTTGATGGATAATAATGCATTACTTATGATGTACCCATTTAGCATCATTAACATGACCGGTTTTTTTCACGCTAGGAAGGAGGCAGTTCCTTTAAGCGAGATAGGGGGACGATGCTTGATAGTTATTGATTGAAAGCACCCACTTGAGTTATAGGGGTGGGGTTATACTGCCCACATAATAAGGGTTCCCATGGACTAAAGCAATCATACAATAGATTTTTAGTACCACAGAATACAACATCACCCTACAGAGCTTACCCCTATGGAAACAAAGTTTCTACCTGGGCTGGGACGGTTGGGCTGATCCACTGGGTCGGGTTTGACTTATCCACTTGGATGGCTATTATGCTAATCGAATGTTTGGATTTTAGACTAAGCTGCTTGAATCAACTGCTTGGATACTCAACCGCTATAATTTCACTGGCTATAATACCTAGGCTACTCTGCTAATACAATGAGCCTCCACGGGATTATAATCCACACAAATATGCTTTTGATAAAAAATTGTGTTGAAAATAATGAAAAGTGGTCTTCAAATCAAGGAAATGATGGACATGGAAAATCAGGTTAAACATGACAATGAACGTCAATATTTTTTAATTAATTTCATGATCTGTAACAAGAAAGCTTGGTACCTGCTTCAAATCTTTTCAAACTGGAAAGTTTCATCAAAGATTTTCAATGTTAACGGATTTGTTTGGTTCAATTGTGTGCACAAAAATTGATATATTATTGCATAAGACTAAATTAATATAATTTTTAACTCCCTCGACTTACAAATATTTTGCAAATCAGACAGTATGTCCCTACTATCTCTCTTTTTGATGTGTCTGAAGTATGCTCGAAGCCCAGGAAATTTGGAATGTAGGCTTGAACAAGTAATAATGCACTAAACATAGATTCCTTTACTTACCAAAATAATAATCACACAGTGACTACACTACTTCTTTATTGTTAACAACCAACAAGAATGCTTAAATGAAGGTCAGCTTCTGTAACCTCTTTACGTATTTGTCAAGCATAAGGCTCAACATTTGTGAGCTCTTTGATTATATGCATAGTTTCTAAACAACTGCTCCCATGGGTTGTAGAACCCATTGTTGGATTTTTCTTGTTCCTAGGAACTTAGGTTTGGGAGCTTTGAGGTGAGGATAAATCCACTCCCAAGGGAATTCTGATGTTGTTTTGGCAATTGGAAACCTCCAAATGTTCAAGACATGCCAAAAACCCCTTCGCGTTCTTGACCACATGGGCCCAAAAAAAATGCCAAATAGGTATATTTTAAGTGTTGTTTCAGCAGCACAACACCACTGTGGGGAGGCACAAATAGCCACCATGGCCTAAAAGATTAAAAACCCTAAAACCTTAAATCCCAAACCCTAGAAAATAAAAAAGAAATTTCATGTGGGTATCAAGAAATCAAATAGGACTTCATGTTGGCGTCAAAAAATTAAGCATGAGTCCTCGTGGGTGTTAATAAATTAAGCACGAGTCCATGTGGGCATCAACAAATCAAAGAGTAGTCCATATGGGTATAACAAATCAAACACAAATTTGCATGGGCTTAACAAAATCATACCTGTCTACCATCTATTATGTGTTTGTCCAGCAAAACTCGATCGACAACAGTCGGTTTTGAAAATCTTATGAACCCAAAGCCTCTGGCTCGTCCTGTTAACCTATCTCTCATGATAACAATCTTGACCACCTCTCCATAGGCTCCTCTTGGTATTCATCATACCGACCAAAGGTTGCGAGGAGTGGGAAAACAGAGCTCCATTTTGGGGATGAAACCATATGATAACAGATAATCTTCTTTACATGTCCTTGCTTGAAACTTGTCGAAGATGCCCTCTGTGTGACCTTGGATCTCATTCTTCACACTTTCGTTGCCTGTAGACCATATTCTCACGGTTTGGATTTGGGTCTGCTCATGCTCCTACGCCTACGCCTGCTCCCGCTCCTGCAATGGAAACCCCCTATGATGTTGAAACCCCCTATGGTGTTTGTAGTTGGGTCAATTCAATGTTTTTCACGTGATCATTTCATAGTTGGGATTCTCGGGTTTTATTTTCGATAGCACTAAGTTTTAGTTGTAATATATATTATACACCATGTAATTTGTTTATATATATTATAGTTTAATATATATATATATATATAACAATGTAATAAAAAATAATAATAATTTTTATATTTTTTTTAAGTTGTTTTAATTTTTAATTTTTATTATCATGTGAACCATAGTGTTTTTGGGGGTTATTAGGACATGGACCATAGGGATCTGTTTATGAATAGATATATGTTGTAGTGTATCTTTATTGGAAATAAAGGTTAATGTTAAACAAGATTCCCCTATATAATACAAGTTAGGAATCCATGTATAAGAAAACACATATTCTACAAAATTTATTTTTACTAGTTTTCAAACTTGATCACCAACACTTTTTACTATTATTTGTGTGTCAAGTTCAATGATAAGTAGCTCTAATAAATTGGTTAAAGTAGTAACAATTAATGATATTTGAGGTTTCCTTGACCTCATATTCAAAATTTGATTAAAGGGAATTCTAGAACTCTCCCCTTACCATGGATACAACACTTTTAATAAACTTTTCCAATCACTAGCCTCACGCATCTTCTCTTTGTCCTTATAAGAATGCACAATCTATATTACCTAGTCAATTGATTTAAGGGATAAGCAATTCCAATTAATTTTAAGTTGTGTTCAACAGATGTAGTCAAGACAACACACTAATACAAGTTGCAAAGCATCTAACTCATAATTAGTAACCCAATATAAATCCTCCACATTTCATCGTCTTGTAATAGAGAACCCTTTCCTTTTCCCAGTAGAATTTTCATCATGGTCATCAACATCATGATCACGATCATGATCATCATGATCATCACCATCATCACCATTAGCAGCAGCATCCACATCACCATCATCATCATCACCATCATCGTCGTCATCATCATCATCATCATCATCGTCATCATCATCTTCATCATCATCATCTTCACCATCATCATCATCGTCATCATCATCAATTATGATGACGACGACGGCGACGACGATGATGATGGTGATGAAAAGCTGTTTCTAACTAGTTAAAAAATATTTCATCATCATCATCATCATCATCCTCATGATCATCATCATCACCATTATCATCATCATCATCATCATTGGCATCGACATCACCATCATCATCATCATCTTCATCATTTTCATCATCATCGTCATCGTCATCATCATCATCATCGTTGTCATCGTCGTCATCTTCATCATCATCATCTTCACCATCATCATCATCATTATCATCATCAATTATGATGATGATGGTGATGCAAACATGTTTCAAACTAGTTAAAAACATGTTTCACCATCATCATCATCATCATCATCGTGTCCATCATCATCACCATCATCATCGTCACCATCATCCTCATCCTCATAATCATCATTAGCATCATCATCATCATCACCATCATCATCATTGTCATCGTCATCGTCATCTTCATCATCATCGTCATTGTCATCACCATCTTCATCATCATCATCATCATCATCATCATCATCATCATCGTCATGATCATCATTATCACCATCATCACCATCATCATCATGACCATCATCCTCATCCTCATCATCATCATTAGCATCATCATCATTGTCATCATCATCGTCATCTTCATCATCATCGTATTCGTCATCACCATATTCATCATCATCGTATTGATCAACATCATCATCGTCACCATCATCATGATCATCATCGTCATCATCATCATTTTCATCATGGTCATCAACATCATCATCATCATCATCGTCATGATCATCATTATCACCATCATCATCATAATCATCATCATCGGCATCGACATCACCATCATCATCATCATCTTCATCATCGCCATCACCATCATCACCATCATCATCGTCGTCATCGTCATCATCATCATCATCATCATCATCATCAATTATGATGATGATGATGATGATGATGATGATGATGATGATGGTGATGAAAACCTGTTTCTAACTAGTTAAAAACTTGTTTCATCATCATCATCATCATCATCATCGTGTCCATCATCATCACCATCATCCTCATGATCATGATCATCATTAACATCATCATCATCATTAGCATCATCATCATCAGCAGCATCATCATCATTATAGTCATATTCATCATCAACGTCGTCGTCATCACCATCTTCATCATCATCTGCATCATCTGCGTCATCATCATCATATTTATCATCATCATCATCATCATCATCATCATCATAATCATCATCATAATCATCATCATCGTCATGATCATCATTATCACAATCATCATCATCATCATCGACATCAACATCACCACCATCATCATCATCTTCATCATCGTCGTCATCATCATCATCATTGTCGTCGTCGTCGTCATCTTCATCATCATCACTAGAAATAGGTTTTCATCACCATCATCCTCCTCCTCATCATCATTAGCATCATCATCATCATCACCATCATCATCATTGTCATCATCATCGTCATCTTCATCATCATCATCGTCATCACCATCTTCATCATCATCATCATCATCTGCATCATCATCATCATCATCTGCATCATCATCATCATCAAAAGAATTGTTAATGATGCTTCTGATTATTTTAAATACAATGGTAAATATATATAAAAATGTTGCACAAACACCATTATGTAGTGCATTGTTTGGGGGATATGCACAACTTGTAGTGTATACCGTCATCATAAATGCACCATTCACGATTTTACATTTGGTCCATATACGCTAGTGCCCATTAGAATGTATACATGTACCATTTGTGGTGTGTCCTTATATACTAAGTGCATCGATAGAAAAAACAAGCTTTAATTAAGATATTGACCTTATTGGTACAACTCAGAGTGCATCGAAACTCTATACATGGTGTATTGCTTTATGTTAAGCACACTGGTAATCCTACTCATTTAAATTATTGGTATATTAATTTTTTTTTGAATTTGCCTTATTTTTCAAAAATAAAACTTCATAGTACATTCGAGTTGTTCAACTCTCACCAAAAAGTAGTGCACCCTATAAATTTACCTAAATTTATAGAGTGCACCATGACCAATGATTTAACATGCATACCATCTACAGTTCTCTCCTATTTGAGAACTATACCGGTCCCTTAGAATATAATTTCCCTCATGGATTACCATTGGTTTTTATGATATATAAAAGAGTTGTTAATGGTGCTTCTGATTATTTTAAATGCAATGGTAAAATATATAAAAATGTTGCACAAACACCATTATGCAATGCATTGTTTGCTGGATATGCACAACTTGTAGTGTATACCGTCATCATAAATGCACCATTCACTATTTTACATTTGGTCCATATACGTTAGTGCACATTAGAATGTATACATGCACCATTTGCAGTGTGTCCTTATATACTAAGTGCATCAATAAAAAAACAAGCTTTAATTAAAATATTGACCTTATTGGTGCAACTTAGAGTGCATCGAAACTCTATACATGGTGTATTGCTTAATGTTAAGCACACTGGTAATCCTAGTTAATAAATACCACAATTTTTTATTGCGTGAATTAATGTGTAGGAACCTCTAGTGGTGCACTTGTTTCTTATAAACACAATGCTCATGGTATATAGTGTGTCATCCTAAATAACTAGTGCTATTTTGTATATTTGAAGGCATTGTTGATGGTGCATTAGTATATATTAAGTGCACCACTAATATTCAACACGCCCCTGATCATGGTGCATTTTATTGTGACACACCGCACACCATTTCCAATGCGTTGTATGTAAAAGAGCACCACTAATGGTGCTATCTATTTTTTAAGGTGCACTAATTGTGTTAGATATTTTTCTCATACACACACACATATAAAAGTGTATGTTCCTAATGTGAATTAGAGATATTGATAGGAGTAGAAATAGGAGGTCGAAGAGACGGAGAAGGATTCATACCCTCATCCTATTATGGTACATACTCATGTCCCCTCAAGGAATGTTAGCCTCCTCAAATTTTATGAGATTAAGTTGGTTCATTGTTGAGATCATGTCTGAAAAAAAATTAGGGTTAGCTTCAATCTATGGTACCAGCCTACAATTCCAATGGCATATACCTCATTATTGGGTTGTTTAGGAGGGGATTATTTTCTCCATTTCCATGATCACCCACGTAGCATTGTGGGAGAGAGTCAGTTGGATTATGTGTAGATATATGTTAGTAATGGAATTATTGAGCTTGGTCGGTTCTAGGCTTCTATCTAGTTGTATTTGCATTATTTTAGTGCAAAGGAGGTTATATGCCTCTTTCTTTTGGCCTTAACAATGGAACATTACACTACTTATGGGTTGTGCACTAGTTTCCCTCTATTGTCCCATGTATATTATTTAGTGTTCCTATATGTATTAGGTGGTATACCCTTTTTTATGATAATTTTGTTTAAATTTGGATCACTATCAATACACTTTTGAGGGGAGGAAAGACTTCCATTTTTCTTATGAGTTATTTTGTTTATTTTTTGAGAGGATTTTGGCCTCTAGGTTGTCATTTGACTAGCTTCCTGTTAGGACAAGGAATTATGTGCATATGCACATGTGGAGGAAAATGACGCTCTACAGGGGCCAATCGAATTTCTTGTGTAGGATCACTTTAGACGTATTGCATATGCTTGCGAGTAAGGATGATCGACAAACCTTGGATCTTATGTACTATCCATATGTAGGGTTATATTGACGAGGATATATTAACATTATTTTTACCTCGATAATCCACTAGATTCCAAAATTAATATTAGCATTATTTTTTATTAATCTAGTTGCATTTTTCATCTTATTTAATGCACATGTAATTTATTGTAATATTTTCTTTAAATTGTTTAATTATTGTTTAAAGTTTCAAAGTATTGTTGTTTATCATTTTGCATCTATTGACTTGTTTGTTGGATATGTGTCTCCCCAAAAATATAATGGGATGAAATAGGTATATTGAGCTACTTCAGATACAAGGACCTAGCCCGTGATACATGATAGATGATAGATTCCACCAGAAGCTGGAAGATAAACTACGTGCATTGTTGGGTTGACACATGGTGCACCTTGTATGAGTGACCTAGATCATACATAACCCAATTTTTTATGGTATATGGGTGACCATTCCATGTGATATGACATTATCGATGTGTTGTGTTGATGCAATAAGACTACTGGAGAGGAGGAGGTCAAGTTTCCATCACCATCAACCTTCTTCATATTCATCTTCTCAACATGGCGATCCTACACCTCATCCACCCGCTCCTTCTCGTTCTCCTCCTTCTCCTCCAATAGTTGATTGAACACCCCCTCCTTGATGGCAGTGGAGAACTAGAAATCCTAAACTGATCCAAATTAGCAGAAATCATTGATTTAAAATCTTCTTCCGCAAGCTAAATTCGACAATCTTATTTCTGCAATTCATATTTCCGCAAATCTGTTTCCACAGACTATCTTTCTGCAAAAGTATTTTCTCAACTATTTGATCACAACTCTCTTTTAGCAATTGCGAATTGCAGATTACAGGTTGGATTTTCAACTTTTCCTTGAACCACTTCCGCAATTTTTCTCCTGTAACTTTTCTTTCGTAATTAACTTTCGGAAGCTTTAACAAGCTTGCACTTTTTTATTGTGGAAACCATTCTTGACTATTGATCTCTTGCGGCTTCTTCCATGTAAGTTGATATGAGATAAAGTGAAGAACTTCACTTTAACTTTGTGAATCTATTATCTCCTGTACATTTTTCTCCTGCGGAATTCATCTACAACTGTATATCTGTCTAAGTCGCGGGTTTTTAACTCAAACTATTACAGTTGAATTGATCTATGAAATGATTAATTTCCATCATGTTGCATTCGCATGAACACTTCTCTGTCTTCATGAATTCTCTAAACATTTCTATCAATACTAAAGATTCATAGACACAGAGAATTTAACATGCTTTTGGTTATTGAAAAGAAGACAAAGAATTTGCAAATATTAACGTAGAGGATATTACTCTGTTCTTCATTTCATTAACCATTAACCACTACCACACACACACTCTTACACACTCACTCATATCCCTGATTATTACATTCGACACTTTAATATATAACTCTATCAAACCGTCAGATCCAAAAAGACAGGATCTGAACTCCTAAGAAAGTAAATCTACAACTAACCTATCCTCGAGCAACCGCTTGCAAGATTCGAGGACATCAGTTGCAAATTTCCATTATTACATCCAAAACTTATCCTATCTATAAAACAAACTACAAGAATCGACAGCTAATCCTATCCTTTTGGAATGATGACATGGAAGCAGAAAAATAGTATTTCCTACTCAATCAACAAACAAAGGACTTTGACTTGATGCCCCTGCATCATTCTCTAGGGGAAGAAAAGAATTCTTCAATAGTTATTCAGGTTTTAAATTGTACTTGGAAATCTCCATTTCAATCATCCATGTTGCATCTTCAGACGACTGACCTTTCCACTTGACCAAATACTGAAAATAATATTTGTTTCTGGTCTTCTTTGAAATTCTTTTGTCAAGGATAGCTTTAATCTGTGGTTGTTATTTCAGTGGTAATTGTACTTTCCAATCTACAAATGTACCATCTTCTCCTGATATCATTTCTTCTATCTGAAAACCTGAATCTTTAAAAGGATATAAATCCGAAACATTAAAAATTGGAGAAATTTGAAGATTAGAAGGAAGTTCTATTTCATATGCATTTGCAGAAAACTTCCTCAAAATTTTACAAGGTCCTATCTTCTTGAGTTTCATTTTATTGTAAGTCCCCTTATGAAACCTCTCCTTTATAAGATATACCATTAATAAATCTCCAAACTGAAAATTAACTTCCCTTCTTTTCAAATATGCTCTCTATTTATATTGTCCAACACTTTCCTGTAATTTCTTTCTAACATTTTCCTGTAACTCATGCATACTAGATGAAAAATATTCACCATTTGCACTTCTCCTTTCCTGTCCTCCCAAACTTATTAGTTCATACACTCCTCATTAGAGGAAAGTTGAGGTCTAAAATGGGCCTCCTAAGGAAAATGATAAAATAATAGTTAAAATAATAAAATAATAATTATTAATTTTGGAGGAAGAATGAAAAAAACTACTTTTTTTGTTTGTATTTTTGACATATCTCCGTGTGTTTTTACTCAAATTCCAAGCGGGAGAGCTCATTGGATGCATAATTTAATTTTGCATCCAATGAGTACTACCAGTACATACTTTTGACAGACCCCACTACCCCAAAAATAAGAAATACCTGAAAAAACGTGATGATGGTGTCATCATCACATTTTTTCAGGATTTCTTATTTTTGGGGTAGCGAGGTCCGTCAAAAGTATGTAGTGTGGTTACTCATTGGATGCATAATTAAATTATGCATCCAAGGAGCTCCCCCGCCTGAAATTTGAGTAAAAACACAGGGAGATATGTTGAAAATACGAACAAAAAAAGTAGTTTTTTTTTATGACAAATATGTCAATTCAACCATTATGGTTGACTCATTTTATTGAAATTCTATTGGTTCTTGAATTCCAACTCACAAAATTTATTGTTGGTGCGTTTTCTTATAAGGCCCATTTTAGACCCCAAATTTCCTCTAATGCTTTTGTTCATTCCATACACAATCTGAAACGGACTCATACCTGTACTCCTGTAAGGCAATAGTGACAAAATGCCAAGAATGCCGCTATAACCTTTCGTCGCTATTGCAACGTTCTTGAACTATCGTCGCAATAGCAATGAACTGTCGTCAAAATTGTGATGAAAGTTCAAGAACGTCGCTATAGCGATGAACGTCGGGACTATTTTCAATTTTTTTCCAAAAATTTAAACTACTTTTCCACGAAAACAACGTTTTTAACTTTTTCATGGCAAACTTTCATGGGAAAATGGAGCCATATGTAGTAGTGGGATTTCACTAGGCTAACTCTAGATGTCTAATCCAGTCTCTCAATCAGTTACAATCATTTAAACCATTCTAAGTGCAGTGGTAGGTCAGAAGTAGGTGAGAATAGGCGCCTTCCCACATGCATCCATGCATAACTGGCGCTATCTGAACTGGTGGATATCTAACTGAATGTAACTAAAGAATAACTAAGCTTGACTAGTCACCGACTACCAATAACTGAAGGAGGTTGGTGTCGACACTCCCAGTGGCTCCTGAATTGTAGGGAATGGTCTAGGAGGCACATAAACTGATGCATGAAGGTGTAGTCAATTGCAAATGACCTCTATCTGTGTTCCCCACACTCGAGTGACTGGTACATGTGGCCCCATTAGTCAATGTGGACCCAAAGGTACTATTGGACCCAATAATAAATAAATGACTCCCAAGTTAGGAAAATATAATATAATACATCAGTTTCGGACAAGGGAGGATTATAATCCTAACAACAATAGATTGGAATTCCATGTGCTCATACAAGTATCTTGCCCTACAAACATTTCATAGAATACAATTCTACATACTAGTGTGGATGTTTGAACCCAGTTCTAAGGGTTTGCTACAAGTTGTTTCATATTCCTAAATCATTAGAAAAGGGATCACTAGATAGCAAGGGTTGGGTATGGGATTTTGCAGAGTTCTCAAGCTAGAGAAAAAGGGTCTTCTATAGATAAAAAAAGCCATTATTTAGATCGCAAGAAACAATGGGTCATGTTGTGGAAATATATGAGAAAAGGAGACTAGGAAGGTTACAAAAAGAGAAAACAACTGGTATTGCAAGGCACACAAACAATAACTCAACAACTGTTGAAGTTGGGTGCTATTGTGTTGAATCAAGTGCATGTAATAATTGTTGTGGATGGCCATGCATTTATTCCCAACTATCAAACTTGATATCTATTGGAAGTGAGAACAACTTGATATCAAACATAATAAAAACACAAGAAAGTCAATTAAAAGAATAATTTGAAACCAAATCTTGAATAATTTTAGCTAGTTAGGGATCTCTCATATTCCATATCATGCTAACTCACTATTCCAATATCCAGAGATGGAGATGGAGGAGTTTATGTTTTTTATTTGCTAATATTTATATGATTCAATAGTTTACTTTTGAAAGGGACACACAATCAACCTTTAAAAAGGAAAACAATATTGAAAATTGAGAAGGAGGTTTGGTCAAAGGATGAAAGATACATCAATGAGGAAACAAGACCATGCTTTTGTTTAAATACATCATTTCTATCAATGTTTGTTTATGATATTAAAGAGGGTAATTATAATCTAACTTTCAGGAAGGGAATTTTCATAGGTAGTCGATAATTTTTTTTTAAAAGAGTAGGTGTGCACAACACATTGAAAAGGATTTGTACAATGCAAGAGACATACTAGTTTTTTTTTATCATAATAAGAATGAAAGAAAGGTTCAATAGAAGTGAACCCATAAACATATGTTGTCTATCAATGCATGAAGCTTGTGAATATTGTAGGAGAAGCAAAATGAATTCAATTCTCCAACAAGTTCCATGGTTCTGGTGATGATTGATCATGGAATTTACTAAGGTTTCAATAATATGACTACCACGAGAAAATAGTTTCCTTGCATTTCAATGTCTAGATATTTGGAGACTTAGTTTGATATGCAAGACATTTTAGGGCGATAGGGATTTCCAATGGATAGACTTGGGATAGGGAAGACACAATCATTTTTTATTTGAACAACATTTATTGTTTAGACTGGAAAACTAAAAGCAGGGGTAGCAAAAAAGCTTTGCAAAAAGTACTCAATGTTAAGTACTATTAGGATAATTACATATCAAGAAACCACATATGAATTATTATGATTAGTGTCACCCTCATAGAAGGTAAACATTGTTTTTGGCTAGTATCTTAATCAATTTGATCAATGGAACATGCCATTGACCTATTTCGGAATTCGTAAACATGGAATCTATACTAAAAACATCATTGCCAATGAGTTGTCAACTTAAGCATAATAACATAAGGTGCATAGAGAAAACACATTGTAGCTATCATAATTGACAACTCAATAATTCCATGACATACAATAACTATCTAGCTATTAAAATAATGTAAATGCGGAAGATATTCTATTGTACTTATTATTATATTATTATTGTCCCTCCCTTTTGGAGATTTTGTTCCTCTGATTAGGGATGTCATTGATGTAATTGGTCATGTTAAAGTATTGAGGTTAAGCCTCTATTGTAATTTGGGTCAATAGTACCCACAAAGTTGTGGTTAAATTAGTTGTTGTGTCTTCCGAGGCAAATCTGCCTTATTGGATTATTAAACTTCCTAGTTGATGTGTATAAATAGAAGAGGAGCCCTCCTCATTTGGACACACTTACAACTCAAGGAAGTTCACCAGAGAGAGAACGAGGGGACCATCTAGGGGAGAAGAAAAAGTATATCTTATTCTTATGGTCTTACAGTGTATTTGGTTGGATTCTATAATGAGGATTTTTTGTTGGGTTTTCTCCCCGACGAGGGTTTCTCAACATAAATATTTTTTTCATATTTGTATTTATGTGCTTGTCATTCTTTCAGTGATATTCTTGTTATTGGGCATAAAACTTTTAAAATTTCAACATGGTATTAGATCCAACCTGAGAGAATACATTGTGCAACAACTCATCTTGTAGTCCAACAAGATAGGGTTTAGTATTATGGGCACCTTTCTCCACAGATCAACCAGAAAAGAAGGTCCATTCAACTCACTCTAGGAGGGCACATCTTTCTGTCAAAGTAGTTTTCAAATGAGGATTTTCATTTTTTGACCTACCACTATTGCCTGGAGAAACTAGGGCATCATATTTTTCAAGGTTCCATCCTCAGATTCTAGAAAAGCAATATAAAATCTAGCTTTCCTTGGTGAGACACATATTTTCCTCCAATCAACTCTACAAGTGACCTCAGCTAAAAAATTAGGGTTTTCCCGTCAAACCCTAGGTCATCCTGTAGCTGGTTCCAGAAGCAATCCTCAAACTAGTAAGTACTATCTCCTATCTTTCTATTTGAGGTTCTCATTCTTAAAAAATGACAAATAATACTAAGTTTGATGAAAATCTTGAAGCAACAAATAATTTTAGATCATGGAAGTATAGAGTTATGCTCTTTCTTGAAGAACATGACCTAGAAGGATACATCAAAGAATAGGTCAAGGAACCAGAGGGAGATGAGGCAAAGGCCAAACACAAGAAGGATATGATCAAATACAAGAATATCATAGCTGATTTTATCAAGTATCATTTTATCCCCCAGGTATCTTCAAACAATAATACAAAGGAAATGTTTATTAAACTAACCGATTTGTTTGAAGGCAAGAACATCAACAAAAGAATGACCTTGAGATATCAACTCAAGGGTGTGAAGATGCAAAAGGAAGAAACCATGAGACATACTTCTCAAGAGTCTCTCAAATCAAAGAATAATTAGAATCCATTGGTGACATGGTAGAATAATCAGAAGTTGTGATGACCACCTTAAATGGTCTTCCAAGAGAATGGGATTCCTTCATTAGAGGAATATGTGCTACAAGAATCACGCTCACCAAGTTCAACAAAATTAGGGAAGAATGTGTGTAGGAGGAAGGAAAAATAGACAAAATAGAAGAAAATCTAAATGATGATGAAGATTAAGCCTTGGAAGCTCATGCAAAGAAAGGATCAACCGAGAGAAATGATCATGATCAATATCCCAGAAGAAATAAAAAATTTCGAAGGAACTCAAGAACCAAGATATAATTCTCATCTCTTGAATGTTTCATATGTCACAAGATGGGACACATTGCAAGAAATTGTGCACTCAAAGCATAACAACTCAAGAAGGGAAATAGGAAATTCCATTCCCATGCAGTTGAAGGTGATGAAACAGACAAAGAAAAGAACAATGGAGATGAAGGCTCCATTGAAAAATATGTTTTGATTTCAGCCCTTATTGGATCATTTTCCCATGAAAGTGACACTTGTCTTGTAGATAATGGAGCTTCCAGACATATGGCATGTTATATGTGGAGCTTTCCATGTCTTATTAAGAAAGAATCTCCTTACAAACTAAAGCTTGGATATGACTATCAATATCCCATAAAATGAATGGGAGAAGCCTTTTACAAGTTGGACTTAGGAAATTATATGAATATGAAGAGAATATTATATGTCTCAGGACTGAAAAAGAATCTACTTTCTATCTCAACTCTAGATAATAAAGGTTTCAGATTTGCTTTTGTAGATGAAGAAGTGCTTATGTGGCGAACGGGAAAATCAATAAATGATTCAGTTGTTATTGATGAAGATGAAGGAGGAATTTACAAGTTGAAGGGACACTCAAACTCATCCCTAAAAACAAGTACCATCAACCCACGTGAGATGTGGCATAGGATACTTGCTCATGTAAAATAAAAAGCACCACCAATTGTGAGAAAGGTAGTCACTAATTTACCATAAATACAAGTCAACCATGAAGGAGTTTTTAAAGGATGTGATCAAGGGAAGAATACCAAGAACCCATTTCCAGGAAAAAACAATAAAGAAAAATGGTTAGATATTTTCCATTCATATGTATGTGGTCCAACGTCAGCCACTTCATTAAGCGGGTATGTTTATTATGTTTCTTTTATTGATGACTATTCTCACAAAACTTGGATTGATTTCCTAAAAGGAAAATATGAAGTATTTGAAAGATTCAAAGAATTTAAGGCTCTTGTAGAGAATTTATCTAAAAAGAAGATCAAGACCTTGAGATCTAAAAATGAAGGAGAATCCACTTCAAATGAATTCAAATATTTCTGCAAAGAAGTTGGGATTAAGAGGGAGCTCACCACTACAAAGAAGCTGGGATTAAGAGGGATATCACCACACCCTATAGTCCTCAACCGAATGGAGTCGTAGAAAGAAATAATAGAATCTACATGGAAGATGTGAAACACAATTAATGATCAACACCTACCCAGGAACCTATGGGATGAAGCAGCTAGAACTGCACTGTATGTTCAGAACAAAATATCCCACAGTTTCCTTGGGAATAAAACCCTAGAAGAAATGTTTACCAGAGAGAATCCTGAAGTCAACCACCTGAAGATATTTGGATTCCATGTATTTATACATGTTCCCAAGGAGAAAATATCAAAATTGGACCATTCAAAGGGAATATTTGTTGGATACAATGATCATTCAAAATATTATACAGTGTATATTCCAATTTATCTCCAGATTGAGATCAACAGAGATGTTATCTTTGATGAATATGCAGATTTTAGTAAGTCTATAAAGGTCTATGCTGATGAAGATCAATAAGGAGAACATGAATCCCCCAGAGTTGAAGAAACCTGTAATATACCACTCTGCAATGGTGAAGAAGAGAAGTTACCAAAATACCATGACATGACAGAGCCTCAAAGGCCTACAGAGACATATCAGGAAATTATTCCACCAAAGAGAAGACCAACTTGGACTCGAGATGTCATCCAAGGTGCATAAAAATATGGAGCTCCAAAAGGAAGCAAAATATCAAGGACCTATTCTAACTATGTGGCCTTGATGTGCGATCTTGTTGATGTAGAACAAACCTGTTTTAAAGAATCTACAAATAAGAAGGAGTGGATGGATGAAATGATAAAAGAATATCAGTGTATCATAAAGAATGATGTTTGGGATGTAGTACCAAGACCAAGAGAGCAGTCAGTTGTTTCTTCAAAGTGGATATTCAAGACAAAACATTCAATAGATGAAAGTATTTATAAGTACAAGAAAAGATTCGTAGCTCGAGGATTCTCATAGAAAGAAGGAATTGATTATGAAGAGACTTTTGCACTAGTAACAAGATATACCTCAATCAGAACTGTTCTTTCATGGAAACCAAGATGAAATGGAAGCTACACCAAATGGATGTAAATACGACATTTCTTAATGGTGTGATATAAGAAGAAGTATACATTGAACAACCTCTAGGTTTTGAAACCCATGATAAAAATTCGCATGTATGCATATTGAAGATAGAACTATATGGGTTAAAACAAGCACCCCGAGTGTGGTATGCAAGAATTGATGGATTTTTTATAAGATTGGGATTTACCAAAATCAAAGCAGATTCCAACCTTTACTATAGGGTTGTTAATGAAGGTATTTGATTCTGTTGCTATATGCTGATGATCCATTCCTCATAGGTGAAGAAAAAATTATTAATAAGTATAAGAAGAAGCTTGATGCTGAATTAGAAAGCAAAGATCTTGGTATGATGGACTATTTTCTCGGCCTTGAAGTGTGGAAGTTACTAGATGAGATATTCCTAAATCAAGGAAAATATGTTGTTGATATACTAAAGAGATTTGGGATGCTATATATCAAAGCTATGAACACTCTGATGGTGACTAACTTGAAGCTACTAAATGATGATTCCTCGGATACAGTGGATGTTACATTGTATCGACATATTATTGGGTCACTGATGTATCTGATGAATACAATACCGGATATATGTTTTTCTGTAAACACACCGAGTCAGTATATGGTGGATCCTCGACATGTTCACTTAATTGTAGCAAATCATGTGATGAGGTAACTTAAGGGTACATTGGATTTTGGCCTCAAATATGCAGCAGATGATGAGATTATACTACATGGTTATATAAATTCAGATTGGGATGGGAGCACCAATGCCATGAAGAGTGCCTTAGGGTGTTGGTTTAGTTCATGATAAGGTGTGATATCATGGCTTAGCAGAAAAAAGACTTGTGTTGCTCTTAGTACAATGAAGGCTGAATACATTGCCACATGTTCATCTTGTAGCAAAGAAATTTGGATCCACAAGTTGTTGACATGATTGCTTGATACAAAGATGAATGCTATCGAAATCTACTGCAATAATCAGAGTTGCATCAAGACGACAGAGAACCCAATGTTTCACGAAAAGTCAAAACACATAGAGATAAAGTTACATTATATTTGAGACATGCTACACAAAGGAGATATACAACTCCAATATGTTCCTATAGAGGAACAAGTGGTTGATATATTGACTAAGCTTCTGTCTCTTGTAAATTTTGGATACTTTCAAGACAAGGTGTAGTCGGAAAGGAACTCCCTTAAAAGAGGGAGTGATGATGATGTTGTAGGTTTCCCGTTGCAGTGGTGTGGTAGCTTAGTCTAGGTATTGCGTGTCTAGATAGGATTGTTTGGACTGAAAGGGTTAGTAATCTAGACAAGGCCTGTTAGATCATAGGGGGATTAGTATGCATGGCCAGGCTTGTTTGGATTGCAAGGGTTAGTAATCCATACAAGGCTTGTTTGGTCCCCAAGTAGATCCATTTTCCCGGATAGGCTTGTTTGGTCCCTAAGTAGATCCATTTTCCTGGATAGGCTTGTTTGGCCCGAAAGGGTTAGTAAGCCAAACAAATGCCCACTGAATCTATCGAAGTACCCACCGATATGTTGCTTGAGATGTCCTAAGGGCATGATGATGTGATCCCATCACTTGATGCCGATGGCAACAATCTATGATGATGATGATGATGTGGTCCCAACACTCTATGCTGCTAATGATGATGTGGCCCCAACACTATGTGATGATGATGATGATGTGGTCCCAACAATATATGCTGATGATGATGTTGATCCATCATTTCTATGCTAATGACGATGATGTTGTTCCAAAATTTCTATGCTACTGATAATGATGTTGCTCCAACATTTCTATGATGCTGATGATGATGTTTCTAAAACATTTCTATGCTACTGATGATGATGTTGCTCCAACATCTCTATGCCACTGATGATAATGTTGCTCCAACATTTCTATGTTGTTTCTACTAATGTTGATCCAACATTTCTATGCTACTGATGATGATGTTGTTTCGACATCTGCAAATTGATGATGCATATCATGATCTAGCATTTACTTGTTGATGATGATGTTGTTTTTAGCACTAACATACTAATGATGTTTTTGTTATTCTAGTATTGACATACTAATGATGTTGCAGATGACGATGATGTTCCAATATTCACATGTTGATGTTGTAGATGATGATGATGTTCTATTATTCACATACTGACATTACAGATGATGATGATGTTTCAATATTCACGTATTGGTGTTGCAGATGATGATGGTGTTCCAGTTTTCTCATATTGATGTTGCAAGATGATGATGATGATTCATGATGATGATGTTCCATGACTATGATGTTCTATGATAATGATGATACACGTTGATGATGTTCCACAATGATGATGATACTCATGATGATGATGTTCCATGATGATGATTATACTCATGATGTTGTTGTTACAAAACTTCCTATGACATATAGATCTACCAGTCAATTGTACAACTGTAGTAGTAGTAGTTGTTGATGTAGAATACCTTCCTCGTTAAGAGGGAGAGTTAAAATAATGTAATTGTGAAAGATATTTTATTGTACTTATTATTATATTATTCATTCTCGCTGATCCCTTTCGGAGATGCGTTCCTTCGATTAAGGATGTCATTGATGTAATTGGTCATGTAAAATTATTGATATTAAATCTCCATTGTAATTTGGGTCAATAGTACCCACAAAGTTGTGGTTAAAGTTGTTATTGTGTCTCCCTTAGAAACTCAACCTTGTTGGAGAGGTGAAGTTAGCCCTGTTGGCTTATTAGAATTCCTAGCTAATGTGTATAAATAAATGAGGATCCCTCCTCATTCAAACACACTTAAAACTCAATCTGGAGTTCGCTAGATAGAGAAATAGGAGTCCATTTGGATGAGAAGAATCAATCTATCTTAGTCTTGTGGTATTACACTATAGTTGGTTGGATTTTATATCGAGAAAGTTTTGTTGGGTTTTCTCCCCCACGAGGGTTTCCTAGGATAAATATGTGTGTCTTCTTTGTCTTGTTGTGCTTGTCATTCTTTCAGTGATCTTCTTGTTATTGGGCATTGAAATTTTAAAAATTCAACACTAGATGCTGTGCGAGGAATTTATGAGAATTATTGCCGAGACAAGAAACATATTTTACTGTAAGCATTGTATAAGAGAAGTTATTTTTTTTATTTGCATTGTAAGTGCACAAAATATAGAGATTCATGTTATATAAACACTAGTCAGAGTTTCAACATTTCCATAGAAATGATTGAATACACCGAACCAATGGATATTAAGAAAGGGTACAATTACTAGAGCTATCCATGTCTATTTGTTCTATTAACAAACCCCAAAAAGAAAAAAAAAGCCATAGACAAATCACCAAGTGTAAGTCAAGAACAATGTTTTGATGCAAAGCACTAATATTTAGAAGTTGTTTTATGTATAAAATGATTTCTAGGGAGTGTTGATTATAGAGCTTTGCATAGGACATAGAAAAATGTGTATGAGGAAATGCAACATGCTTCAAATATCCACATGGTATTGGACAAAAAAGTAGCTAGAACATGTTTCTAGTTTTCTTATGCATGGGATAATGAAGTTTATTTTGTTTGGTTGTTTCCATTTTGTGTTGGATGTACAAAGGATAATTCATGATTCTGATGACAACAAGGATCATAGACATGATCAAAAGTACACTTGGTGGTGAAGTAACTCATGTTGTATCAGTCTTTGTGGGAATTTGTTCCTACACATTGTGATCCAGATTTATGTGTGAATGAAATGAAAGAAAAAATATAGAATAATAAAAAAATACATATTGTAATGAAAACAAAGATACAATAAACACATATTCTATTAAATGGCGGAAATAGAACAGACTGTAAATACAACAATTAGAATGGTGGTAGCTATCTCTGAGAAGAGATGTGGTTTCTATGCTCATCTGTGCCAAGATGAATACAAAATGAGGCCGAAAGGGCCTATTTATAATAAGCATGAGGGCGAGAACCATAAATTCCAAAAACATAACCCTAGAAGATGAACCATCATAAAGTTTGCATCCCCAAGGTGGTTAGTTGAACAATCAATTTCTCGGGGTCATACCTTTTGTATATGATCTCTGATTTGGGCGTCGATAGCCCACTGAAAAATTCTATTTGAGATTTGCATATTTCTATTAGGGATAAATAAATTCCTTTGGAAACAATCCCCCTCCCCTCCCCTGAATCACCAAAAAACATCTTTTAGGGCCTCAAAATGACCCTAGAAGTTTGTGACCTGAAAAAACCATAGAAAAATAACTAGGAAATTGCCAAAATGGACAACTATTTTGAGCCAATGGAATAGGTGGGTGGCCATTGATTGCCATCTGGATCAATCCTCCCCCCTTAGGAATAAATGGTATCCATTGCGTCAAATTCTATTTTATATATCAAATTGTGTGTTGACTTGATCTTCTAGTGTGGTATTCACTGAAATGAAAGTGCCACCTTTCTTTGACATCTTGAGAGGGATATAATTATTGTTGATGGATGCGATGGATATGTACAACTATTTTAGTTGTCATGTTATCCTTTCTCTAAGTTGGTTTGAATGATTTCTTTCTGGACGAGCACCTTGATTGCGTGTCCTTGCATTGTAGAGGTACTCGAATGATGAGGGAACACTGTCTTTGTGTTATTATTGTTTCTACTGAGAAGAAGGGCCCTATGCAGAGGGTGTGGAGGTCTCTATGATATGATGTTCTCCTTTAGAGGTAATTGTGAAGAGGGATAATTTCCTGATGTGGGAGATTATCTTCTTTCCTTGCGAGACTGTGACATGTGCAACTGTCTCTGGTATCCGATATAGTTTTCCTGCAAAAGTGACAATTACACTACAAGGTCGTGAATCATATATAGCACGACGTTTCTATATATATGGTTGTCCTAAAATAATATCAGAGACTTCAAGCAAGGCCACATCACACAGTACCTCGTATTTGAAAGGCTTGATGCCATATGGTAGGCGACATTGCTGACTGACGCAGATACCTCGTCCTTGTCTTAACCAACCGATGTTATAGGGTTGGGGTGTGGTGTTGCTGTAAGATCCAATATCTTGATGAATTCTACTGATATTAGGTTCTTTTGGATGCCGCAGTCAATAACAAAATGTAAGGGGATTCCCTTCACCCACATCTGTTAGTGGAAGAGACGTTCCTCTACCTATGACTCTTTAGGATCATCTAGTTGGATCTATGTGGTAGCAACAATGACACTGGGTTCTACATCAATGACCTGCTTCCCTTGGTCTGCGGCCATGACATTGGGTTTTGAATCAAAATCGAGATCTGATTATGAAGCTTTGATCTGGTCCACCATTGACTACTTTGAGGGACATTCATCAGTGTTCTTCCAGGGGATTTTGTGGAACTCACACTACTTCTCGATGTCCTTCTTTGTCTTTCTTTGCTTGTGGAGAGGATTGGTTGTACTTTCCTTGTCTTGTGTTTTGCGGGTCAGGGTTTCCTTTGCATTACTTCTATGGTGGATTCACATGTACAAAATCTCGCTTATTCTTTTGCCAAAATTTGTCCTTGATTATGATAGCATATCGATAGTAATCTCTTAATGAAGAGATGTCCAGGAAGTCCATCTCTGTTCGTATGTACTGATGTATGCCATTGCGATATCTCAGCACCAGGTGTCTCTTAAAGTCCTTAATACCCAACTTTGTGCACAAGGTATGAAAGTTGGTGTTCTTCGACGCCGTCTGGTCCCCCTCTTGACACAAAATGGTCCATTTTGTGTATTGGTCATCATATTTTCCCACAGGGCAATACTTTTCCTTGACAACATATACGAAAGAGGCCCAAGTGAGATTGGCCTTGAACATTCAAGATTCGTTTGATTGGTTTTGCTCACAGTAAGTTTCCCTCCAATTTTTGACATGGAGGCCAACCTTGAGGAGCACAAAGATGATATTTTCCCTGTAAAAAAAATTGTGGACATAGAAATACCCTTCTAGAACATTCAACCACATATATAGGGCATCAACATCGATATGGCCTTCAAATAAAGGAATATCAAAGTTAACCTATACCTTGAAGGGAGTTGCATCCCCAAAATGGTTGCTCGTTGAAGGGGCGTCTACCGCTTTCGATGTTTGTCGAAGGATTTGGGAAAGATTATTCATCATCTCATTCCTCTGTCGTGTGAGGGATTCCCTAAGCAACAACTTGATAGGAACTCCTGCTCCATCATCTCTCTTCTTTTCCACCATGGGAGGACGCTTAGGGTGTCGAGAGTGGTATTCCCCAATTGAAACTAGTTCGATACCCAACTCTCTATACCATGACCTCGTCAGAAACATGCACCAAGAAACAATCAAAGAGAATATTGCTTTGATACCACTGATCCAGATTTATGTGTGAATGAAAAGAAATAACATATATAGAATCATAAACAAAGAAATATTGGAATGAAAACAGAGATATAGTAAACACATATTCTATTAAATGGAAGAAATAGAACATACTATAAATACAACAACTAGAATGGTGGTAGCTATCTCTGAGTATAGATGTGGATTCTACGCTCATCCGTGCTAAGATGCATACAAAATGAGGCTGAAAGGGCCTATTTATAATAAGAACGAGGGAGAGAACCCTAAACGTCCAAAACATAACCCTAGAAGATGAACCATCATAATTTTTTTGCGGCCTCAAGTTAGTTAGTTGAACAATCAACTTCCTGGGGTCATAAATTTTGGGCGCNGATAACCCGTTGGAAATTTCTATCCGAGATTTACATATTTCGACTAGAGCCAAATGGATGTCATTGGATACCATTTGTGCCCCCCCCCTCCCCCCCAAATCACCAAAAAATGTTGTTTAGGGCCTCAAACCGGCCCCCGAAGTTTGGAACCCAAAAAACCGTAGAAAAATAACTAGGAAACTACCAAAATGGACATCTATTTTGAGCTAATGGAATAGGTGGATGGTCACTGATATCCATCTAGATCACATTGTGTGTAGAATGATGGTTAAAACAATATCCAAAATGAAAACAAGGCATGTACTTCCAAAGGTGGAGAAAATAACTTTGTTTATTTGCAACAATTAAAAATAACCAGGAACTTATTTTTTCATCCTGATTTGCATAAATTCACCTATCTTGTTGGCACAATTATGGCTTATGAGATAGTGAAGGATAGAACCACTCAATTATGGACAACAAAACACTCCATATTTGCAATTGGTCATCCATAATACATTACTAAGCCACACACATTAAGTTGACTATTGGCTCCATATAAACCAAACAATGTTGAGTTGCCACTTGTGCCTACAAACACCCTATATTTAAAAGATGTTTATAGTGTTATGAAGATATGTTTACAGGATACTCTACAGAGATGGAATAGAGTTGTTGGTATATAGCTGCGATCATTATAGATTAAGGACAAACCACCACTAACATAGACTACATTCAAAGTTTCATCCACAACAGACTCATTAAAGCATGAAATTGTTACATCATGGAGGGAAAGTATATTCCATGCCTTCACCTGAAAAATACTTGGCGGACATAACCGATGATAAGGGGAATCTATAATTTGATTTCTAGTCAACCTCTTCTCTGGGAGAAGAAATCCATTAGTTGGATGCATTATAGGGAATCCATAACATATTTGATATCAAAGAGGTGGTTTGTGTCAATGCAAGATTCCAAAACATTATACTCTCTCTAGTATGTCCACGAATTCAAACTGTAGCAAAAAATATTATTCGATCCAAATCACCATATTGAAAGGATTTCGACACTAGTGTTCATTCCAGAGGGTTTTGAAAGAAGTACCAATTTCACTATCAAACCAAGTTAAAGATGAGGGCATACATACATCAACTGTGGCTTGGATGCTCACAGCAATGAAAACTTCTTTAAAGGCCATGGAAGAGGCACTGAAATCAAAATCCAGCACAGGGAAAGAAAACAACACTTCTACAATATTCAGGCACGAATCTATAAAAAGTAATGACAAATTCCCTAAAATGAAAGAACAATAAGGAAAAATGAATCATCTGGAAATTGCAACAAAACCATGAAGATAATTTAGAAAACAATGACCAATGATTTTTTTTAGCAAAGCCAAATTCTATCCAATACACATACCTAGGAAATCGACACCACCATACAGATGTACGAGCAACACCCAATGTACCACAACACCATGGCACACTCACAATCGACACACCAACACCTAACAAAAAAAGTGATGGACTCGTTACTTGCACGAACAAATAGGAATGTGACTATGGTTTCCACACTAGAAACAATTGAAAAATTCACAACTGCATAACTCACAAGACAAATGCACAAACCACCAACAGAAACCAACATCAAACCACCTTGGCACACCACCACTGCACCAACAAAGAAATACTGGGCCCACTACCATGCTATCAACACCACAAAAAATAAACCACCGCCCCATAGCAACACCATGCCACCAAAAAAAGGCTAGAATTCCTAAGACCATATCAACACTAGGAAATGAACGAAAAAAACATAATGAACACTGTACCCCAAAGGGAAAAAAATAAAATCGTCGACCTTACCTTGGAGGATCATCCCTTAAAGGCCATTAACAACGACTGGACAACAATTAACACTCCACACATCATTGACATTAAAACTAGTCTCAGACACCACACCAACCACTTCATGATCAATGAAAACTCAAACACAATCACTAGAAACTCTAACATTTTCTCGATGCTAAATATCCCTATTGTCTGGATTTCCATATCATAATGCCCAAATCCATCACACAATAAATACAACAAACACAAATCCACACCACACTAAATACGCTCGATAATTATAGAAAACATGAAGCCAGACCATAGTAAATACACCCTATTGTGCATGACACAATCCCGTCGACAATGCCTCGGGAATGATTCTCGAGGCTTGCTTCATGCTCTCCCATCCTAATAAGATTTCAACAAATCACATAGTAAAAAATATATAAAATTTAATATCCCTTCTTTCCCAAAGCTAAACCTTTGACAGTTTTTTTTTCAATTTATGTGTGACAAATGATACTGAAATATCTATATATATCTATATGTTTTGTTTAAATATTATATTAATTATTAAATTTTATATTTAAAACAATAAATTTTTATGTATGTTTTTTTTGGTAAGCTAGTACCCACAGAGTTTGGAACTGGTGACCTTACTCAAGGACACCCATTCACCATCTAGGAAATTATACACACACACACATATGATACAATTAATAATAATAATAATAATAATTTATTTTTAAGGTCACACTTTATCTACACACTAATTTGGTGTATAAGACACCTTACTTGTTTAATTATATAGTATAAAATCTTATTTAATTAGTGTATAAGGCTTCTTATTTGTTTAATAATATAGTATAAAATTTAATTTAATTATAATGAACCATAATTTAATTGATATTTTATTAAGTTTAGAAAGATATTTTCTCACACAATCTCAATAAATTAGCATAGATCCATCTTAAACTCGGATCTATCAAGCACCTAAAAGGATCCAATTAAATAACAAAGTATTCATTAAGTAACATCTTCATGTAGGCTCATAACTTATCAAAAATAAAATGTAATTAAAATTAATACACCCAAAAATAAAATAAAATAAAAAAGTTAAAACCAACATAAATCCAAATTAGATTTTCTAAGCTTTATATATATCTATACTAGAAAAACCACAAATAAAGTGGTGAGAGATAGTAAATAGTAGGAGGCCATTTAAATTCGTAAAGATTGTTTGTTAAACAAATACTAAACATTAAACTAACTACCAAATTTTTATAATAAACATAAAACAAATACTATTTAATAAAAAACTAAAACATTTCTCTAACCATTTAACCATAATAAAAATACTAAATAAATATGCATTGTATTGTAAATTTAACTAACCTAATACAAAATGAATACGTTGTTTGGTTCTGCAGACTCAAAAATTAAATAGTTGAGTTCCTCCGGCCCCGACTACTCTTCAGATTCGCAGAATTGTAAGTGACTATCTTATGTTTTTTCTTTTAAAATCAATAATCTAACTTGCTTGAACTTTAATATTTAATATTTTAACACTGTAATAACAACAAAAATAGCTATTTATAATTGTTGTTAACTCCCCACTTATAATGCACTTTAGTTAAGTCTAATTATTTCTTTTGGTATGAGAATTTAATTCGAACTGTGTTTGTTAGCATTTAGTTAAATAAGTTTGTTGAATATTTGCTTGCGTTTGAGGTTAGGAAACACTTGTAGGGCTTCTTGACCTTATGGAAACCCAGGGATAAAATAGGAGAGAATATAGATTTTTTGAAAGGTATTTTATGGTTGTGTGGTCCATTATTTATTAAGAATGGGCAGATTTCTTTGAAAGGTATCTTGTAGTTGTGTGGGGCATTATTTATTATGAATGGAGGATTTGTCCATTCCTGTGTGTGGCCAACCTTATAAGGTTGTTGGATATTAGATCATGGATACGCAACGAGAGTCTGCTACCAATACATTGACAAGTTGCTACTTTTTTTCAGATGGAAAGATCCACAGGAAACCCAGCAATACTTCCCCACATTCGTGGATGGTAGAGGTGGTAAACCGCCGGCCATCCTAGCAGAAGGCTTAACCCCAAAGGACTCAAGGCTCGAACCCGTGACCTTCCCCCGAACCGAGAGAGTGTGCGCACGTCTTACCAAATTGGCAAGTTGCTACTTACGAAGGAAATAAGAGCAAGAAAAAAATAAATAAGTAAAAGCATTTACATTCCGTGCCCATTTTCACAAATAACTTCGACATCAACCGGATTTGTACATAATAACTTTTGTAAAAATTTAAATTGAAGTCCGCAACGCAATCTAATCTAATTTCGTTTTACGTTTGATCATTTTAATTATTTTATGGGTGAAGGAGGTTGGGTTTTAAAGGAGTTTTATTTTCATTCTTTATGTGATTTTATTATGTTTTAAGTTTGATGATTTTAATGATTTTATGGGTGAAGGAGGTTGGGTTTTAAAGGAGTTTTATTTTCATTCTTTATGTGATTTTATTATGTTTATTTTACTCATCTAAAAGTTATGATGATTGGAGTTATGGATCAATGGGAACCCTAATTTTTTGTATCATTGGATTTCAACAACTAAAGGGAAGTTTTCTATAAGATTAGGCGACTTTGATTATGTCTTAGTACGTGTTAATGAGTTTATTATATGGACTTTATCAACTATGAACATGGTGTACATTTATGGAAGTTGTTGATGTAAATGGTTACAAAGTTAGTGGCCATTGAAGCCATACAGAGTTATCGAAGCTCGTCTGTATCGTTTTCCCAATACAAATAGTTTTATCATAGTGAAACTGCATCCTGCTGCAACAGACGATGTACAAT
This sequence comes from Pseudotsuga menziesii, assembly GCA_001517045.1. Classification (NCBI taxonomy): domain Eukaryota; kingdom Viridiplantae; phylum Streptophyta; class Pinopsida; order Pinales; family Pinaceae; genus Pseudotsuga; species Pseudotsuga menziesii. The sequence continues at coordinate 1,789,916 of LPNX010790061.1, read as the reverse complement.
GTTTCTACAGTGGGTGTCTTTTCTCAGTCCCTGAAGCATTTACAGGACTTTTTTATGGCTGAGGAGAATGGAGAAGATCCGCAGGAATTAATAGATATAAGGTTCAGTGTTGACATGGACAAACGTTTGGAAATGGATGAGGAGGTTCCGCCATGTGTGGAAGATTCCATTCCTCCTGGAATGGCCAGTAAACCATTATGGGCTCGTGGCATTGACGTTTTGGGATATGGGTTGTCTTCTTTTCGCCATGCTATTCTTCCCTTGGAAAATGTGATTGACAACAACATGAAGTCTCGTATCATTGTAGGTGACTTTGGTGAATGTGGTACAAACAAAATTCTTCAAACAAAACTACTGGTTTAATGATAGGCTATTTTATTTTAGGAATCTTGAATATGTGGTCTGTTATTCTTGTTATGACTTTTTCTGATATTTGAAATTCTTTAGTGTTTGCATGGATTAATTGTTTGAATTAATTGATTCTTTTAACTATTAAAATCAGCAAAGTAAAGCATTTTATGCCGGAAAAAATTTGGTAGCATTAAGTAGCCTTTATAAGCTAACAACTGGTAAAACCTTTAGACTTGGGTGAAAATGCTTATTTTATACCTGGAAAAAAAAGTTGGCAGCTTTTATAAGCTAATAGCCTCTAGAACTTTTAGTGCATAAAAGCCTTGAAGGATTTTAAAGATAAGTACTTCAAAAAATAAATCCTGTACATCCCATCCATCAACAAAACATAATTTATGCAGCAACAACAATCATGCCTCACTGGTGGATCATCTTTGTCCTTGGAAGGTGGCCCATGCATCCACCACTGGTTTTAGGCCTGTGCTGATGGCAATGTCTATCTACCATGAATACTTTTTGCTTGGAATCTTTAAGTGACCCGATACCCTAACCCAAAACCTCAAAGCTCCCACCTACCATACCTGATACTTCAAGGTTCCAGGAAGACAATTAGCATGAAGGACTGATGTGCTCATCATTATTGATAATCATGGGAGTAGCACGGTGGAAACAAGATCCAACTACAAGGCCACCGGAGAAAACACATGTATGCTTGCCATCAAAATGGGCCTTGAAGAAGACACAATTACTTTGAATTATGTTGCTGGTGTGCTTAATAAAGTAGGTGGGCTTCATGTCCCTTTCCCCCTCTCTTGTTTGTTTTGTATGTATTAAACATATATTTTACGGATTAATTTTGATATTTAGATCTTATTGGAAATGAGTATGTTTCTACGATGTTGGAAGAGGCTGGTACTTGTGTCAATGAGGGAGTTCAAAGAATAGAGGAGGAAGTGCCTTATGTGTCTCAGTATGCAAATGGTCTGGAGCTGAGACAAGCATACAGTCAGCATGAAGGCCTGTTGTGCTCATCGTTATTGATAATCATGGGAGTAGCACCATGGAAACATGTGTCTTTTAAGTTCAAAACAAAGAATTCCAAATGCATATGCCTTCACATGGAAAAGACAGTAGGTTAGTAGTTAAAGTGCTATCAAATCACATAAAGGTTGCATAGTGATATTTTCTTTGCAAGCTTTCCAAGAAAATAAATACCGTGAAGCTTTGCAAACCTATTTGACGGGACAAGAGACTGAAACTTCACGTGAATGAAAATAATCGACAAAGGAATTCTTTGAGGACATCAGGTGAAACATCCACGGCCACAAACTGATTGAAACACTTTGAAGATGAACAAAGCACTCGATATATGTTCCCTTACATTCCAAACCAATTTCCAGGTCGGGGATTTGAGTCCCGTGGTGCACTTATGAGCATAAAAAAAAGGCAGTCTCGCCATCCAATTTGATATCGTACGCCCTAACCCTTTCCCATTCCTCTAGTAGACCACAAATCTCGTGATCGATTTTCATCTCAAATTCATCCCATATTTTGGAGGTTCTCGGTTCGACCTCACCTTCGTTGGCCGCATAAAAATTCTCAAAAACGCCTAGATTTTCTCATAGCTGCTCTTATTCTTCTTCCAGTATTCAGAGATCTCACTATCTCACTTCCCCTCCCTTCACGTTGCAAAGTTATGGAGAGAAATTTAGGGTGGTCGCTCCCTTCTCGTTGCAGAGACATGGAGATAAATTCAAGGTGGCAACCACTTGAAGTTGCTGCTTAATCCCATGGGAAATGTGATTGGATCTCAGTCGATATTCATTATGGCCCTCCATCGACGACAACTCATGCTCACCTTCTAATATTGTTTCTACCTTCATGTATTCAAATCGTCTTTCCAACTAAACAGTGTCCATGCCCTTCTAGATCCACTAAACATAATATCTGTCATCTAATTATTAATTTTTAGTGCATGTGCACCAAGTCAAGATTGATTAAAGGCATGGTTGTCATGTGTATTTATCTGCATGCATGAGGACTGTCCATGTTTCCAGTTATATTCATTATGGCCCTCCATTGACGACAACTCATGCTCGCCTTCTAATATTGTTTCTACCTTCATATATTCAAATCGTCTTTCCAACTAAACAATGTCCATGCCCTTCTAGATCCACTAAACATATTATTTTTCATCTAATTATTATTTTTTAGTGCATGTGCGCCAAGTCATGATTGATAAAAGGCATGGTTTCCATGTGTATTTATCTGCAAGCATGAGGATTGTCTACGTTGCCAGTTATTAAATTCCTTAAATCCATACCTCATGATCTAAGACATTAGATGAAATGTGATGTGTTTATGCATATTCTAAATGGCATTTTATGTTATACTATTTTTTTCTTAATTCTATTTTTAATGAAGCCTTCCACGATGACCTTAAGGAAATCTAAGTTAAAGATGTTTAATTATTAAAAAAATTCTCAAATTCTTTACCATTTAGCATGGCAGTGGTTCTAATATCTCATGCTTGTTTGAATTTGCTTCTCGAAAATGTTAATTGATAGCCGTTTGACTTTGAGATTACAGAACCCCTCTTAGGACTCTTTTTTGTAGAAGGGTGTCTTAGAACAGTTTAAAGTGGAGCCTTCATTCACATCACTTCAAATCCTCTGAGAGAGGAAAATACTTTAAAAAGAAAAATAGTGCAAAATAAATGTCATTCTGAAGTTGCTGGCTATCACTCACAACCTTCAGTTATGATTGATCAACTTTCCAAGTTTCACACTCTCGTAAATATCCTTCATAACTAGGGAATTGGGCATTTGAATCAACATATATCTCTAAGAAATGTTTTTCCGTCATTTGAAAAATCTATGGAAGTTTTTTCTCTCCTCTCAACACTTGTAATTGCATGAACTTCAATGCATTCATTACTATGTACCTGGGAATTATTCTCCTCTCCAAGTTGCATCCAAACAACTATTGATAAGTGAGAAGATCAACCAATGTAAGCTTGGCATTGACACAAAAATCCACTTGACATTTTGATTTTTCCGGTGAAGGCCCCATAATGGATGGTGACCCCATCTATAACTTTGAAATTTGTTCTTACGAAAAGCTTAAACTACTTTTAATATTTGCAGTTTAATTTCTATATATTCACTATACTTGCTTTTAACACACTTGCATTATTTACATACACATACAAGTTTCGTTCATTTTTAAATATACCCAAGTGATTTTCGGTGTTTCATTTCCCCGCATTGGGGTATGCTAGTTTAATTCTCATTCTTGTTAGTGTTACGATTCATAGCACCGAAGCATACCTCTAGGTACTGTCATACGATCGTTTCTATTCATTTTTCTTGCTGGGGAACGACATGAAGGCGGTAGAAACGGAAGCCTCCCAAGATCTTATGAATACGGATGCGGATGAACAAGAAAATCAAGAAGAGATCAAAGCTCCAGGAGTAGAATTAGTTGTCAGAAGCAAACGTTCTCGGCAAATAGTACAGGCATTAACTTCATCTTCATCGACAATGTATGACCCAGATCGATCATCCCAACTAAGGCCCGTGAGTCTTGTAGACGTCCTTTGTCTTCATAGTTCTATTTCTAAACTGACCGAGAGATTTATCAATTTTGATCCAGAGGCCTTTGTGGCCTTTCATAATCAAGCTCTCACGAGGTTCTCTGGACTTTTACATGGAAAAAAATTCTATGCGCGTGACATGAGGCCCGAATCCGTACTTGAATCCGTTGAACAGGAGTTATACAGATTCATGGAACCTGCGGACGACCTTGTTCCAGCTCAACCGAATGATTTGCAATTTGGGGAGTCAAATACCTTGAGGGTTTTGTATGGAGAGCTCTGCGTGGAACCGTTTAAGCTCGGGGAAATGTTCGGCAGGGTATACAGTGTCGTGAAAGAGACATACAGCGGGAAAGCCATAGCACTCTCAATCATTGATCCACATTACTCATCTGTGGCATATCCGCAGGGCGCAAAAGTCGCGATCAAGGAGCCCCGCCTGTTTAAGGGTGACAACGGTTTCATATGGATTGATGTCGATAATCCCTTGGCGATCGAAAGACTGGAGAGGCTTCCAGATACAGCTCAAAGATTCAAATATAAAATTGAGCACTGGTTCGCTGATGGAAACCGCGCGTATAAAGAAAAAGAATGGGCAGATTGTATCAGGAATTATACTAAATTTGAAATAAGCACAGCAAAAGAGAATCATGCCCACACAGCTGCAAGTAATCAGAAAAAGATGGAACGAAACTTTCAGTTACGCTATCAAAGATGGCGAGCATACATAGAACTTCATGGGTATTCCTTGGGATTGCAAGACGCAGAGAGTTGTTGCAAGCTCGATCCAATCAACAGAAGAGCAATCTCTGCAAAGATCGAATCGCTTCTCTCTGTGGGCAGGTATAAGGATGCCTATAATTTTGTTAAAACTTCCTGTAACATGTTTCAGTACGGTGTTTATGACTTGCATTTGGACTATGGGTATGGAAGCACTAAACATTTCTTCATCGATACATATCGCGAAAACTGTGTCCAATATTATGGTCTGGGTAAAGCCATTGCTGGGTTTGCAGAAAAATCGAATACCTACATACCAGATGATGATTTCTTTGGGCCAGTGGAGATCAAGAACTCAAGCAAAGGATGTGGCAGAGGATTGTTTGCTCGGGAGCCCATCAAGGCCGGAACAGTGATACTCATATCCAGGGCCTTGGCTCGGTGCGATAATTATGATTACGCTTTTATGCATGCTCCACTGGCCAATGGTCTGATTCACAATTTAATAATGGCGCTCAGAGCAGGAGGAGATGAAGCATCGTTGCTATTCTTTTCCCTCGACCCTTCCAATAAAAATTGCTTCAAGCATTTCCTTCCAAAATTGCCCGACTTAAAGCCTCCGAGCAAGCAGAAGATTAACTCAGTTGATCTGGCCGAAGCATCTAAGAAGCTGATCGACCCTGTGACAATCACCCGAATCACAGACTGCATTACATTTGACGATATGTCTCCGAACAAAATAGAAGAAAATGCGAACCCATCAAATTTCTTTAACACAGTCAGAAAGAAAAGATGTTATTATGGGGTCTGGTTGATTCCATCTTTTATGAATCACTCATGCATGCCTAATGCATCAAGAATCAACGTTGGCGATGTTATGAGCATCCATGCGACCAAGAACATCAGCGCAGGTGAAGAGATCACCATTCCTTATTTCAACGTCCTTTTACCGTATAATGTTCGAGAGACTGCTTCCAAGGCCTGGGGCTTCCGCTGCCTCTGTGAGCGATGTGAATTAGAGAGAAATGTATCTGTTCAGGACGCAGTTTTGAATGCCATTTATGAAGATATTCATTCGGTTTATTTGGAATCAGTTGAATCCGAAAACGAAGCTCGGCCTTCCCTTCTGCGGGGTAACGCTAACCCTACTGGATCAGCCAGTATAAGTGGGATCGATATCGAAGGAATGAAGAAGCTTTATGACAAAGTGAAGGACGGGCTGAGAAAATTCATGTACAGAGGAATTGTAGCAGAAGAGCGTATACACTGGATACTATCTTCGTTTACCCTTGCCCATCTTGCTCCACTCCTCCTGCTTCCGAATGAAAGTAAAAAAGAATTGGATGAGGAGAAGGCGTGGAAACAATATTTTGTTTGTATACGTAATGTGATACGTGTTGTAAATGAAACATGCCCTGGTAATGTTTTGCATCTGCTTTTGGCTGCATGGAACTTCAAATGCAGAAGAATATTTGCAGCGAACAGAAAGACTGAGGAAGAAGTAGATGGGTATTTTGAAATCCAGTCAGCTGAGGAAGAGATGAAGAAAGCTTGCTTGTGCGTGTATGGGCAACAGAAGCCAGAGGTTGTGGAAGCTATTCTTACTAAATATATACAAAAATCAATGTGATAGCCATTGTATATGTGTACTTTTCATCCATGGCGTTTTATATTTTTGTTTAATTTGAAATACCGAGAAAACCCAGGCATGTAAGGATTGCATTGGTTCCCAAATCTCCAAGAAATGCTTTGTGGCATTGAAATTTCCAGGAACTGAACACTTTACTGTATTGAAAATTTTGCTACTGAGTTTAATGTTTTGCATATTAGCCACTTTCAATGCGACTCCTTAAAAGATTGTCTGGACACATTGTTTGTACTGAAAAACGGGTGGAGTATATGTGTCTAATAATTAGGTAAAATGGAACATAAACAAAAGTTATGCATATACAGATGTGCTTCGGTCTGATCTTGTGATTTTTGAATTAAAGCCATTTTTAATCAAAGCCCGAGTTGGATTATGAAAAAGTATTGAATGCATATCGTTGTATACAAGTTAAAAACGGTATGATGATCAAACTAGTTTGAGCCATCTTTTCATAGCTAGAATTCTTAGATTTCAAGATAAATTTGTAAATTCATCTATGCAACTTCTGTTATTTCCCATAAATAGCAAAAAAAACTGATTTCGTTAATCTTTACAAATTTTGATTAAAAAAAATGATTTCGTTAATCTTTACAAGTTTTACACTCCCCTGATTACATAAATCGCTTTCTTCTCCATAATTCGATATTACATCAATCGCTTTCTTCTCCATAATTTGATAAAATAGAGAAGAAGAAACACATAACATAAATTATGAAATTGGAAGCTATAGAACATGTGATTTCATTCATCACTCATCTCTGTTTATAACTTTTCCTTACTATGCGTTCCCAGAATTTCACCATAGTCAACTAAGGTTAGTTGCACTTTTTGTCCTTGAACTATTTGCATTACATTATTTACTAGTTCTTCATGCCTTTGAGCTGCATGCATTTTAGTTTATTATTTTCTATTTGATGGTCAGTTTAAAATAGTATTATTATAAAGTTATAGGAAGGCCTTTGCCCAGTGAATAACTTGAAAAATGGTTTTGAGTTATATTTTTTTTGTTGTTTTAGTTTTTTTTGTTATTAATTCAAAGATGTTACATAGATATCATTTGGTATCAAAGAAGATAATTTATGATTTTTCTCATCATTTCAATAATCAATTAATATTTAGAAGCCACCTTCTTATCTTACCATTCTCCTGCTTGGACCTAGTTTCAAAGAAGATAATTTATGATTTTTCTCATCATTTTAATAATCAATTAATATTTAGAGGCTACCTTCCTATCTTACCATTCTCTTGCTTGGTCCTAGTTTCTTAAAGTATTCCCTCATGCCCATGGGTTTTTGGTGCAAACCCTAAATGTTTTCCTAGATCTTCTTCTCTTTAGATATCAATGTGATTCCCTCTCACCCCATAAAATATTTTCTCAAGTTCTATTAATAATTGGTTGCACCCAAAAAATATATATTTATCATACACCTTCATCAGTTTGCTTCCCTATGCTCAACGACCACTCAAATATATCAACATTTTAGAAGTTTGGAGGATTCACTCCACTTACATTCCTCTCTTGTGCTAAGAATGAGAAAACCAAAAACAATTCTCAAATGGAAAAGTGTTGATACCAGTATCAACGTTTTTTTTTACACAAAAAACAACCCCTAAATAGAAAAGTGTTGATACGAGTATCAAGGTTTTTTTTTGGACACCAAAAACAAACCCCAAATCAAAAAGTGTTGATACTAATATCAATGTTTTTTTTCGACACAAAAAACAACCCCCAAATCGATGGTCTAAAACTCCCATATTGTTGTTTACAAAATCCTTAAAATCAACCCCTAAATTGATTTTGTTTTCAATAGACAAATTGCAACCTTAAACCCCCTTACCCCTTGAAATATTGTATAAAAAATCAAAAAATCAAAAAATCAAAACTTATGCTCATTTGCAATTGCCTAAGTACTCAAGTCAAATGATTGTAGATCTAGTTGACTCTTGGTTCTGTAGTCTCACTGCTTACTTTTGTGCTACCTCAAATATGATTGAAGAAACCAAACTTCAGATCATCTAAGTTAACAGTAGATCTTACCTCTTGTTCATCATCTAAGTTAACAGTAGATCTTACCTCTTATTCATCTACACCTGCCATCAGTACACCTATCCAAACATGACATGAGATGCCTTCACTCAAGCTCTATGTGACTGAGTTTATCCTCCCAAGTATAAGTGAAAATTCTTATTTAATAATTCTACCTAGTATATAATAAAAAAAATAACCCTACATTACCCCCTACCTTAACCTTCTTACCCCAAAAATATTGTATATAAAAAAAAATCAAAACCTAATTTTCTACCCCAAATATTATACATATATATATATATATATATCTTAAAATTTAACCCCTAAATAAAATCAAAACCTAAGTCTGCCTACCCAAAAATATTATCGTTTTAACTAAAACAATGATGTTATTGTCTCTCCTCTCTCCTAGTATCTTGCAATAGATTAATAGATCCACTATGCCTTTTATATAACGTTGTATTGTTTTTGCTGCTCACATATGGTTGTCATGTGGAGCTTTGTAGTTGTAAGGTACATAAGTACACACCAATCTTCAAAACTAATTTGCATTAATGTTTATTAATGTTGGTGCTATGTGATTAGTGAAGTTGCCTCTCCTTTTCAAATGTCAAGTTTAAATCAACTTAATTGATAAAAAAAACTTTAAATAAGTTGTTTTCTTTATTCAAATTTATTTCATCTTGAGTTTTAAATTTAAAAGCGTGTTTTAAAGCAAATTAAATTGTCTAGAAAATCTTTTCTGCTTAAGTAACCATAAACTCCTTGTTCAATGTAACCATTCCACAATGTTGACATATATTCACTTGGAAAAGTAACCATTGGGGAATGTTTATTTACATTTAATTAGTAAATTACTTATAATGGGTTTCCAACGTTAACATTATTTATATTTTATTCCAATGCGCAATTCATACAAATGTTTCTTGGTGCAAAAAGGGTCGTCCCTTTGGGCTGCATGGTTCTGAGAATGGCGCCGCCCAAAGGGGTAGCCCTTTTTGCACGTAAGCGAGCGAGTGGAGGAGGGGAGCGGAGCGGCACAGTGGTGCCTGATTATAATGCTCACGAGAAGAGATTATACTAATACAACTTGAATTACCATCAATGTATTTTATATGACATAAAGGCTCTCCCTGAATAGCAAATAACTTCCAAAAAAACTCACTGTATCTCATGAAACTTCTGCTAAGCATTGATAATAACATTCAATATTAATGTTATGGTTGATGCCACGAATTCCATGAAATTGTTGTAATATTTCACGTTGACAATTGCACCAACAAAACAAAACAAAATGAAATTGCAGCTCTTATGTATCTGATCACCAGATCACAGCTCGTGAGGAAGAAATGATATTATTTTTTCAACCGTTGCCACATTTCAGTTGTCTAACAGTTGCACGGGTCTGATGTGGAGACAGACAATCATTAGGGACTGCCGCTCATAGTGGCTCCCTTCTCCCTTCCCCACTTGCTTAGGTGCAAAAAGGGTCGCCCAAAGAGGCTACCCTTTTTACACCTAAGCGAGCAGGGGAGGGGCCCCTCTGACACCGCCACTCCCCTCCCCGTCCTCCGCTCGCGTAGGTGAAAAAAGGGCCGCCCCTTTTGAAAAAAGAGCTATTTCCTGATATGGAATATTTATCTTTGATTTCTTTTGCATGTGCATATATAAACATGAAAGGCATAAACGTTAGCAGTGAAGAATTGTTCCATTCGTCAACAAAGAGAAACAATATGTCTGCGTTAACACCAATTCATTAATTGAAAAGGTTATTTTTGTAAATGAACCTGTGTTGAATGCATAGAATATGGGCATATTGAAATAAATAATAATTTATTCCACACAATTACCATAGAGAAGAAACATCACGTTGAATGCATAGAATATGGGCATATTGAAATAAATAATAATTTATTCCACACAATTACCATAGAGAAGAAACATCACATGGACGCCAAGCTGCGAGATCACAATCAGTTGAGCCATATCCTTTCTTCATCAAAACAGTTGGAGATTTAATGATGTTGAGTTGAGGATATAGACAACTGTGAACCAGTTTAAAATAGAAGAACCAATAATCTGACTCTGCTACGCTAATAGAATTCCTGAAATGACGAAATTTCTTAAGAATAACTTCATATAATACCCCTTGATGACCGCTGCTCACTCGTCGCTCCCCTCCCCCTCCTCTTCTGCTCCTGTGGATGCAAAAAGGAGGGGCAACCCTCCTCTTCTGCTCCCGTGGGTGCAAAAAGGAGGGGCGACGCGATTTTCAAAATCACGGCAGCCCAAAGGGGCTGCTCTTTTTGCACCAAGAAACATCTGCATGAATTGCGCATTGGAATAACATATAAATAATGTTAATTTTGGCAACCCATTATAAGTAATTTAAGAAAGAAATGTAAGTAAACATTTCCCAATGGTTACTTTACCAAGTGAATATAAGCTAACATTATGGAATGGCTACATTGAACCATAAATTTATGGTTACTTAACCCATTATAAGTAATTTAAGAAATGAATGTAAATAAACATTCCCCAATGGTTACTTTACCAAGTGAATATAAGTCAACATTCTGGAATGGTTACATTGAACAAGAAGTTTATGGTTACTTAAGTAGACAAGATTTTCTTTAAAAATAAAGGGTATTTAATATGCTTTAAAACAAGCTTTTAAATTTAAAACTCAAAATAAAATAAATTTCAATGAAAAAAACAAGGTAACTACATTTTTAATTTTTTTTTTTACCAATTAAGTTGATTTACACAGGACATGACAACTTCAATTATCACATAGCACCAACATTAATGCAAATTAGTTTTGAAGATGAGTGGGTACTCGATGTACCTTACAACTACAAAGCCCAATATCATATTTGTATCAAGTCAAGAGACTAGGAGAGAGGAGAGACACCAACATTATTGTTTTAGTTAAAACAATAATATTTGTGGGCTAGGTAGACTTTAGGTTTTGATTTTATTTAAGGAGCTAAACTTTAGGTTTTAATTGTTTTTAGTTAAAACAACGTGGGGTAAATGGGGGTGGTTAAGGTAGGAGCGGCACATTATAATTAATTTTATAACTTTTTTAATAGTTTATTTGGGGTAGGGTTAGGGTAGGAAGGGGAATATACTTTTTTTTTAAATGTATTTTTTTTAAAGTTTATTAATAGTTGGTTAGGGGGTTAAATATTATGGATTTAAGAATATAAAGACAATATCAATCCATCTAAGGCACAAGACAATATAAAGAATTTATTATATTTTTAAGTTAATGAAGAAAGTCAAGCTCCATAAAATTCCAATTTCATGAAGAATATGACATGTATGATGTTCTTGATTAGTTTCATGTCTTGAAGAAAATGTTAAATTTGACAAATTTTTGATAAGATATATTAGTAATGTTTTGACTTTTAGACTTTATTTTAGAAATAAAATTTCTATATATAATGTTTTCAATATGTTATTTACAAATATATGGTATAGTGTCTCTTCAATATCTGTGAATCGTTACTTTTTGGTAAATAATGATAAATAATATGATTTACATACAAAAATTTTCTAAAATCCAATAAAAATGGGCTTAAATGCCTTTATTTTATGGATTTTTGTACAATTTTGTCATTAAAAATTGCTGATTTTGTCCATAAAAATGTCTTATTTTAAAGAAAAATTTGCAAAATGCATATGTTTTTCATTATAACTTGGTTCTAAATGTATATTGTTTTGTTAAATTTTTGAAAATACACTTGAAAATAGAAATTAAAAAAAATTTACGACAAAGATTTTTCAAAGGTCCAAAACAATGCCCCAAAATGAAAATGTGTGATACTGGAATCAACGTTTTTTGAAACAGAGGTAAGAATAGCTACTAAAATTAGGAGAGAGAAAAACGAGAACTATGTCGAGTTCTCGTTTCATAGTATAATAGGTGTCTACTCTCCAAATATCCTCTACATTGCATCACTTCTCCCCAATAGTGTTTTATTGGTAGCTCAGCCCCTATGAAATTTACCTATACATATCTTTAACCCAAGGTTTATTTTTTAGATCTTCACAACAATATTTTTCTATCACAACTTTTCTCTTCCATCATGCCTCCCTTAAAGCACCACTCTTCATATTAGGAAGAATATAAAATCACTATTGTAGTTTAGGAATTGATGAATGCACTTACTAATTCTTCACATACTGAACTTAAGGCATCCACCTTCCAACTAGATACCATAATCTCCTTTCCTAAACATGGTGGACACATGCATAGAGGTGTTTTAGATTCCTAGATTTGCATCCTAACATAATATTTTTAAATTTATCTAGTTATGATTGAATATCAATGCTTACTCCATTGTGTCTACACTTAGTGAAACTATGCCATATCATGTGCATTAGTGGGATATTAAAGAATGCCCCTATTTTCACAAAATATTGATAAATACCTACCAATTATTTTCCCCTCCTCCCAATACATATTTCCAATTGCAAAAAAACTATTTTAATGCATATCCTTAATTTTACTGGATACCCCTTCTTATACCCCCCAATACCTATAAACCTCCCATACCCTACACTCCCCCCATACCTACAATATATTGACCTTATTTTTCACAATTTATAAACTCCCATTTATGAATGAACATGATAATATAATGGCCAACCAGGTGAATCCCTTTTGGATTACTCCTTGAAGACAATCACTTGAAGGAATCATTAGAGGAAATTTCAACTCAAAATGGGCCTTTTAACTTTGATTCAAATTCCATGTCATCATGTGTTATCCAATGAAATTGCTTTAAATTTGAAATACCGTATAGGTCTTAAACACTTTTTAATATAAATTTGGGGATAGGTATCATAAAAAAAACTATTTTTTTGTTTGTATTTTCGACATATCTCCCCGTGTTTTTACTCAAATTTTGATCGGGAGAGCTCGTTGGATGCGGAATTAAATTTAATTCCGCATCCAACGAGCTCTCCCGATCGAAATTTGAGTAAAAACACGGGGATATATGTCAAAAATACAAACAAAAAAGTAGTTTTTTTTCTTTTCTTCCTCCAAAATTTATAATTATTATTTTATTATTTTATCATTTTAACTATTATTTTATTAATTCTTTTTAGGAGGCCCATTTTGAGTTGAAATTTCCTCTAATGTTCCCAATATTGGTGTCAGTGTCACACTACTTTAGAGATATGCATCAAACTCAACAAGAACCACTCCAGTAGTGACACATCAAGATGCATCACCACATAGGACACATTGTGCCAATCCTTTAAAAGACATTTTTACTGTCCATGTTGTTTATCTAAATTAATGTGAAAGTGGGTGTAACTACAAAAATATCATGGAAAAATTATATTACAGTATATAGAGGTGTTCACCAAGATCCAAGTACAACTCTAGACAGGTATTTTGAAGAGGCACTATAAATTTGTTTTAGTTTTCTTGATAATTTATCATGATGAAGTAGCACTATTTGAAAGCACTACCTTAGATTAATATTTTCTCTATGCTATTGTTGTAGAACACAAAAACCCTTTTTCATCCCCTTTTGAATCTCAAACCCTATCCCTAACTCTAGCACTCACGCCTTACTTATCGCAAATCCTTGTGCCCCTTACCGACCACCCACCACATGTCTTTCTAATATTCCTAACAACAACACTCCCCTTTCTTGTCCTTTGCAATGGTTATGTATTATAAAACCTTATACATTAAGGAACAAGATAGCATTGAGAATTCTAAGGTATCTACATCCCGTAATCCTACTCCTCAACCTAATATGCCCTTATTCCTAAGCCTTTGGAAGCAATTCCATCCTTACTCGTACTGGACAAAGAACATGTTGCATCACCTTATGATCTCCCACTTACTCACAATTATCAAATCAAACATCACCTAGACACTATAATCCTCAATAATGGTATCCAAAAGAACCTCATTTCCCACAATTTTATCAACCATTTGTAGCTTCCCATTACCCTTCACATGTCTCCTTATTAGCTATGTTAGGTACAACCAGAAAACCCTCATTACTTATCAATAAATGTTGTGTAGGAACATTTACTATGATATATTGGAATGTGATTAATCTCCCCTTGACTGAATTCTAATCCCATATTAAAAACACCAAGACTACACATACAATGTCCATCACAATATCTATCACATCTTTGAATATGGTAAAACCTATGAACTAATATTTAGTTCTATCCCTCTTCCCCATCTTTCTACAACTCAACAAGTTAGCTCGCACAAATTCCTTTCTCTATGAATTGTACCCTACATACAATCACCCAATATATACATGCCACATTCATCTTCCAAACCATCTAGATTGTATAATCTTATCCTCATCCTTTTACCCTAGAGTGACCTCACTTTGTTCTTATCATTACAAACCATCAACCCCCCAAGTCACCCTGACTTATCCTTTTCCTTTCACTACCATGCACCTAATAAGGTCTATGCACATATACTCTCATATACCTATGTCTAAAATCCCTCTAGCCACTTATTGGTTGTGGGGGATGATCTTCCTGATTCATAGATGTTATTGTTCAGCCATGTTTGTACCCCAGTTTTACTATACACTCATCCCAACAGGGGGTGTAGGGAGACATCGTCCCCATGTGGGGGTCCAGGGGCCACTGGGCCCCCGATAGGGGGTTTGAGGGAAAAATCGTTGAAAGAAATTTTTTGGGATGTTTGTTGGCCAACAGTTTGTGGGCCCGTGGTATTGGGTGACTCATGGTATTTCCCATGGTAACTCCCTTTTAAAAGGAAATAATTGTAATACAAATGTGTATTATATTGTAGCATTGTAAAACAGTCTCTGTGATTGTGTGAAAGAGACTCAGAGAGAGTGAAGAGGAAGTGCTACGGGTTTGTTGCAGGTTGTATCCCTTCATTTTGTTGGACGATATAATAATAAAGGAATGACAATTTTTGTGTGGATTTATCCCATCTTGGGTGAACCATGTTATATTGGTGTCTCTCTTGTAATGTGTTAGTGTGTTTTATATTTGCATCATGTCTATTGTTATTGCTCTGCGATTCCATTTTCTAACACTCCTCTCTCCATTCCAACTCCTCACACCCTCCTTCCCACTACGCTCTCAGTTACTACAAAAATAAAATATCTAACATTATACCAAATCATCCACTATGCAAGTATCTTGTTCTAGCTTATGGGATTGAACAACACCAACACACACAAAAAAACAAAATTTGAAAACCTCAACTACTGCAACTATTGTTTGTTATTAGCTACATATTGTCTCTCTTTATAAACCACCTCTTCCAACACTTTTTCATTCTATACATTTCAGTAACAAATCCACTCTTCTATTTAAAGAAATAATAATGATTCATCATGCTCTTAATATTTAGGCAGATCTTGGGCCTATTGCAAAACCATGAGAAGGTCTTTGGCCGAGTGAATAAGGTGAGTAATTGGTTTTAAGTTATATTTTCTTCTTCTATATTTATTGTTTTTTGTTTTCTTAGTTCTATTTCAAATATGTTTCATACCATTTGGTATCAAAGTACTTAGTCGGTATAATCCTACTTTTTACACTCCATTAATTATTTAATGTTGGGGTCTTTGGGTAAATGTCCTCCCACTCAACTATTCACATAATCAAACATGGTTTATTGGAAAATACCCTCCCACATAGGGTTCTTTGGCATAAACCCTAAACATTTAGTATGTCTCCTTCTCTTTAGACCTCAATGTTCATTTTTTACAAGATTCTGTCCTACCCCAATAAATATTATATTTTCTAATTCTATTGACCATTGGTTTCACTCACCCAATGCTTACCCAAATTTACCTATGTTATGGGTTTTAGGAGACCATCGTCCCACCTATATTCATCTCTTATGTTGCATATACCCTCCATATGTCCTCTAGACTATGTCACTTCTCTCAAATAGTTTTTTGTTGGAACCTTATTCTCTGTGACATTAACCATAGCCATCTCTTTAACCTGAGGTTTGATTTTTAGATATTGTCAACGCTATTTTTCTCACAATTTTTCTCTTTCATCGTATCCTTATTTACATTATTATCATAATTCTAGGATCTTGAATCAAATGATCATTTGTATTTTTAAACTGATATACTTCAATGATGAGTATATGTTAAGTAATATATTGAAAATTAGATTAACCTACAAATTCATGCCTTTGTTGAGGATATTTTACGAACACTTTGCATTCAAACTCCATTTCCATGGTTGTTATAGAATTGTTAGGTCATCCTTTACCAATAATAGCTATTTGGCCTAAGTTCCTTTTGAATCACTAAGACATTCTCTTAATTTTTTTTGCTTGGTCCCCACACTTTTCCCTTAGAAAACATGTACAACCCCACACTGTTCATTAAAGAAAGGAATGAGAAATACTAGTAAAACACCTTTTAGGGGAGGATTTTGAGGAACATCTCGCTAAAATGTCTCCTTTATCCCTTTATAGCATAGATTACTAGCTTGGAGGTGGGTGGTTAGAAGTTTTAACATAGTTTTTATTTTTATTTTTGCGCCGAGAGGCGCTCTACATCCCAGTATGGGGGAGATCTTGTAACGTTATTTTTATTAATAAAAAATATTTTTTTTAATTATAGGCCAAAATAAATGTCGGCCAAAAAAAAACCTAATATGGGGGAGATGTTGTAATCTTACTACCTAACAAAACAATAAAAAAGTAAAAATTTAATTATCGGTAAAAAATATGGGTGAGGAAAAAAACACAATATGGGCGAGATGTTGTAATGTTTTTACTTAACAAAATAATAAAAAATGTTGGCCTTGCACATGGTTTTAAAACCATAAACCATGTGCATGGTTCATGGTTTTAAAACTATGCACAAACCATGTGCAAGGCCTTCTAAACAACCCATCGTTTTATTGTACATGGTATAGGAGGGCCTTGCACATGGTTTTAAAACCATGTGCAAGGCCTCCTAAACAACCCATAGTTTTATTGTACAGGGTTTAGGAGGGCCAACCTCGTCGTTGGATGAAAGAATATACTTAATTTTATTTTACAAAATCACTCAGTGGTGCATTTAATATGGCATAATGCACCAAGGTGTTTAAATATAAAATGCACTAGATCTCATCAAATACTCATTAATAATTAAGGTTTTATTATTTTAAAAAATTATAAAACTTAACAATGTGGTAAATGGATATAAACACATTGGTGCATCATCATACATAATGTACCGATTTCGAATGTTCATAGAGATAAACATATGCAGTAGATATAGGGGAGAACACTACTGCATCTAAAATTGATAGAGCATCAAAGTGGGATAAAACATTTAATAACGTAATATATTTATTTATTTAATAACATTATAAATGTACCTACATTGTTTAGTGCCACAAATTACGCTAGTACATATGTATATAAGGTGCATAATCAATTTTGACTATTGAATTTATAAAATATAGTTTTTTTATTTTAAAAAACATCACGATGTGTTGCTATGTCATAATTGCATCAAAGAATTTATCCAAATAGTGCACTATCCCAGGTGTTTTAATATTTATTTGATAGTGTGTTTTATTTATACAAACATATTGTTGCACCAGCATAGGGTTAAATAATAAAAAAATCTGAACAATAATTTCATTTGCAAATTGATTTTAGTGCTTGATACCACAAAAGCACCATGCCATAACCTACTTGTACGACCATCCTTTCATCAATGTTGTTGAGTTGTGAAATCCCTACCTCCCTTCCATTTACTAATGGATTTCAAACTTTGTGAAAATGGCCCACAACTTGTTTGTTTTTATTGAGGGAAACTATGCCTCCATGGTCGTCAAGGAAACATGTAAAGTGTTTATTATCTACTCATTTAAATTATTAGCATATTAATTTTTTTTTGAATTTTCCTTATTTTTAAAAAATAAAACTTCATAGTACATTCGAGTTGTTCAACTTTCACCGAAAAGTAGTGCACCCTATGAATTTACCTAAATTTATAGAGTGCACCATGACCAATGATTTAACAAGCACACCATCTACAGTTCTCTCCTATTTGAGAACTATACTGGTCCCTTAGAATATAATTTCCCTCATGGATTACCATTGGTTTTTATGATATATAGAAGAATTGTTAATGGTGTGTCTGATTATTTTAAATGCAATGGTAAAATATATAAAAATGTTGCACAAACGCCATTATGCAGTGCATTGTTTGGTGGATGTGCACAACTTGTAGTGTATACCGTCATCATAGATGCACCATTCACGATTTTACATTTGGTCCATATACGTTAGTGCACATTAGAATGTATAC
Organism: Pseudotsuga menziesii; assembly: GCA_001517045.1. Classification (NCBI taxonomy): domain Eukaryota; kingdom Viridiplantae; phylum Streptophyta; class Pinopsida; order Pinales; family Pinaceae; genus Pseudotsuga; species Pseudotsuga menziesii. The sequence goes on along the minus strand of LPNX010790061.1, from coordinate 1,771,257 downwards.
ATGCACCATTTGTGGTGTGTCCTTATATACTAAGTGCATCGATAAAAAAAATATTTAATTAAAATATTGACCTTATTGGTACAACTTAGAGTGCATCGAAACTCTATACATGGTGTATTGATTTATGTTAAGCACACTAGTAATCCTACTCATTTAAATTATTGGCATATTAATTTTTTTTTTGAATTTGCCTTATTTTTCAAAAATAAAACTTCATAGTACATTCGAGTTGTTCAACTCTCACCAAACAGTAGTGCACCCTATGAATTTACCTAAATTTACAGAGTGCACCATGACCAATGATTTAACGCGCATACCATGTACAGTTCTCTCTTATTTGAGAACTATACCGGTCCCTTAGAATATGATTTCCCTCATGGATTACCATTGGTTTTTATGATATATAAGAATTGTTAATGACACTTCTGATTATTTTAAATGCAATGGTAAAATATATAAAAATGTTGCACAAATACCATTATGCAGTGCATTGTTTGGTGGATATGCACAACTTGTAGTGTATACTGTCATCATAAATGCATCATTCACGATTTTACATTTGGTCCATATACGTTAGTGCACATTAGAATGTATACATGCACCATTTGTAGTGTGTCCTTGTATACTAAGTGCATCGATAAAAAACAAGCTTTAATTAAAATATTGACCTTATTGGTGCAACTCAGAGTGCATCGAAACTCTATACATGGTGTATTGATTTATGTTAAGCACATTGGTAATCCTAGTTAATAAATACCACAATTTTTTATTGCGTGAATTAATGTGTAGGAACCGCTAGTGGTGTGCTTGTTTCTTATAAACACAATGCTCATGGTATATAGTGTGTCATCCTAAATAACTAGTTTGATTTTGTATATTCGAAGGCATTGTTGATGGTGCATTAGTATATATTAAGTGCGCCACTAAAATTCAACACACCCTTGATCATGGTGCATTTTATTGTGACACACCGCACACCATTTCCAATGCGTTGTATGTAAAAAAGCACCACTAATTGTGCTATCTATTTTTTAAGGTGCACTAATTGTGTTAGACATTTTTCTCATACACACACACACACATAAAAGTGTATGTGCCTAATGGAAGTTGTATGTGAATTAGAGATAGTGATAGGAGTAGAAATAGGAGGCCGAATAGAAGGAGAGGGATTCATAGCCTCATCCTATTATGGTACATACTCATGTCCCCTCAAGGAATGTTAGCCTCCTCAAATTTTATGAGGTTAAGTTGGTTCATTGTTGAGATCATGTTTGAAAAAAAATTAAGGTTAGTTTCGATCTATGGTACCAGCCTACAATTGCAATGGCATATAACTCATTATTGGGTTGTTTGGGAGGGGAGTATTTTCTCCATTTCCCAGATCACCTATGTAGCGTTGTGGGAGAGAGTCAGTTGGATTATGTCTAGATATATGTTAGTGATGGAATTATTGAGCCTAGTCAGTTCTAGGCTTCTATCTAGTTCTATTTGCATTATTTTAGTGCAAAGGAGGTTATATGCCTCTTTCTTTTGGCCTTAACAATGGAACATTACACTACTTATGGGTTGTGCACTAGTTTCCCTATATTGTCCCATGTATATTCTTTAGTGTTCCTATATGTATTTGGTGGTATACCCTTTTTTATGATAATTTGGTTCAACTTTGGATCACTATCAATACGCTTTTGAGGGGAGGAAAGAATTACATTTTGCTTATGAGTTATTTTGTTTATTTTTTGAGAGGATTTTGGCCTCTAGGTTGTCATTTGACTAGCTTCCTGCTAGGACAAGGAATTATGTGCATATGCATGGAGGCAAATGTTTCTCTATAAGGGCCAATCAAATATCTTGTGTAGGATCACTTTAGAGGTATTGCATATGCTTGCAAGTAAGGATGATCGACAAAACTTGGATCTTATGTACTATCCATATGTAGGGTTATATTGACGACGATATATTAACATAATTTTTACCTTGATAATCCACTAGATTCCAAAATTAATATTAGCATTACTTTTTATTAATCTAGTTTCACTTTTCATCTTATTTAATGCACATGTAATTTATTGTAATATTTTATTTAAATTGTTTAATTATTTTTTAAATTTTCAAAATATTGTTGTTTATCATTTTGCATCTGTAAGCCCCAAGAGTTAGCTCAATCGGTCGAGTACTCATAGTTAGGCCTCCCAGCATGTGAGGTCGCAGGATCCATTCTCATTGACTCTCTTGGGGTTAGGCACGCAGCGGCCACGAGTGTGAGGCCCCTTCGGGTGGGTCTGCCAGAAATTATTCCGTGGATGTAGCCCGTCGGTCAAGCCAGCGCGTGAACCACATTGAAAAATAAAATAAAAATAAAAATATCATTTTGCATCTGTTGACTTGTTTGCTGGATATGTGTCTCCCCAAAAAGATAATGGGATGACATAGGTATATTGAGCTACTTCAGATACAATGACCTAGCCTATGATACATGATAGATGATAGATTCCACCAGGAGCTAGAAGATAAAATACATGCATTGTTGGGTTGACACATGGTGCACCTTGTATGAGTGACCTAGATAATACATAACCCAAATTTTTATGGTATATGGGTGACCATTCCATGTGATATGACATTATCGATGTGTTGTGTTGATGCAATAAGACTACTGGAGAGGAGTAGGTCAAGTTTCCATCACCATCAACCTTCTTCATATTCATCTTCTCAACATGGTGATCCTACACCTCATCCACCCCCTCCTCCTCCTTCTCCTCCTCCTTCTCCTCCAATAGTCGATTGAACAACCCCTCCTTGATGCCAGTGGATAACTAGTACTACTAAACTGATCCAAATTAGCATAAATCATTGATTTAAAATCTTCTTCTGCAAGCTAAATCCCGCAAGCTTATTTCTGCAATTTAGATTTCCGCAAATTTGTTTCCATAGACTATCTTTCCACCACATTCCTTTCACAACTATCTAATCACAACGCTCTTTCCACAATTGTGAATTGCAGATTACGGATTGGATTTTCGACTTTTCCTTGAACTGCTTCTGCAATTCATCTCTCGCAACTTTTCTTCCGTAATTGACTTTCGGAAGCTTTAACAAGCTTGAAATTTTTTATTGCGGAAACCATTCTTGACCCTTGATCTCTTACGACTTCTTCCATGTATGTTGATATGAGATCAAGTGCAACACTTGAGTTTAACTTTGCAGATCTATTATCTCACGTACATTTTTCTCCTGTGGAATTCATCTACAACCGTAGATCTGTCTAATTCACAGGTTTTTAACTTAGACTATTACAGTCGAATTGATCCGCAAAATGATTAATTTCTATCATTTTTCATTCGCATGAACACTTCTTCATCTTCATTAATTCTCTAAACATTTCTATCAATACTGAAGATTCATAGACACACATAATTTAACATGCTTTTGGTTATTAAAAAGAAGACAACGAATTTACAAATATTCACACAGAGGCTATTACTTTGTACTTCATTTCATTAACCATTAACCACTACCACACACACACTCTTACACACCCACTCATATCCTTGATTATTACATTCGACACTCTAATATATAACTCTATCAAACTTTCAGATACGAATATGCAGGATATGAAATCCTAAGAAAGTAAATCTACAACTAACCTATCCTCGAGCAACCTCTTGCAAGATTCGAGGACATCAGTTGAAAATTGCCATTATTACATCCAAAACTAATCATATCTATAAAAAAAACTACAAGAATTGACAACTAATCCTATCCTTCTAGAATGATTACATGGAAGCAGAAAAATAGTATTTCCTGCTCAATCAACAAACAAAGGACTTTGACTCAATGCTCTTGCATCATACTCTGGGGGAAGAAAATAATTCTTCAATAGTTATTCAGGGTTCACATTTTACTTGGAAATATCCATTTCAATCATCCATGCTGCATCTTCAGACGACTGACCTTTCCACTTGACCAAATACTGAAAATAATCTTTGTTTTTGGTCTTCTTTGAAATTCTTTTGTCAAGGATAACTTCAATCTGTGGCTGTTATTTCTATAGTAATTGTCCTTGCCAATCTACAATTGTACCATATTCTCTTGATATCATTTATTTTGTTTGAACACCTGAATCTTTAAAGGGATATAAATATGAAACATTAAAAATTGGAGAAATTTGAATATTAGAAGGAAGTTCTATTTCATATGCATTTGCAGAAAACTTCCTCAAAATTTTACAAGGTCCTATCTTCTTGAGTTTCAGTTTATTGTAAGTCCCCTTATGAAACCTCTCCTTTATAAGATATACCATTAATAAATTTCCAACATGAAAATTAACTTCCCTTCTTTTCAAATTTGCTCTTTGTTTATATTGTCCAACACTTGCCTGCAATTTCTTTTTAACATTTTCCTGTAGCTCATGCATACTAGATGAAAAATATTCACCATCTGCACTTCTCGTTTCCTGTCCATCCAAACATATGAGTTCATACACTCCTCTTGGGTTCATTCCATACACAATCTGAAAAGGACTCATACATGTACTGATACTCATGTTAGGTGAATCATTGTAAGCAAACTCAACTTGAGCAAGAGATAAATCCCATTGTTTTGGATTCTAATAAACAAGAATTATCAATATATTTCCCAAGCTCCTATTTACCACTTCAGTATGACCATCATTATGTGGATAATAAGAAAAGCTAAAACTAATCTTAGTACCCAATTTCTTCCATAAATTTCTCCAAAAATGACTAACAAATTTGGTGTCCCTGTCTGATACAATGCTCAAAGGAAGACCATGTAACTTCACTATTTCTGAAAAGAACAAATTAGCAATATTTGTTGCATCATTGGTCTTCTTAAAAGCAATAAAATGAGCCATTTTTGGAAACCTATCTACTACCACAAAAATAGAATCATACCCCTATGAGTTATAGGAAATCCCAGAATAAAATCCATACAGATGAAATCCCAAGGTCTAGTTGGAATAGTTAGGGGTTGATATAGTCCAGTATTTTGTCTCCTCCCTTTGTCATGTTAACATATCCTGCATTTTTCAACAAAGTTCTTTACATCTTGCTGCATTCTTGGCCAAAAATAAAAAGGACTCACATGAGCAAATGTTTTTTCCTGTCCAAAATGACTTGACAAACGTCTGTTGTGTTTCTCATGTATCATCTTTTCTCTCATAGAACATTTAGGAATGCACAATTTACTACCCTTGAACAACAATCCTTCTTGTAGCATGTATTCCAACCATTGAATTCTATTGTCGGCAACTGGATTCTCACAAGCTGCATATACATCCTTAAAATCTACATCTTCCTTATACATATTAACCAATTTTTCAAATCCTAAAGTACTGACCTTAAATTCCTACAAGATCAAATTTACTCTGCTTAAGGAATCAACATCCTTATTATATTTTCCAGTTCTATGCTTGATCACAAAGGTAAAGTTCTACGAAGATTCCTCCCACTTAGCATGTTTCTCATTCAATTTAGGATGATTGTTTATAAACTGCAAAGCATGATTACCTAAATATAGAACAAACTCTTTGGGAATCAAGTAATGTATCCATTTCTTGAGAGCTTTCACAACATCATACAATTCTTTCTCATATGAGGAATACTTTTGTTTTGCCTCATTTAACTTATTGAAGTATGCTATTGGTCTCTGTTCTTGACTCAGAACAACCCCTATTGCTTCCCCACTAGCATCTTTCTCTACTTGAAAAACTTTAACAAAACTTGGCAAAGCCAAAATAGGATTCTCAATGATCTTATTCTTCAACATTTTGAAGTTTCTATCAGCTTCTTTTGTCCACTTGAAATGTTGTCTACTTCCCGTGAAGGTGTTTATTATAGGTGCACAAATTTGACTAAAATTCTTGATGAATTTTCTATAAAAACTTTCAATACCATGAAAACTTCTTACCTCATACACATTCCTTGGAGTTGGCCAATTCAGAATTGCTTTCACCTTCTTTGGATCCATTTTTAACCCTTATTCTGAAACCACAAATTTCAAATAAATCAATTATTTCTTCAGGAAACTTCACTTTTTCAGGTTTATTAGCAACACCAACTTAAGATGTCTCAAATGTTCTTCTTTATTATGAATGAACATCAGAATATCATCCAGATACACTATCACAAATCTTCCAGTGTATTGCTTCAAGACCTCATTCATCAATCTCATAAAAGTACTAGGTGCATTAGTAAGCCCAAGTGGCATTATAACCATTCATATAGTCCATTGTTAGTATTGAATGCAATCTCCAGTCTTCCATTCATCTCCTTCTCTTATTTGTATTTGATGATAACCACTTTACAAATCTATAGTTGAAAAATATTTTGAACCACTTAGAAAATCCATCAAATCATCGATGCAGGGTAAGGGAAATTTGTACCTGATAATGATCTTGTTGATTGCTCAGGAGTCAGTGCACATACACCATCCACCATCCTTCTTTGGGCTAAGCACACTGGGAACTACACAAGGACTCAAACTTTCTTTCACCAAAACTTTATCCAATAGCTCATGTACCTGTTGTTTGATCAGGCTTCATTCTCTTGAGGAGTTAGTCTATAGGCCACCTTATTAGGTAAACTTGCACTAGGTATTAAGTCAATGTGATGACTAATACTTCTCACAGGAGGTAAAGCATTTGGTAAATCATTCACAATTATATCAGCACAATCATCAAGCAATATTTTAACTTCAGCAGGAAAATCATCTAAATTTGTTGAAGTTAAAATTACCTTTCGTTTTCCAACAAGGGAAAAATGCAATTCTTCTTCTTTCTTGCTTGTAACAATTCCTTCCCTGTCATCAGCAAAATATTGGATCCTGAATCTTCTTGGACTGCTTCATCTTTCAAAGGTGACAGTTTATGCCTCCTTCCATCCTTTTCCAGAGAATAAGTGTTTTTCCTTCCATCATGAACAACTTTTTTGTCATATTTCCATGTCCTTCCTCTAGCTGTACTTCTTCCTCAATTCTTCTGGTTCCGTCTTCTTAGTAGCTTCTCTTCTACCCTTGAGGTTGCATGATAAGCATCTTCAACGATTTTCAAATTCAATAAGATGATCTCATCTTGTATCTCATATCTTAGTCCATTTATATATTTGGAAACTCTTTCTATGTCCCTTTGTGTCTGTCCAACTCTAATACTCAGCGTAAATAATTCTTATGTGTTTTCTTTAACAATCATACCCCTTTGTCTAATATTTTGTAATTGTCTAATGACAGTCAACCGATAATCCTTAGGCATAAATTGACTTTTAATTTTATCTAACAAATTATCCCAAGTTTTAATTTTGGACTTACCTCTGGTTTCCCTATGGATCTGAAGTTCATCCCACCAAATAGGTGCATGTCCCTTCAGTCTATTCGTTGCATATTTCACCTTCTTTTTATCCTCAATTTCTTCAAAATCAAAGTACTTTTCCAAAGCATTAATCAAGTCCATGAGTTTTTCAACATTCAAATTACCTTCATACATGGGAACTTCAACTTTAGGCCTGTTACTAGCTTTCACCAACATCCTCAATACTTTTACCTCATCAACAATCTCCTCTTTCTCTTCTTCAAAAGATTCTCCTTCATCGCTAGTGTCTATACTCTGAATTTCTTCTCTCCATATCCTTGATCCTAGATTGGAGTTGTCTTAATTCCGTTTGTGTGTCTGTTTATGCAGCTTGTGTTCCTCGACCACCTCCTAATGGAACTCCACATGCTCATCCTCTCCTTGGTTTCATCCTTCTATAGGCTCTGATATTTATCTCAAATACCAAACTTGATGCCAATGGAGAGCTAGTAAGCCTAAACTGATCCAAATCAACAGAAATCACTAACTTAAAATCTTCTTCCACAAGCTCAATTTTGCAAGCTTATTTACACAATTCAGATTTTTGCAAATATGTTTCCATATACTATCTTTTTGCAACTATGCGTTTGTAACGCTCTTTCTGCAATTGCGGATTACAAGTTGGATTTCGACTTTTCCTTGAATTGATTCCACAATTCGTCTCCTGCAATTAACTTTCTGCAGCTTTAACAAGCTTGCACTTTTGCATTGCATAAACCATTCTCGACCATTGATCTCGTGTGACTTCTTCCCTATCCACTGATATGAGATCAAGTTCAAAACTTCACTTTGACTTTGCGGATCTATTATCTCCCGTACAATTTTCTCCCGCGGAATTCATCTACAACCATAGATCTACCTAAGTCGTTGGTTTTTAACTCAAACTATTACAGTCAAATTGATTCATTAAACGATCAATTTCCTTCCTGTTGCATTCACATGAACACATCTCCATCTTCATGAATTCTCTAAACATTTTTATCAATACTGAATATTCATAGACATAGAAAATTTAACATGCTTCTTGTTATTGAAAAGAAGACAAAGAATTTACAAATATTCAGGCAGAGGCTATTACTCTGTTCTTCATTTCATTAACCATTAACCACTGCCACACACACACTCTTACACACCCACTCATATCCCCGATTATTAGATTTGACACTTTAATATAGAACTCTATCAAATTGTCAAATCCGAATAGGCAAGATATGAACTCCTAAGAAAGTAAATCTACAACTAACATATCCTCGAGCAACCTCTTGCAAGATTCGAGGAAATCAATGGAAAATTGCCATTATTACATCCAAAACTAATCATATCTATAAAACAAACTACAATAATTGACAACTAATCATATCCTTCTAGAATGATTACATGGAAGCAGAAAAATAGTATTTCCTGCTCAATTAGCAAACAAAGGACTTTGACTCGATGCTCCTACATCACTCCTCCTCCACGATATGACCAACACCCTCTCCTCCCCTTGTATTCAACCGACCTCCATCTCCTGCTCCACTAGTCAATCAATGCCCATGTCCTTCTCCATGGACCAGTCAACCACCCTCTTCTCCTCCACAAGTTGATTGACTACCCCCCCTCCTCTAGAACCTAATCGACCATCATTGCCTTGTCCACTACTCGATCGATCATTATCTCCAACTCCTCCAACATTTGATTCTAGACCAACTGCTACACCCATTGCACTTGTCAATACTATATATGAGATTACCACTTTAGATGATATAGATTCCGATGGAGATATATACCAGCTTCTTCATTCTACACACTACAAAATTTGAACCCAAAATCCGACGAAAAAGACTGTCGTCGGATTTCACCTTGAAATTTACAAAATTTAAGATTTTTTTTTAAATTGATAGAACGGCACGTCGGATTTTCAATGTACATCGCATATCCAACAACGGTTGTCGGATATCTGACGAATATTTTATAACGGTAACTATGCATTGAATTGTCGGATATCCAAAACATTTCGACATGTTTGTTATAGAAGCGACGGTTTGTAGAAATTATTTTATTCTTCGAACGTATGGTTTCTGGAACTAGTGATGTGTGGAGCTTAATTTTTTAAGAGCAATAGTATTCATTCAATCTCTTTGTTGGAAAATGTCAAATATAAATATTCTTGATCCAGACGAACAAAATCGGCAATTGCTTGCTAGATTGTGGATGGACTGAAAAGAAAGGGCGATGGGAAATGTTATTGTCCATGTAGTCAATGCAGGGGCTTTGAGAGGAGAATATTAAAGATCACAACAACCAGCAAAGATTGTAGGGAACATGGACACACTAAGGGGGGCATGAATATCGTCCATTTGTAAGTTTTGCATTATAAACGTTTTTATATTGATTGCTTTGATAAATGTATGTATTATTTTAATATTTTTTATATGACCTTATATCTATTGATGTTTTCATGTAATTATAAAGGAAATACATCCTACGACATATCGTTCAGAGGAAGTGCTTTCAGAACAAGTACTGGAGGAACATGGAGCTATGAATAATGGAGAACAAGTTAATGATCATATTGAAGAAGATATTCATACTGATAACATAGTTGAAGATGATGGTACAAATACATTGATCCATGATTCATTTAATGTTAGAATGGATGATGATGATTGTGATGATCATGAAAATATTGATGACTTTGATGAGGCTCATGATTTACCTCTTCTTGAGAAGGAATATGAACTCCTTTATGAAGGCTCCAACACAAATCTTCTCTCTGTTATATTGTTGATAATAAACTTGAAGGTAATGAATGGTATTTCAAACATATCAGTCACAAGGATGTTAAGGTATGTAAAATATTTCATCACATATATATGATCGTGATAAAGGTTATCATTTTTCCTCTAATAATTTTATTGCTAATTCATAATTCAAATTTATACTGATGAAATGTGTTTCATTAATATTATTTATACATTATATTAACTATATTTTTATTTTTATTTGTTGTAGCTTTATAGCTAATTTTTTGTTACCACTGTCAAATATTTTACCTTGCACATATCGATATTTATGCCATCATGAAATAAATTGGAATGCAATATGAAGGAATTCATGCATGCCCTGATGACCATGTTATATATTATAATCAGCATGAATTTGCAACAGAATGTCGGGAATGCCATATCAATAGATATCGAATAGATCAAGTAACAAAAAAGGTGCCTCGCAAGGTTCTTCGTTATATTCTCATTATTCCACGTTTGCAATGACTGTTCCAGTGAAAAAACATAGCACAATTTATGGATTACCATGCAAGGAACATAAGTCAAGATGACATTATTCAAATGCCTGCAGATGGGTCTGCATTTAGAGATATGAAGTAAAAATGGCCCCACTTTAAAAAAGAAACTTGTAATCTTAGGATTTCTTTGGCAGTAGATGGTGTCAATCCATTTGCGGAGATAAGATTTGTTTACTTGGTGTGGCCTATTTTCTTTATCAACAACAACATTTCTCCATGGTTGTCAGTAAAGAGGGAGCACATAATGTTGTTGATGATTATTCCAGGTATATTTTGTCTACAGTTTTTTTTTAATTTAGTGGCATCTCATTTGTCGTACTTTTTTTCCTAATGTCACACACACACACACACACATTATTTTTCTCTTGTGCATGGTTTACATATCTAAATGGTAATCATAATTATATATTTTATATGTTCAAATCAATCAGGTAAGTACCAAGTTAAATATATGAATGTACATATTGAACCTCTTATTGACGAGCTACTAAAGTTATGGAATGACATCACTATGTATGATGTATCTAGACCAATACAACGAAGACAATTTCAATTCCATGCAATACTTGTATAGACAATACAGGATGCCCTAGGGTTCACCCATTTTTGCGGTTTGTAATTATAAGTTCCACTTTAATTGCATTTAATTTTTTGAACTAGTTAATATACTATGCATGCATGTTTTTTTAAATATTCCATTCATTTTATATATAATTATAATTTACATAGATGTTCCATCTCTTTATGTTGGTTTTCAGACAAAGGAAAAATTTGAATGTCTAGTTTGTGGTCCTAAGATCAAATCCCGTCGTTCAAAAAGCTTAGGAAAGGAGGTGTTTGATGAGTATAGGCACTTCCTCTCTAAGAATCACATGTATCAAACTATCGAAAAAAAAATATTTAATGGGAAGCAATAGACTGCATTAAAACCACATAGAATGACACCTCACCTATGGAAGTTGCAATATAATAAAAATCGTCAAGGTATGTATGAATCATCGTATATGAAATGTTATGTATTTTTTTATTGTGTGTTGTTTACTGTAATTGACATTGATTTCTGTAATTTCTTTATAAACTATGATTCATGATGGTCGTCGTGATCATGAAGGAATTAATGGGCTTCCACAAGGAATGAAAAGTTATCCTAAACAATTCAATAGGTTTCCCTATCATGAGCACCTAGAAATTGCTCGTCAGTTTGACACAATGCATATCGGAAAGAATGTGACTGAAACATTATGGTGAATATTCGATGGAAGAAGTGAGAAAAAAAAATTGTCAAAATTTGCGAAGAAATTCAAGAAGGAAATTATTATGGTATCCATATAATTGTTTTTTTTTAAATTCCAGTGCATATTGTTGGTATTTTGTTTGTCTACTCTTTGTTTAAAAAATGAAACGATTTGTATATTGTTACAGTATGTTCTACCTCTCTCTCTCCTAGACAACTTTGAAAATAATGTAAAAAAAGTTATACATAATCTTGGGAAATGCATGAGGTAAGTAGAGATTTTTTTAATTCATCATAGAACTTAGATTTGATTTTTGTGCACTAATTCATGTTATGTAATATTTTTTTTGTTAAAGCTCGTGATTGGTTTGCGTCACTTGTAGATGGTTGTCATCTAAAGAAATCCATAAAGAAGATATAAAGTATTAGAGGAGATAAATTCTTCATCTCATGTGTGGAATGCAGAAGCATCTAACTTCAACATTTTTCAATGCACATGAACACTACCTCATACACCAAGTTGAGGAGATTGAATTGTGTGGACCTGTGCACTCAAGGTCCATGTGGATGGTTGAGAGGCACTTGAAATTTATGAAGGTTTTGGTTAGAAAACGAGCACGTGATGAGGGTTCTATGATGGAGGGATATATGGTATATCAAAACATGTTGTATATTAGTCAATATCTTCCTAATTTAGCATCAAATCTCAATTTGCGATGCATTTGTGATCTAGACTCCAATAACAATTTTGAAGGGGAGTACCTGAAGGGGAATGATAGATGGAGGAAGGTGAAAGGTAATTATTAGTTAGTGGAGATTAATTAATAGACTACATTTTATTGTTGATTTTTATGTATATATATCATACATATTCTATTTTTAAATTCGATATATTGCATCAATTAAGAGTGTATACTTTGTTAAGTGAATAGACATTTGTATTGAATTTTAATTTTATTGTCATCAAGCAGTTGGTCGAGAGTGGATGCACTTCATTTATACATCACAAAAAATATTGACTGGATGAATGTATGGATTGAACGATGTGAACAATATGGTCATGGAAGATCATAGGAAGGTGTGGATTCATTGGTTAAAGTAGCACATCGCAATGATACCAATATTACACACAAGGAAATCGATTTAGCATATGTTTTAAAAGATAAGCATGCAAGCATATTAATCAACCACGGTTATTTTTTTGCAAACATATAATTGATGTACACGTTGATTTTTTTCCTTGTATGTCATAAACATGCACTTAATCATAAATATTGGATCATTATGTAATCTTTGAGTGTATGGCTTGTTGTAGGTAAAACACCATACTACTATGTGGTGCAATGATTGTAGATATCGAATGAAAAAGTTGGATGAAATGAAGAAAACATCAGATTGTGGGATATCTGCAGTCTTTGAGGTGACTAATGTTTCCTCTAGAAGTGATAGACATCCAGAACTCTCAGAAAATCGATACTATGGGTATCTAGAAGATATTCTTCAGTGTGACTTTAACTCCTTCAAGGTAATTATGTTCGTTGTCAATTGGTATAGGTTATGATTGAATCAACGTGATCATGATAAAACTATTATAGAACATGATAATGGATTTACATGGTAAATACAAGGTTGTTTGATTTAGGAACGAAGCCCTATGTTCTTACAAGACAATGTGAGCAGGTATTTTACTCTGAGGTTCCAGGTAGAGCGGGTTGGTCATTTGTTGTGAGACACGATCCAAGGGAAAGGTCGGTAAAGTATAACGTAGAGGAAAGTAATGAAGAGGGTATCAAAGAAGAAGACGATGTTGAATATGGTCATCATGAATTAGATGATCATGTTCCAAGATAAGATGTCGAATAATTAGTTGAATCATATGATGTAGTAGACAATGTCCATGAAGATGATATCGACGATGACATGATGATCATAACTGACATCGATGACGATGATGGTATGGACAATCCTTACAATGTTAACTCTGGATCGGATGATACAGATGATGACTTGGATGAAGAATATGAGGAAGTCCATTGAAGTCTACGAAGTATGCAGTAATATATCTACTTTATATATTTTGATTTAATATTGCAATAGAAATATTTAATTTTATTGGTACATATATATTAACTGTTTCTTAGTGTTTTTTCCATTTTCCTGTATGTTGGCATATGTTATAATTAGAAACATTGCTTCTTATAAAGTATGACAAAAAAAACATTTAAATTGTTTTTTTAATAGATTTTGTTGGGTTATGGGGAATTGAGAGTGATGTGAGGGCGGGGGGAGGGGCCGTAAGAGCTTCCACCTTCACGTGGTTGGCCTTGTTTAGTAGAGAATATTAAATTATTGTCGAAACAAAAATAATCTCAGCAATAAAATGCACAATTATCATGCTAACCCAAATGGCACGTTTGATCATGTACTTCACGGGTCCAACATTGAAATTTTTAAAATTTGTGTTGGATTAGACTAAAATTTGGAATGGTTAGACCTGACGCATGCATTGATGATGTGGGATGGTTTCCAGACTCAAACATGACTGATACTAAAAATTCAAGCATAAAATACCATACCTATAGATTAATTAATGTGCTACATGGGGCCAACATTGATTTTTTTTTAAATATGTGCTAGCTTGGACTGGAATTTGGCATGGTTAGACTAGATGAATGCATTGAAAATGTGGGAGGGTTTCCAGGCTCAAACATCATCATCATCATCATCACTCTCATCCTCATTAACATCTTCATCATCATCATCTTCTTCATGATCATCATCATCTTCATGATCATGATCATCATCACCATCATCATCATTGTCATCGTTGTCACCATTGATGGTATGGCGAGGTCGTCAGAATCATCATCATCATCGTTGTCATTGTGATCATGATCACCACCAACACCATCATCATCAACATTATTGTCGTTGTCGTTTCTAGCATCATCAACATTATCATTGTTATTGTCATCATCATCATCATCATCATCGTCATCATCGCCATCATTATCATCGTCACTGTGATCAACATCATATTTTTTGTTGTCTCTAATCACACCTAGGAAAAAGACATCATTCAAATTTACTATCCCTAACTATACCATATATCCTTGTAAAAGTTGGTGCCATTGCAATACAAGAAGCATTAAATTTCATACTGAGACCATGAATAGTGTCTCAAGAAGCATGTAATGTGTAAATCCTCATATTGCATCCCGTATGACCATGGTTAACACTATGAGATCCATCTTAGGTGAACAAGATCTCCTAATGGTGGATATATCCCACTTAGTGGCTAAATATATCCTCTAAAGGGAATATGATCTCTTCATCATGATCATCATCATCATCATCGTTGTAGGATATGCGACACAGATACCTAGAAAGATCGACGACGTTTGGTGTCAGTGGTTGGGCGATATCGTCAGATTCTTTTGAAGGGGGCGTCAGATATCTGAACAAAATTACATTATAAGAAGTCTGGTATCTGATATAAGTTGTTGTCGGTGGTATGGTGAGGTCGTTGAATTCATCATCATCACCATCATCATATTCATCATCATCTTCATCATAATCATCATGATCATCATCATCACCATCTTCATCATCATCATCACCCTCTTCCTCATCAACATCTTCATCATCTCATCTTCTTCATCATCATCATCATTTTCGTCATCACCATATTCATCATCATCATCAAATTCATCATCATCATCATCATCATCATCATCATCATTATCATCATCGTCATCGTCATCGTTTTCATCATCATCATCATCATCATCATCATCATCACAATCATCATCATCATCATCACAATCATCATCATCATCATCATCATCTTCATCATCATAATATTCATCATCATCATCATCATTATATTCATGATCATATTCATCACCATCATCTTCATCTTCATCATCATCGTCGTCATATTCATCGTCATCATTGTCATCACCATCATCATCATGATCTTCATCATCATCATCATCGTTGTCGTCATAATCATCATCATATTCATCAACATAATCATCATCATCATCATCATCATCATCATCATCGTTGTAGCATATCCGACACATATACCTAGAAAGACCGACAACATTTGGCGTCGATGGTTTGGAAAGATTGTTGGATTCTTTTGAAGGGGGCATCGGATATCCTACCGAAATTACATTATAAGAAGTTTAATATCCAACGCCTCTTGCCTTATGTGGTATAGAAAGGTCGTCAGATTCATCATCATCATCATCATCGTCGTCATTGTCGGTGTCACCACCACCACCACCACCATCGTCATCGTCGTCATCACCCTCTTACTCATCAACATCTTCATCATCACCATCATCATCATCATCATCATCACCATCATCATCTTCATCATCGTCATCACCATCATCATGATCATCATCGTCGTTGTCGTCGTCATCACCCTCTTCCTCATCAACATCTTCATCATCATCATCATCATCATCATCATCACCATATTCATCATCATCATCATCACCATATTCATCATCATCTTCATTGTCATCATAATCATCATCATCATTATCACCACCACCACCATCATCATCGTCATCATCATAATCATCATCATCGTTGTAGGATATCTGATGCAGATACCTAGAAAGACCGATGACGTTTGGCAAGCTCATCGGATTCTTTTGAAGGGGGGCATCAGATATACTACCGAAATTACATTATAAGAAGTCTAATATCCGACGCCTCTTGCCATCGATGGTATGGCGAGGTCGTTGGATTCACCATCATAATCATTATCATTATCATCATCATCGTCATCATCACCCTCTTCCTCATCAACATCTCCATCATCATCACCATCACCATCGTCATATTCATCATCATCTTCATCATCATCGTCATCATCATCAACAACATCATCGTCATCACCATCTTCATCGTCATCTTCATCATCATCATCATCATCATCATATTCATCATCATCATCATCACCCTCTTCCTCATCAACATCTTCATCATCGTCATCATCATCATCATCATCATCATCATCACTATCTTCATCATCATCATCATCATCACCACCATCTTCATCATCGTCATCATCATCCTCATCATGATGTTCATACTCATTATCATCATCATGTTCATCATCATTAGAATAATCACAATCATCAACATATTTATATTTATGATAATCAATGGCATCATAATAATCATCATCATCATCACCATCATCATCGCCACCATATTCATCGTCATCATAATCATCGTCGTCATCATCATCATAATCGTCATCATAACCATCACCATCACCATCATCACCATCATCATCACCGTCATTGTCAACATCATCATCGTCATCATGATTTTCATCCTCATCATCAATGTTATCATCATCGTCATCATCATCTTCATCATGATGTTCATCCTCCTCCTCATTATCATGTTCATCCTCATTAGAATAATCACAATCATCAACATCTTCATCTTTATGATCATCAATGGTATCATAATCATCATCATCATCAATGGTATCATGCTAATCATCATCATATTCATCCTCATTGTCATCATCATCATCATCATCATCGCCATCATCATCACCATCATCATCATCGCCATCATTGTCATCATCACCATCATCCTCATCATCATCATCGACATCTCCATCCTCATCCTCGTCATTATAATCATCGTCAACATATTTTCCATCAACGCCATCATCATCGTCATCATTGACATAAACATCGGTATCATCTTTGTCGATGCTAGATGATATATAACATAAACATAAAACATAAAACAATTAAAAAATCAAAAAATAATACAAAATAAAAAACACAAAACAATTAAAAAAACAAAACATAATACAAATAAAAAACAAACCATAAAACATAAACAAATGAAAAAAAACATAAAACAAATAGAAAAAAACATAAAACATTAACCCTGGTTCCCATAATCAACAAAACAACACAACAAACCTCGCGCTCACCCACAATCCCTGATCGACTCTACAGAGGAGACCGTGAATGGTTCCCACAATAGACAAAGGAGATCGGTCTGTAAAGGATACCCTCGTGCATAGAGGAGACAGTGGAGACGCACAAAGACCCGTAAGCCCCAAGCATAGAGGAGGTAAAGGAGGCCCACATAGATGTCTTCGGTAAGTTCAATTCGTAACAAAATGCCAACTGCTTTCAATTAATCCATTAACTCGATTTCTAGCATAAGATATAATGCTTTGCGTGTATGAGAGTTGCTCCTATATGCCCTCCATAAATTGTAGTTTTGGTTTTATTGGTATTTTCGCTTTGCCGACATTTATTCAACCAAATATGTTCATGGTGTTCTAGTGTAGCATGAAGTTTCAAGTGACTAGATAGTGTCGACAAATCATATAACGATCATGCCCTCGGTAACAACTTCAAAATATGATATAAGGGATACTATGGATAGTGGATCTATACATGCACAAATAAAACAAGCAAAATATGGAGTGGGAGGTAGTGGTGGTGACAACCTTTCACAACCCACTAGACCATGTGAATTAAAAACAAGAACCCCTCTGGAGGTGACAATGAATTATTTCCCAGAATTTATTTCTACTACTCCCCCACCTTATTCCTCCCCGTTTCATGGCCCAGTTACAACAACTAACACAAGATCTAAAACACTACAAGGCTATGTTTCAAATTTTCCAAGAACACATTGGTGTGCTTCCATTTTTTATGAATGAGATTTGGGCTAGAATATTGCAAAAACAACATTCCAATTCGCCACAAGAAGAAGAAAAGATGAAAATTACAAAAAAATCATAGCCTTGATTTCCATTGGATAGCCCCTAATCTCCATGCCTCTAATTAATTATTTTCCCCACCCCAAGAAGTTTCTGGGGTCGATCCACTACATATATTTTACATTGTATGCATGTCTCCACTTATAAAATAGAACAAAGGATATTTAACTAGGAAAAACACTAGGAGGTGGTTCAGATGGCTTATCAATCGCGGATACAAGTGCAGTTGACAAAATCCATTTTGGAATATGATGTTAGAAATCAAGCTCATGTCTTTGTTGAATAAACAATATATGACATTTTCTAGTAGCTTGCAGGTATGTGTTCCTAGCTCAGAATCTACATTCCAAATTCCATATCACTTGCACATCCTCGGGATAGTGTCAAGTTACTTTTCTCCTATTTGTAGTAGTTTCATGAGAATATAGAGAACCTTCATGAACATGTCGATGTAGTTCAAATTCAAGGAATAGAGAAATAATGTGAACTCATGGCATGGTTGAGTCCACTCATTAAGGATATCCACACAACTCATACTCACCTCCATGATGAAACAACACAAAGTAAGGTCATATTCTCCACTTTTTGGGATTGGATGGGCCTATTGATTCGAAGGAGGAGGCTAGTTAATCAGTTGCGAGAGTAGATAAAGAGGATGAATGATGAGACCTAGGCTCTGACTAACCCACTTGAGCAGCAAGTTGTTGATTACCATTTGAATTCCCTATGATTTTTTTTTATTGTTGCAAGGAAGACACTCAGGAAGATTAGTCGTGTGTACTAATCAACTTATATTATGCTCAATAAGTTGTACTTGTTTGGAAATTGAAAATGGTAGAGTTTGAAGCAACAAAAACCCTTGACACTAGCTAGAAAATAGGAACAAGAATTCACTACCGGTGGAAATATATTGTTGGGAAAGTGGAAAGAACAGGTGGATCATTTTGAGAATATCACACAAAATATTCAGTTGCAGTCCCTAAGTTGACCCCCTAATTTGGAGGATTGGCATAGCAACACACTTGACTTGAGGGTGATGCAATGATTGTGGTTGGGTCTTGTTGGTCCCTTCATTTTTTGACGACTTGGTCACTGGATAGTTAATGCGTGGAAACTAAAAAAAGAGGTTTCAACTAAATATAAGCACAACTTTAATGCATAAGTATACTTAGTTGAACTATAACCATATTGACATGGTCAAAATTACCCATTGTAAATTACATAAAATCTTCACAAGGGATAAGGGATCAGTTTACCCTTTTCGTTGTATCGATTGAGTTTTGTGATAAATGAAGGTTGTTTTTGTTGGGGTTTTGGGTAGAGTCTAGAAAGAATATCAATTAAATGTTGAAGGAATATATCATTTGCACAACATTATGTATATTGTTGTAGGAAGATTAACACGATGGTGGTTTTGGGTGCCCCCTCAAATTTCTATTATGTGATTAGATATATGGTTAATGTATAAACTTGTTTTCTATTTTATGTATGTTTTTGCATGTATGTTTTGTGATTATATATAGTGATTAGTGTTCCTTGCATAACTCTTTTAAAGGATAAAATGAACTTTGCACTCGTAGATTTTTTCTCACTAGAATTTCCCTCATTTAGCATTGTTCTCACTTACACTGTTGATGTGTTCGGGTACACAGGGTACTCCCAAAAGACCAAACACCTTGAGCAACCGCTTCACGCAAAAAGATCAAAGATCAACACACCGATGTTTGTCATGTGGTTAAAACCCTCGAGAGGGAAACAGTCCACGGCCCTAGCCAAATAGCTACTTTGAGCAATTTATTATGCAAAAGAAAGAAAGCAAAAGAAAGAAAGTTACACGAGCTTCTCATAATTGATCAACTAGCCAAGGACCCTCCATGCTATTTAAATAGAGATCATGGATCAATCGGGTGTTAAGCCACGGATCAATGGTAGGTATGATCTAAGAGAAGTTGAACCGTCAGGTCAATTTATGTCTAGAGCATATTGTGACCGTCGGATTAGAATATTTACAAATGCATACTAATGCATACTAAAGAAACACACTTTACCTAACGGATATATTACACAAGTTGATCTTAACTAACTCTTAAGTGCCTAAATATCCTAACATCCCCCCTTAAGAACAACTTGGGATAGGATTGAACGATTTACAAAAGTGACACTATTAAGAGAAGGAAGGAGGCATTAGAGCCTATCCCCCCTTAAGGACACATTCTTGAACTCCTAACATAGATCGAAGTTTAGAAAAATTCGTTTCTATAAGAGGCTTGGTGAAGATGTCTGCAACTTGATCATCTGTAGGGCAATAGAGCATTTCAAGAACACGATCATGAACAAGATTTCTAATGAAGTGCATGTGTAGCTCAATGTGTTTGTTGCGTTGATGTAGAACTGGATCTTTGGCAAGCTTGATGGCACTTTGATTGTCGCACCAAAGTGGAGTAGGCTGTTGTTGCTCGAATCCAAACTCTGAAAGGATCTATCGAAGCTATAAAGCTTCCTGACTGGCATTAACTGCAGCTCGATATTCTGCTTCTGCTGAAGAAAGAGCAAGAGCTTGTTGTTTCTTACAAGCCCAAGTGATAGGTCTAGATCCCAGACTGAAAACATAACCTGTAGTATACTTTCGATCATCAAGATTTCCAGCCCAATCTGAATCAGTGAAACCAACCAACAAAGGTTCCCCCCTGTATTGTAATGAATCCCAAACTGAATTGTACCTCGAATATATCAAAGTATTCTTTTTGCTGCTTTCTAGTGACTTTCATGAGGAGTTTGCATATAACGGGAAACATGACCAACGACAAAGGAAAGGTCGGGACGAGAATGAGTCAAGTATAAAAGACTACCAACAAGCTGACGATACAAGGTGGCATCTACTTTAGGGGAAGTACAAGTGGCAGAAAGTTTGACCCCATACTGGAAGGGAGAAGGGGCTGGTTTACAATCTTCCATGTGGAAGCGACGAAGAAGGTCACAAGCATACTTAGACTGGGAAAGAAAGATTCCTTCTTTGGTTTGCAAGAATTGGAGACCAAGAAAATAATGCAAATGTCCTAAGTCTGACATTTCAAAATTTTGCTTAAGACTAGATTTCACATGGGTTATAAGTTTAGGGTCACTACTAGTAAGGATAAGATCATCAACATAAAGAACACGTATGATGAAATGGTTTCCTACTTTCTTGGTATAGACATTGGGGTCAGAATCACATCTAGAAAAACCAATGTCAAGGAGAAAGCTATCCATTTTGGCATACCAAGCTCTAGGAGCTTGCTTAAGGCCATATAAGGATTTCTTAAAGAGACAGACAAAGCTAGAGTTATCCTGAACATATCCAAGAGGTTGTTCCATGTAAATTTCCTCCTATAAATTGTTAAATTTTTATATGCTTAGCTAAAACATCAGTATTTCATTTCATTTCCATAACAAAAGCATATAAACAAGATCATTGAAAGAAACAGTATCACAAGAAAAACACAGATTTATCCTGGGAAAACCCTAAAGGGAAAAACCCAGCAAAAGCTTCCTCAATATAGATGCCCCAAAAATGTAAAAGGGTAAAACCAACAAGGAGATAAAAAAC
>LPNX010790061.1:1616782-1748960 GCA_001517045.1 Pseudotsuga menziesii | reverse complement strand
AGAAGGGTATTCTACAACAACATCAACAACAACAAGAGTAGAGATAGGGGACATCATCAACATCAGCAAGGTAACACATCTATAAATCATTGGAAGCTTTTCAACATCATGCAGTCTTCATCTTCAATCTTTAGTCTTCATCATCAACAACATCTTCAGTCTTTGATTAGCAACATCTTCAACATTTTGATCTTTCAATTAGCAACGACATCTTCAGCACTTGGACCTTTCGATCAGCAACATCTTCAGCACTTTGACTATTCGATCAGCAACAACATCTTTGGCATTTTGACCTTTCGATCAGCAACATCTTCAGCACTTTGACTTTTCGATCAGCAACAACATCTTCGGCATTTTGACCTTTCGATCAACAACATCTTCAACACTTTGACTTTTCGATTAGCAACAACATCTTCAGCACCTTGACCTTTCTATCAGCAGCAACATCTTCAGTACTTTGACCTTTTGATCACCAATATCATCATCAACACTTTTCCCTTTCGATCAGCAGCAACATCATCATCATCATATTCTGATCTGTCGATCATAATTATCATCACATTCTAATCTTTCGATCAGAAACATCATCATCATACTCTGATCTTTCGATCAGAAACATCATAATCATAGTGCGTCATCATCATACTCTGATCTTTACATCAGTACGTCATCATCATCATACTCTGATATTTCGATCAGTACGTCATCATCATACTCTGATCTTTCGATCAGTACGTCATCATACTCTGATCTTTCGATCAGTACGACATCATCATCATCAGCAAAAACCTGCAATCCACAACTCAAAGACAAAAAGTCTTTGGATCACTTTTGGACTTAAAGTCCAGGGATGATACAATCCCACCACATTCTCTACAACTGAAGTTACCGGATTGATTACAGGAGAATCAGTCCCTATCACTTTAGAACTAAGTCCAAGGATGATGCAATCCTACCACATTCTCGAGGACCGAAGCCACCGGATTGATTACGGGAGAATCAGTCCCTATCACTTTAGGACTATGTCCAAGGATGATGCAATCCTACCAAATTATCGAGGACCGAAGCCACCGGATTGATTACGAAAGAATCAGTCCCTATCACTTTAGGACTATGTCCAAGGATGATGCAATCCTACCACATTCTCGAGGACCGAAGCCACCAGATTGATTATGGGAGAATCAGTCCCTATCACTTTAGGACGATGTCCAAGGATGATGCAATCGTACCACATTCTCGATGACCGAAGTTACACCGAATCCGTTCTGAACCGAAGTTCAAGGATGATACAATCCTGCCACATTCTTGATGACCGAAGTCACCGGATCACTTCTGGACATATGTCCCAGGATGATACAATCCCTCTTCATTCTCGAAGACTGAGGTCTCTGGATCACTTTAGGGAAAGTGCCCAGGGATGATACAATCCCACTGCATTCTTGAGGACCGAGGTCATCGGATCACTTTAGGGCAAGTTCCCAGGGATGATACAATCCCACCACGTTCTCGAGGACCGAGGTCACTGGATCTATTATGGACAAATGTACCGAGATGATACAATCCCTCTTCATTCTCGAAGACCGAGGTCTTCGGATCACTTTAGGGCAAGTGTCCAGGGATGATACAATCCCACTGCAACATCACTACTCCCCCTTTTGAGGAAGGTCTTTTCGAACAACACCAAGCTTGTCTCGAAAGTGTTCGAACTCTACTCGAGGCAGAGGCTTCATCAGTACATCATCATCCAAACCATCATCATCTACATATTCAGTATGTGAATACTGAACTATCACCATCTGTATCTCCAATATGTGAATACTGAAAGCATCATCATCTATATCTTCAATATAGAAATACTGAAAGCATCATCATCTCTATATTTAGTATAGAAATACGGAATCACCATCATCTATATCTACTGTATGTAAATACTGAAATATCATCTATATCTTTAGTATGGGAATACTGAAATCATCATCATCTGTATCTTCAGTATGGGAATACTAAAACATCATCATCTCTATATTCAGTATAGAAATACTGAATCACCATCATCTGCATCTACAGTATCATCATCTACATCTTATCTTGTATGTAGAAATACCGGATTTCTATGTGTTACATCGGAACACAAGGTTCTTTGTCATCACAACTATGGTTATCACATAGAATCATTGTAGTATCTATCTTCAGGTCAAAGAGACCTGATATCAGCTTCTGAAGCCATATGGCTTCACAACTTAGTAGAGAAATCTGCTATGTATTCTGCTTCAGCCGTGCTAAGAGAAACACTGGACTATTTCCTATTAAACCATGAACTCATAACAAACCCAAAAGCATCTACCTGATGTGATTTTCCTATCTGAGATACTTCCAGCTCAATCTGCATCTGTATAGCCATACAATCTATAGTCATGGTTTCCATCATAGTATAGACCAAAGTCTATAGTCCCTTTCAGATATCTCATCACATGTTTTGCAGCTACTTAGTGAACCCGTCTTGGTTGAACAAGATATTGACTTAAGGTGTTCACATCAAAACAAATGTCTGGTCTGGTATTTCATAAGTACATCAATGACCCAATGATCTGTCTGTAATGAGTCACATCCACTAACTATGATGAGTCATCAGCTAACAGCTCCAATTTGGAGTCCATGGGTGTGGCCATGGCTTTGCATTCCAACATATTGAATCTCTTCAATATCTCTACCGCATACTTTCCCTGGTTGAGAAAGATTCCTTCTGAACTTTGCCATACTTCTAGACCTAGGAAATAATGCATTAACCCAAGGTCTTTCATCTCAAATTCTTCTGCTAGTTTCTTCTTGCTTTCCATGATCTATTTCTCATTCCGTGTCAAGAATAAGTCATCCACATATAATAACAGGATGACAGGTTCATCTTCTACAACCTTGTAGTAAAGGTTAGGATCGAATTTACTCTTGGCAAGGCCCATGCTCGTCGGGAAACTATCTATTCTTCCATACCAAGCTCTGGGAGCTTGCTTCAGGCCATAGAGGGCCTTCTTCAACTTGCATATGTGAGTCCATCTATCTTCAACTTCAAATCCTTGTGACTATTCGATGTAAAACTCTTCCTCAATCATTCCATTAAGGAAGGCTTGTCTTTACTTCATCATGGAAGAAACTACCATGATAGTTCTAAAGAAAGTGTACCTTACTTCCTGGAGTAAGTGTCTCTTCAGAATTAATTCCCTCTTTCTGATAGAAACCTCTAGCCACAAGTCTTTCCTTACTTCTATCATCAACATATTTTATCTTGCAAATCCATTTGGAAGATACCACATTGTTGCTTTCTGGTTTGAGTACTATATCCCAAAGATCATTCTAGTATTCTTTCATCATAACATCTTCCATGAGTTCGTCTTGTCAGGTCATCAACATATCCTAGTCTTCTGCATTCAACCTTGAAGGTTGGAACCCACTTTACTCTTGGTAAAGTCTCGATCCATCACGAAGCTATCCATCATGTCGTACCATGTTGAATTCAGATATCTTCTGTAGTCACTCCCCCTGAAGTGGAGTATCATCATCCCTCTTCATTTTGTACAGGTGGTTCTATGCTTGATATATACTGGTCAATAGAGTATGTCTATTATTTCTGAGGCAAATCACGAACCTTGCTTTGTACACTTGTTCTTGTGGATCCATATGGAGGATACTATGTACTTCCCTTTATGTCTCGAAATCATATCGTATACATCATTCCCCATGATCAACTGTTATTCTTTGATCATAGCTTCTTTCATAGCATTCTTTTCTTCATCTTGAGTTATCTCTCGTACCCATGGTGGTCTTCATCCCTCGAGGTGGATCTACCGCTCTCTGAAGCTATTTCTTCCGTCATGGTGTCTCTGACCCTGGGAGCTTCATATTTTATTGCAGTGAATCTTGAATTGTCATCACTTGTTCTTCAGAACAAGTCTCATTCTTCTTGTAGGAGGTTGTACAAGACCTTCCCTATAATTCAAATGCACTAGCTGCATGGTTAGAACTATTTCATAAAGCATATGCATAACGACAAATTATTATGCATCATGCAACTGTTTAGCCAATACAACATTCATCCAAAACTTTCTATATGCCTTCCATCTCTATCATGACATTATTGAGATTGTGCACTAATCCAATATGTCATCAAGGTGGATTCATTCTAGATAAGTAGAAATGGAGAGCACCATGAGCTACTTACCCATCACATGCATATTAGTAGTATATAGTCATTAATGCAAACAATCTATCATGCATAACACATCAACTGAATATAATCAAATGTATAACAAAACAATATCATGAAATGAGAATTGCATACTTATCTTTTATTTGTTTCGTGGGTAAACTCCATCTTGATCATTCCGCTTCATCATCTTCTTCATGACATCATCATTTCTTATTCAAATGATAAGATGGATAAGAGGTTCTTCAAGAATTGAGTTCTTCACATTCCTCATCGCTTGAGGGATCTTCTTTGAATGGTGAGAACTTGATCTTCAATTGCTCCCATCTTCTTCTTCTCTTCTTATGAGTCGAGCTTCTTCTTCTTCCCAGAGTCAACTGAAAGTAATCACTTCCTTCTGGCATACATTATTCGCATGAATGAATCCCACGATCCTGGGAGACCATTCAAGGTGGCTATCACCACTTCTGCATTCTCCGCTTCTTCTTCTACTACTTCAAGATGTTCTGCATTCTGGATCTTCACATTCTTCAACTGTTTTCTTAAAGCCATGTTCTGATTTATGTTCTTATCTTCGAATAGCTTGATCAAGGAATCAAACATCTTCGGTGTCTTTAGGGAAGACACTTGTGGTACAATTTGATCCGTGATTGAATCAACAATGATCTTCTTGGCCTTGATCAAGTTCTTCTTGTGTAAGGCTTTGAGTCTCATCTCCGTATGGAACTGGAACCTATCTACTCATGTAGGTGTCCAATTCATTTTCTTTAGAGAGATCAAATACTTCCATGCTTGGAAGTTGTCAACTTCACCAAGCTTATCAACAAGCTGATGTGATAGATCACTTTGAAATGAGAACCTCAAATTCAAATAGCAAAAGATTAGATCTTACCGATTTGAGTTGTCCGTCCTGCTTTCGGAGCTGGCTAATCTAGGGTTTGTCAAAGAAACCCTAATTTTAAAAAACTTGGAATCTTTCATATCTGATTGGATAGAAAGATATATCTCTTCAAATGGAGCTTTCCAATGTACTCCTTTTCTGAAAACAGTGGAGGAAAGCTCTCGGAATAGAAAGCCCTAGTTTTCCAATTTCTTCTGCAGAAATGCCTGTCACTGCTTCTGTTATATCTCCAAAATTACAGCTCCTCTATGTCTGAAATGTTTCACTGAGGTAACCTCACATGTCCCTGATCCAACACCATAGGTTTCATCATAATTTGTTTCACCAATTGGGATTTATGATTATTTTCCCAAGGTGACCTGTTACAGGACTGTTCAGAACAATGAAATTGTACAGCCTGCCACATGTCACTGTTTCATCTTCTGGTTCTGAAATTAGGACCACAGAAAGTAAAGTCCGTGCTCTTTCTGGAACATCTTCAAGAATTTAATTTGGACCTATGTATCCCACGTTATAGCAATTTTCTCCAGGTGTCTTGTTTAGGGATGAATTCTGGAGGAGGCTGGAACCCTAACTTTGACAGATCATATCTCCCATAATATAGCGAATCGGAGGCTAAATTTTGGACACAGTGTACATCAGGATTTTATCTTCGGCCTTTGCAATTTTCAGCTCCTGATCCTTTGCCAATATTGGTATATAGTGAATGTACCAAAACGTAGCATTTTTAGTATTTAGGGTTTTTCTAGCTCGGGGTCAAACTAGGGTTTGACTTTCCCGGAGTTTCACGCAACCAAAAATCTTGATCCAGGTATCTAAACTTCGATTTTGATGAGGAGAGAAATCGTATGCCAGGCTCACTCAAAAATTCATCTTCAGTAAGAATCCCTAATTTCCTGCACCGAAAACTGAAAATGTTCGGAATCGAATTTCGCTTCGACAGAAAAATGCACCCTTCAATGGAGAGTCAGCCTAGCCTTCTTTTGTTGATCGATTATGGAGAGAGAACCAAAAAGTAAGAAGCCCTAGCTTCTATAGCTTGTGAAATTTGTCCTATTCAGATTAGCTCTGATACCATGTTAAATTTTTATATGCTTAGCTAAAACATCAGTATTTCATTTCATTTCCATAACAAAAGCATATAAACAGGATCACTGAAAGAAACAGTATCACAAGAACAACACAAATTTATCCTGGGAAAAACCTAGCAAAAGCTTCCTCAATATAGATGCCCCAAAAAGGTAAAAGGGTAAAACCAACAAGGAGATCAAAAACATGATCCTCCTCTTTCTCCAGCTACTTCTCTCCTCCACAAGTGTGCTACTCAAGTGAGTTTCAATGTCTCAAACGAGGAGCACTACACCTCTATTTATATTCATCCGTTCACTTAAGTTAACTCATTTGACATGTAGGGTCGAGTTAAATCATGTAGGCTCGAGTTACACATGTAGGCTCAAGTAACCACACTGGGGTGCTAATGACCCACCTTTACAATTAGAGGGGACTACCTCATGACTCTTATTAGTTCTTCCGATTAGGAGCATCGGGGTACAATGTAATACAAGTGGTTCTCTCGGTAGGACCATCGGGGACCACAAAAATATACATATAGAATATTCTTCGAAGTTACAATTTTTCAACATAAATCACCATGTAAAAAGGCAGACTTGACATCCATTTGATGGACTTCCCAGTTATGTAAGGCTGCAAGGGAAATAACAAGGCAGATGGAATTCATTTTTGCGACAGAAGCAAATGTTTCATTGTAGTCAATCTCTTCAACTTGGGAAAAACCTTTGGCAACTAACCTTGCCTTAAGTCTTTCAACACTTCCATCTGATACATACTTAGTTCTGTAGACCCATTTACATCTAACAGTTTTTCTTCCTTTTGGAAGAGGAACAAGATCCCAAGTATCGTTCGCCATTAAGTAACGATATTCTTCATCCATAGCTGCATTCCAATCTGGATTTTCTGAAGCTTCTGCAAAAGTTTATGGATCATGATTCTCGAAAACTTGATCCAAAAGAGAAGAGGCTCGCTGAAACTGAGAACGTGTTCGATGTTGATCTCTAGGATCACCGGCAAGATCACCAGCTGCTTCACATGTTGAACGGACCCATCGAGGAAGCATTGGTGCTAGTGCAATTAGAGGAACATGAGCAAGCGGAGGTGGATTTTCATCTTCATTGTCATCATCAGAAACTGGAGTTGGAAACCTGTCAAGGAAGTTGGAAGAAGAAGAAGAAGAAGGAACAATCGCCGAATCAGGCTCGCAGGCCAAATATGGCACACCCGCCAAGTTAGGCTCACATGCCAAGAGATTTTCATCTAATTTAACATCTCTTCTAATGATTATATCATGTGAATGGGGCTGAAGAAGTCTATAACCTTTTACATCTTCAGAATATTCAACAAATATGCATTGTTCACTTTTAGGCTGCAATGCTTTCCGTTTTTCATCCATAATGTGAGCCCATGCTTCACAACCAAACACACGAAAGTGACTTACATCTGGTTTAATTTTACTCCATGCTTTTTCCAGTTTTATACCTTGTAAAACTTTAGTGGGTGTGCGATTAACTATGTAATTTGCACAATTTATGGCCTCAGCCAAATATTGAAGACTTAGTCCCTTAGATTGGATCATACAATTACAATTAGCTATTTCTTTTAAAGTGTGGTTCTCCCGTTTAGCTACACCATTTTGTTGTGGTGTATATGGAACAGTGTGTTGTTGTTGTATTCGTTGTTCAGTGCAGAAAGTAGTGAACTTGTTGTTAACATATTCTCCTCCATTGTCAGATCTTAACTTAATAATTTGATGACCAAATTGTTTTTCAACAAGGGCCTTGTAGGCCAAGAACATGTTAAATACTTCACTCTTAAGTTTTAGGAAGTAAACCCAAGTGCGTCTGGAGTAGTCATCAATGAAAGTTAAGAAATATTTGAAACCAGAAAAGGAAGCAGATGGAAGAGGACCACACAAGTCACTATGCACAAGCTCCAAGGGAACCGAAGCGTTCCAAGAGGCACGTTTGTCAAAACTGTCTCGATGATGTTTTCCGAATACACAACCGGAACAAACACTATCCTTGCAAGATACCATCGGAAGACCAGTCACCATATTGTCTTTATATAGTTGTTGCAATGAGCGATAATTTAAGTGACCAAATCACTCATGCCAAAGTTTGCTCAAGTTATCACTATGAGCAACAAAAACTGAAGGAAAAGGTGATGACCCAAAGTTGTTAAATTTGTACAACCTGGTAATATCATCAATAGTTCCAGTAGCAAGGACATTTTGAGGATTTTTAACATCCTTGATTACAACTTGGTGAGGTGTAAACGTCACAGTTTTACCTTCACCAGAATGAGTAATTTGATAGACTGATAACAAATTGCAGGAAATTTTTGGAACACATAGTACATCACTGAAATGACCATTTTCTACTGGAACTGTTCCAGATCCTACAACACTTAGAGATCTATTTTCACCAACACATATTTGTTGGGTGTTACATTCATGCATAGTAGAAAATATGGCTTGATCTTTAGCCGTATGATAAGATGCTCCAGAATCAATGAGCCATTCATTTGAAGTAGAAGAAAAAGATGCAGTATAAGAGTAACCAGAAGCACAAAGTGCATGTCCATGAGAGTTAGATTCTGAAGACGAATCTAGGATGATGTGGTGCTTCTTCATTGCTGCTTCCAAGGCTGCCATCTTCTTGAAACACTTAGATTCATCATTATTATCTTTCCCACAAAAATTGCAATGACGCTCAGTCTTCTTTCCTTTTGGCTTGGATCCTTTGTCATGTTTTAAAGAAGGAGCTGACTGAGAGGGTTTGGGACCCTTGTTGTTTGGCTTATTATTACAAAAATTATGTTTCTTGAGAGGCTTGGACTTTTCTTTCTGTTGGGACAATAAGGATTTCCCAGATGTATCTGCATTGTTAATTATTCCAAGATGAATGAGCTTATCTTGCTCTCTAATTAAGGAATCACAAAAGGATTCAAGACTAGGCTCTTGATAGCTAGCTGTAGTCAATTATTCTTTCATGGAGTATAATGTAGATACAAAAACAGAATATGTAGGTCCAAGTTTGGAAGGAATATGATAAATACATTGTTTGTCTTCTTTCTTAATCTTGCATTCTGCACATAAGAGTCTAAGAGTTTTATATTTAGATAAATAATCTTGAATGCATGAAAAATCATTTGGATTCAAGGAAATCAACTCATTCTCAAGTTGATGACCCCGAATTTCATTGTGTTTATCAAACATAGATTCCAACTTTTTCCCAAGCTATATTAGGTTCATCAATTCTATATGCGTGGAATCGCAAATCAGTAGAGATTGACATTCCAATCAATCCACGAGCTTCATCACATCTATTTTCCCATTTAATTTTCTTATCATCATCAGTGGGTTCTGTTTCTTTCCCTGAGGTTATCCTGAAAAGTCCCATACTTCGCAGAACATACTCCATATGAGATTTTCATGAGAAATAGTTAGAAGTTGTAAGTATAATATCATAAGGGGTGGCCATACTGTAAAATAATGGCTGAAAGAACAGAAACTAACTGTCTGGATGCAAAGAGAGCTAGAAAAAATATGCGGTTTTAAAAAAAACGGCACTGAAAATTGATTATGGATGATAAAATTATGCTTGATCAAAGAAAATGTTGAAGATGTCCCCAATAGTGACGTGACAGATATTAACTTGACTAACTAAAAAAAAGAACCCTCCTCTTCCCAAGATCAACCTTTGACAATCATTTACAATAAAGTTGCTTTTAAGTGAATCACTTTTGTAGAATAAGTGATGTTCACTTTTACAATAATGTTACTTTTAAATAGTGCGACAATAAATTAAAAGACTTAAGTGACTCACTTTTTATTTTATTTTATTTATGTAAGATGTACTTTTACAATAAAGTAACTTGAAAATAGAAATTGCATGCATTAAAAAGTAGCTTAATAAGACTTGAACTCAAGACCTATTAAGGAATAAAGCAACTTTGGACCGAGTGAGGTAAGTTTAAAATGTACGTAAAATAATGAAAAGAGGAAGGGTTTTTTTTTTACTCTCCTCTCTCATTCTCTGTGCTTGCCTTTTTTTTCTGCAAATAAAAAAAAAACAAAAAACAAAAAACTTTTTCCACACAATGGAGTTAGATCTTGGTTAGCTTACCCGGAAAGTCTACGTTTTCAAGTTTTCTTGTCGTTTCTGATTTCCCGTGATCGTACAATGTGCACGACAAAGAGTATACGTAGTCGAGAAGACAAGAAAAGCAAACTTTCCCTTACTATTTCTGATTCGCCGTGATCGCGCAAGGTGCACGACAAAGAACATACACAGCCAGGGAAGGCAACAGTCCGAAACTAAAATAGTAAAGATTTAATAATAAAACTAATAAAATATGAGAGATTTAAAAAAAACAAATCCGTCACTGTAACATTACACCTTCAGATTTGCCGAAATGGGTGTTTCTGGAACAAATGGAAATAGTTTTTGATGAAACGAAATTTTATTTCCAATGGAAACCGCGCTCTGGACGCAATGGAACAGCTCCCACATGCCACAAATGCACAGAAAATCTAGAACCAAAAACCCTTTCAAAGTTTCGGCAACATCGATTCCAAATCTTGATCAAAACCGAAAGCGGCTCTTCATAAAAGCTCTGATACCATGTTCGGGTACATAGAGTACTCCCAAAATACCGAACACCTTAAACAACTGCTTCACACAAATAGATCACAGATCAACACGCCGATGTTTGTCACGTGGTTAAAACCCTTGAGAGGGAAACCGTTTCCCATCCCCATCCAAATAGCTACTTGGAGCAATTTATTATGCAAAAGAAAGAAAGTTACATGAGCTTCTCATAATCGATCAATTAGCCAAGGACCCTCCATGTTCTTTAAATAGAGATCATAGATCAATCGGGTGTTAAGCCATGGATCAATAATAGGTATGATCTAAGAGAAGTTGAACCATCAGATCACTTTATGTCTAGAGCATATCGTGACCATTGGATTAAAATATTTACAAATGCATACTAATACATACTAAAGAAACACACTTTACTTAACTGATATATTACACAAATTGATCTTAACTAACTCCTAAGTGTCTAAATATCCTAACATAGTGACACCTTCTTCTCTTGAGAGGGGATTGAAAATACTAGCACCATAAACTACATTGTTCCTTAGTTGTCCCTTGCCTAAGAACAATGGTATCCATTTTTGTTCCAACAAAATTGAAACAAGATTAGCTTTATTTATTTATATGCCAACATTACAAAACGTATCAAATATGACATATTTTTGGAAAAAAAATACTCATGTATACAAGAAGGTAATCACCCTTCTTATATGATAAATATTGTAACTAAAACTTAAACACTATTAAAGGAAATGTTCTTGATAATCGAAGATTCTCAAACCATTACAGAAAGTGTCTATGAAATAAAAGAGATAACATAATAGAGCTACCAAAGTGCTTAGTTTGTAAATGCTATAACATCTTATAAAATGGGAATATCTCCCTAGACAAATGATCGATGCCAATCATTAAGTTGACTAAAAAATCGTGTCGACATGATCTATTGTTGGTTTTATAGTGAACTATCTCATAACAAAATGCTCTAGTTCTATAGCAACCTGTTGGAATTTATTTCTGAGAGCATATATTAGCAACCACAACTCAAGCCTCTACAACAACACCAATATTAGTGGTTGGACGTATTAATTATACCAATAGGAAAATGACAACTGGAATGGATTAAAAACAGTAATGGTTCAAACAGAGTTGCATTAAGCATGAACTGTGGATCCACATCAAATGAAGATTGTTGGCTTGGGGTATTGTGGATCTACCACAATTGCTTCTGTATTGGAACATAATTTATGGAGAAAACACCTAGTGACATATTCTATAGCATGCCTCACTATGTAAGTTATTTACCAAGTATACAACAAATACTTCTAAAGCGTTTAACAACTGTCAATAAAATGCCATGAAATTAAACTAAAAATTTCCTTATTGATGAAAGCCAAGATGGATGAGGCTATACTTAAAATGAAGGTGAATGGTAGAAAAAAGGAGAACAAAAATAAGGGAAAAGGTTGAAAACAAGATGGAAAAACTCAAGCCCATCATTCCTTGTGTCCCCTAAATGTTGGTCCTTTTGTTCTATGTTCGTATGCCTTGACCTAACCATACTTATGCAACCTCTTATCCAAAATGAATGGGACAACATTGAGTCTATGGGGTACCTCAAAAACACCATAATGATTTCCTCTCTAATACCAAATTTTATTTTATGGATTAGTAACTCAACTCTAATACCAACTTGTAATACCTCCTTGCGTTACATCGAACTAAACTAACACCATTTATTTTTATGTAAATTAATTACACATAATTGCATTATGTACATAGTAGCGGAAGTATGTGCCTCTAATGAGATCAATTCTTATAGAAATAACCAACACAAATAAGACATATTAGAGTAATCCATAAATATAATAAAGTATATGATTGATAAGATATTATTTACATGAGAGGATGATGCTTGTATAAATACCCATGCAAGGGTTTCCTTACTGATGAGACATCACCTTTCATAAGGTGCCTCATCATTTAATTTATTTAGTTGATTTATTTATTAATATTATTTATTATTGCTTATTTATTATTTAATTTGTTCATTACATTGCCTTCCCCTTAAGGGAATCTTTGTCCTCGAAGCTTTATTGAAGACAAGGCTTACATCTAGTTTCTTGCTTGTAATGCCATTTTTTTATCCTTTATTTTAGTACTTGTGACACCTGACGAAATGAACCAATACGAGTTACAAATTCCAAATAAAAAATGTCACATTGTCTGTGATGTGGTCCATCCGAGTTCTATTTTCATTGGAGGTGATTGTTGATCGTCTTGTTGGCTAAATCTACTTGTTTTTTGCTTAGGTTGTAGATTTCATGTTCTTTTGTTTATGAAGTTATAACTCCTTTGTTTGTGTTCATTTTGGCCCTGTCCTTGGTCAAAATTTTTTTTGCAATTTGGGTGTCGGTAAGGAGTTCTTGTTGCTTGTTTTTCTGTTGGATTGACTTTTTTTTGAACGGTGACCAAAACCGAATTTGTATTTGTTTCTTCTTCCTCAACTGATTTTTTTTTTCCGAAGAGTTTGGATGCTTCCTTCTGGGTTTGCATTAATTTGCTCTCTAATAAATTATTATTATTTTGAATCTTCTCAATCCTTTCGTATTTCCCTATATTTCCCTTTGCCTTCTTCAGGGCATATTTCTCTTCGTCTTTTCCTCGTAATTTTTGTTTGATAGCTTGAATCTTTTCTTCTAAAATTTGATTGCATTGAACTTTATCCTTTGCCTTCTTGATTAACAGAAGTAAATTCTGATTACGATCTCTTAAACAAGAGATCTCTTCTTCTTTACCTGCAATAACCTTGTCGAAATCCTTCTGTATCATCTATATTGATTTCTCATTTCCCTACAACATCACCTTTGATTTTTTTCTGAAGTCTTCAGATGACACGACTTCTTATTCTGACTTCATGTTATTGTCTTGCAATGTGATTTTCTTCTTTTTGTAGGGACATGTCATAAACGTTTTTCAGCATTCAAGATAAAATTCCCCAAGGTTTCTAGCCACAATAATCCCAAAATTAGGTCACCGTCACTACTCCACAAGGATTTAACTATAAATTGTGAGATGTCCATATAATATCCAATGTTCCAATGTAAATCGCTTATTGCATATTCTTTGTTATTTCAAAAATCTAACCTTTCACCTATATTTGACTCCAAAGAGCTAACTCATTAGCAAATTCATCACTTATATAATTATTCCGTTCGTCGAGAGCAACAGAAATATCAATTTATTTCCCTCTAATTGTTTCTTTTATTTGGATTAACAACGAAGCATAAGTTTTTAAAGCGCTTGAAAATCTTCCTTGGTTTTCGCCATAAGACTCCATTTTATTATGTTTTCTTATTTTTATTTTTATTTTTATATATACCATACCTCTTTATATGACTTTGAGTTCAAGTATATTTTCAACTTTCTTATAATAAAGCTTTTTTCACTTTATATATAACTGGACTTAAAAAGAAGCCCTCAACATTTTTATTTTCGAAATTATATAAATCTTGAATAACCCCTTTATCTTTGAAATAAGATAAAATTAAGAAAGATATTAAATAAACTTTGAATAACTCATTTATCCTTAAACTCTATAAATTCTTTAAATTCTATTATATTCACTATAAAATAAACTTTGAATAACTCCTCCATCCTTAAACTTTATAAATATTTTATATTTTTTTGAATAACTCCTCTATCCTTGAACTTCATAAATATTTTATATTCTTTGAATAACTCCTCTGTCCTTAAACTTCATAAATATTTTATATTCTTTGAATAATTCTTTTATCCTTAAATTTATAAAATCTTTTATATTCTATTAT
This sequence comes from Pseudotsuga menziesii, assembly GCA_001517045.1. Taxonomy (NCBI): domain Eukaryota; kingdom Viridiplantae; phylum Streptophyta; class Pinopsida; order Pinales; family Pinaceae; genus Pseudotsuga; species Pseudotsuga menziesii. The sequence continues at coordinate 1,734,356 of LPNX010790061.1, read as the reverse complement.
ATTCACTGTGAAATAAACTTTATTAAATATATTAAATAAAATTTGAATAACTCCTTTATCCTTAAACTTTATAAATATTTTATATTCTATTATATTCACTTTATATGTTAAAAAGGTATTTTCTTTCCTTATATCTTGATTAATATTATTATTATAACTAGCTTATGCATGTATATGTAGCCCAATTTGAAACGAATTATTTATGGTGTTGTTCCCTTTTAACTATTATCATCACTTTTCAGCCCCAAGGGTTAGCTCAATTGGTAAGACGTGCGTACACTCTGTCGGTTCGGGGGGAGGTCACGGGTTCAAGCCTTGAGTCCTCTAGGGTTAGGCCTTCTGCTAGGATGGCCGACAGTTTACCACCTCTACCATCCACGAATGTGGGGAAGTATTGCTGGGTTTCCCGTGGATCTTTCCATCTGAAAAAACTATTATCATCACTTTTATAACTAACTTTATAAGGTGTGTGTAACCTTATTTTATTCTTCTAATATCAAGTGTCAATTGTCGATATTGGTTACGACTGTTTAATAAACACAGGTGGATGCAATTTGAATATTTTAATATCCAATGATAATTTCGATATCTATTACAGGTAATTTGTCCCTCAACAATTCGTTTACAGTGGATCTTCTTTTAACAGTGGCAATCTCTCGATATTCTCTGCACAGTTTGTTGGTCAGTTCGTTACACAATTTGCTAGACCCTTGATTTGGGGTTCTGGTAAAATATGGAACAATGGCTAATAATCCTGTTGCAATGAATGTATTTAACCTATAATTACTATTAATTAGTGGAATAATCTTTAATTATTATTAATCAGTGGAACAATCTTCAATTTTGTATTGTGATATTTTTAACCCTGGAGCGACTGTCCTTTATATTGTGATATGTTTTAACTTGTTATCTTCACGTAGGCAATTTCCTTTGTATTATATATATATATATATATATATATATATATATATATATATATATATATATTGGTCTTTTTAAGTAACCAATTTTTTTTCCTTCACAAAAATTCCGACCCTAATGGCCAAAAGTTGAGTTTTAGGTCAAGTATCTGAGATTTCAAAGACTGGGAATTTTGGATGTGGCCAAAAGCCTCTTTTAGACAAGGTCTGAATTTTTTTGCCAAAGGGAGGATAAACTTTGTTTCTTATAGAAATAACCATCACAAATAAGCCAGATTAGAGTAATCCATAAATATAATAAAGTATATGATTGATAAGAGATGTTTTCCATGAGAGAATGATGTTTGTATAAATACCCATGCAAATGTTGCCTTTGCCTGGTGATGAGACGCCACCTTTCATATGTGGAAATTGAACCCAAGAGATAAAACAATTACACTCACAAAATTGCTAATCAAACATGCAAAATTAACATCAAAGGAAACTAAAATTGGAGCATAACACTAATATGTATTGAATAAGTGTACAATAACCAACCTCATGAAGTAATATGCTGCTGCAATATATAATTACATGAGAGATTCGAATGCATAAGGATGTCATTCGAAAAGGTCAAAAAGTAGGCTTACTAAATCCAGCCAAATCCCCCATAGGTGCATAAAGCAATTTCCAAATCCACCAAGATGCTCACGAATTGGCTAAGTCAAGTAGGGAAGCTAATGAGGGATGGAAAGACAAATCATACATGATTTTATTAGGAGAAAAGGAGGAAGGATGATGTGGGAAAAAAACAAGTCAACTACAACTAGTCTAGCTTTTCCTTTTGCCTTAATTCTCAATAAAACAGGTAGCTTTTCAGAAAAAATAGATATGCGCTTTAGAGGATCTGGAATAAAGAAGACATGCTAAAATGGGTTTCTAGGAAGTTTCCCAAGCGCTCCATGACTCAGTTTTGGCATGTGTTGATTTCTAGGACATGTAGAAGGCAACTAGCATAGAGTGGAATCTAGGAGACTAGGTAATAAGACAAAAATGATTTAATTAATGTCTATGGTAGGTAACTATGGGTTGATTATTCCAACACCCCCCCTTAAGCCTGACTTTATGAGTAAATATTAGAAAACTATAGGGCCTAACAACAAGGCTTAGTCACCCTTTACATACTGCTTGTCCATACAACCAAGGAAAGAGGCAAAAACCCAGTGGAAAAATCCTCCCTTAAACATGGACAGGAAAATAAAATTTGGAGATCTTGTCTTCAATCATGCTTCACAGCATGATCAACAATCCCCAACAATGATTTGATATTGCTGAATGTCTTCTCACAAAAAACTTTGGTGAAGATGTATGCTACTTGTTCTGAAGATGCACATAAGAGTAGATGAATGGTACCATCATGCACAAGCTGTCTGATGTAGTGCATGTGGATTTCAATGTGCTTGGTTCATTGTCTTTAAATTGGATCATTGCAGATTTGAATGGTGCTTTGATTATCACAGTAGATAATAGTTGAAAACTCTAATTCGAAGCCACATTCTCCAAGTATTCCCTGCAACCACAAACATTGAGTTGCTGCATTTACAACTCCTCTATACTCTGCTTCTGTAGATGAGAGTGCTATGGCACTCTGCTTCTTGCTTGACCAGCTGATTGGTCCTTCTGCAAGCATGAACACATATCCTGATGTTGACTTTCGATTTGTGTTGTCACCTGCCCAATCACTGTTAGTAAACCCAATCAAATCAAGATCATATTTTGCTTTGTAGAAGATCCCATGAGTTCTTGTTCCTTGAGAAAAGTTTAGGATCCTTTTGGCTGCCCTCCAGTGGATCTCATGAGGCTGATCCATGTATCTTGAATCCACACTAACTGCATAAGATAGATCAGTTCGAGTGTGTGTAAGATAAAGCAAACACCCAATTGACTGCCTATACAGTGTATTATTTACCATAGGAGAAGAACCTGCTTCTTCAAGCCTAACTCCTAAAAGGAAGGGAGTATTGCTTGGCTTGCAATATTTCATGTTGAACTTGTTCAACAAATCTAATGCATACTTGGACTGATGTGCTTTGATTCTATGTTGGGATTGAGCAATTTCGAGACCCAAAAATTGGCTCAACAATCCAAAATCTGTCATAGAAAATGCATGGTTCATTGCATCCTTCAAAGATGCAATCTCTTTCTTTGAACTTCCTGTAATCAGAAGGTCATCCATATACAAGACAATAATCATCAAAGAACCATGAATCAACTTCAAATAGCCATTAGGATCATATTTGCATCGAACAAAACTCAATGATAACAAAAATCCATCAATCTTGGCATACCAAGCCCTGGGGGCTTGCTTGAGCCCATACAATGATTTCTTTAACCTACACACTAAAGATGGATTAGAAACAAAACCTTCAGGTTGCTGCATGTAAATCTCTTCAGTGAGATCTCCATTTAGAAAAGCACACTTCACATCCATGTGATGTACCTCCCACTACTTCAAGCTGCAATGGCTAAAGCTATCCTTATGGAGTCCATCTTTGCCACTGGTGCAAAGGTTTTATTGTAGTCAATACCATGTACTTGTGAGTAGCCCTTGTCTACCAATCTTTCCTTATATTTCAAAGGTGAACCATCAACAACAAACTTAGTCTTGAAATCCCATTTACATTGAACTAGCTTCCTCCCTGGGGGAAGATCAACCAGTTCCCAAGTGTTGTTCTTCTGGAGCGAGCTGAATTATTCTTTCATGGCTGTTTTCCATCTTGAATCATGTGCTGCATCTTCATATGTCTATGGATCTGATTCAACCATTAGATAGCACTTCTCAACGAATAAATGATCTTTCATACAAAGGGCACTCTCAAACTGAGATCTAGTCCTCTTAGTGTCACTAGGATTTCTAGCTAGTTCCCCAGATGCATGAATGGTCTTTGCTTCCCATTTTGGTCTTGTAGGACTGTCAGGATTTGCAATCAAATCATCATTATCAGACCTATCAGAATCAACAAACTCATTAGTCTCTCCACTTACAATCAATGGATCTGGTGGTGAAGAAGACTCTTCAACTTCAACTGCTACTAAAGGCTCTTCTTGAAACTGAACACTTCTTTCAATGAAAGCTTTGTTAGTGCTCAAGTTGATTAGCTTGTACCTTTTTGAATCTTCAGAATACCCAACAAATAGGCACTCTTGGCTTTGGGGCTGCAAAGCCTTTCTCTTTTCAGTTGGAATTCTAGCCTAAGCCTTTGAGCCAAAAATCCTGAAATGGGTCACATTAGGCTTGTGCCCACTCCAAGCTTCGAAAGAAGTCATACCATCAAGCTGCTTATGAGGCACCCTATTTTGGATGTAGGATGCACAACTTATAGCCTTGGCCCAAAACTTTGGTGGCAAAGTCTTAGCCTCCATCATGCAGGTTGCCATCTCCTTCAATGACCTGTTTTTTCTCTCAGCAACACCATTTTGTTGTGGTGTGTAAGGGATCGAATGTTGCATCTGAATACCTGCATCTTTACAATACTGAATGAAATCAGACTTGACATACTCACCACCATTGTCAGATCTGAGAATCTTGAGTTTCCTCCCAGACTGGTTTTCAACCAAGGCTTTAAAGACTTTGAAGAGGTCAGAAACTTCAGACTTATGCTTTAGGAAGTAAACCCAACAAAACCTGGAAAAGTCATCTATGAAGGTCAATGCATATTTGGCTTGACTCATGGACATATGAGGAAATGGACCAGCAATGTCACTGTGGATCAACTCAAGAGGTGCAGAGGTTCTCTCGTGACTAGCTCTCTTAAATTTGTGCTCTGGGTGTTTTCCTAGGATACAACCTTGACAGACTCCCTTGGAAAACTTGATCTTTGGTAACCTTATGACCATATCTTTTTCTCTCAAATCGGAAAGATACTTGTAGTTAAGATGGTCAAATATTTCATGCCAAATCTTGCTTGCCTCATTAGCATGAATCAGAAGAGCAGAGAGGTTTGAGTAGGGTAGAAAATGGGAAAACATGTATACCTTCGAAGTGTGATCAACAACACCTTTTGCTATGACTTTACCATTCGAAATCTCAGTGATTTCAACATCATCAGGGGAGAAGATGACCTTCTTTGGAGACCCAGTGTGAGTCATCTGATACACTGACAAGAGATTAGAGGCAAGACCTAGAACATACAACACATTATTGAACTTTAAACTTGGAAAAATAGAGTTGCAAAAATTCGAAGCTACTGGGACTCAAGGAGATCAGCTCATTCTCGATTTGATGTCCTCTCATCTCATCTGTCTTACCAAAAAGCTCTACAAGCTTCTCCCACACTTCATTAGGTGATGTCAATCCATCAAGATGGAAGAGGAGGTCTTTTGAAATGCTTAGACACAAAAGACCATAGGCATGATCCCTCCTGTTGTGCCATTTGATTTTCTCTGCAGCTGCATTGGGCTCTGCTTCAGTTTCCATAGTAACCCTGTACAGACCTTTCGCTCTCAACAATATCTCCATCTCAGCTTTCCACTCAAATAAATTGAATGGAGTCAAGATGATCTTTTGAGATTGGTCCATAGCTCAGAAACTGTGCCCTTCAGTTAGCAGAATATGCTCCCAGTCAAGATGTCGAACCTACAATAAAAATATGGAAGGAGAGAAATCGATCTACAAAGGCTCTGATACCATGTGGAAATTGAACCCAAGAGATAGAACAATTACACTCACAAAATTGCTAATCAAACATGCAAAATTAACATCAAAGGAGACTGAAATTGGAGCATAACACTAATTTGTATTGAATAAGTGTACAATATCCAACCTCATGAAGTAATATGCTGCTGCAATATATAATTACATGAGAGATTCGAATGCATAAGGATGCCATTCAAAAAGGTCAAAAAGTAGGCTTACTAAATCTAGTCAAATTCCCCATAGGTGCATAAAGCAGTTTCCAAATCCACCAAGATGCTCACGAATTGGCTAAGTCAAGTAGGAAAGCTAATGAGGGATGGAAAGACAACTCATACATGCTTTTATTAGGAGAAAAGGAGGGAGGATGATGTGGGAAAAAAACAAGTCAACTACACCTAGTCTAGCTTTTTCTTTTGCCTTAATTCTCAGTAAAACAAACAGCTTTTCAAAAAAAACAGATATGCACTTTAGAGGATCTGGAATAAAGCAGACATGCTAAAATGGGTTTCCAGGAAGTTTCCCAAGCGCTCCATGACTCAGTTTTGGCATGTGTTGACTTCTAGGACATGTAGAAGGCAACTAGCATAGAGTGGAATCTATGAGACTAGGTAATAAGACAAAAATGATTTAATTAATGTCTATGGTAGATAACTATGAGTTGATTATTCTAACATCATAAGGTGCCTCTTCATTTTCCTTTTCATTTAGTTTATTTATTATTGCTTATTTATTATTTAATTTGTTCATTACAAGTTTAAAACCGCTAGTGAGTAACAAAAACAACAAAAAAATAAATTATTTCAAGACTGTTGATGAATAACAACAACAATTTTAGCAGTAGTTACAACAACAGCAACAGTTTTAGCAGTAGTTACAAGAACAATGCTTAATATAAGATTCAATTTAAAAAAATGTTTACTAACTTGCTTAACGTACTTTAAGCTTAATAAACCAAATTAATTTCAACTAGTTGCCAATTATGGCTTAAACTTGGAAAATAACAACATGAGAATTTCTCATTAATAACATGGCTTAGTGAACAACAATTCCACCCATTCCTACCTGAAAAACTTTAATTTCGAAAATATTTTCTCATAAATGAATTTCATTCATTAAACATGGAAAAGAACAACATTTCACATTTAAGATATTCTTCCATTAAATTAGCTACCAAAGCACATTCCTAATTAAACAAATTATAACAATAGTTTTCCTCAACAAACGAGTCCATGGTTTTTATAAGCCACACAACCAATTCATGGTTTTGCCCCTAAATTAATAAATTCAACTCTTAAAAATATAAATGCAAATAACAAATAAACCAATTCTTAAAAATGTTAATGAAATTATGCATAAACCAACCCATGGTATTTTTGAACCATACAAACCAGTTCAAAGCAACCATGATAATTATAACTCAACCCATGGTATTTGTAAACCATCCAACTAGGCTTACAAATGAACCATATCTTTTTCATTAACTTTCACAAATTTTCACCATATTACTAACTTACAGAATTTGAGAAATGAATAAAAGCTAAGGCATTTGCATTAAGCTTCTAATGTCAAAATAAACAGTGAATTAAAAACAAGATATTCCTTGCAAGCATTTCAAATGTTCCCAAGGAAAAACGTAAAAGTGGAACTTACAAGCATTTCAAATGTTCCCAAGGAAAAACATAAAAGTGGAAATTACCAACAATTTCCAGAATTCGTTAAATAATTTCCTACAGGAAACTAAAATCCAATTATATCCATTTTGGGAATTTAAAACTAATTTATATATCGCCACATTAAGCAAGAAAAAAACAACGATATAGTGACAATATTCATCCACACACTAATGCAACACACCATGGAGCCTTCAGTCCTCTGACCATGAAAAAATGAGGAAAGGAACCCTACTTAAATAACAAAAATGACCCAACGGGGGTGCTACCTATACTGGTAGATAGAGTGGGAAATGAGGAAAGGAACCCTACTTAAATAACAAAAATGACCCAAGGGGGGTGCTACCTACAATGGCAGATAGAGTGGGAGTTTATCTCAGTGAAGCTGAAAATGTTATTTCAGCCTAGAAAATATAAATTTCCCAAATATAATTTCTCTATTTCTACACAAAGCCTTCTACCCATTGTGGTTACTTCCAGCTACTGCCTCTAAATTCTCCTCAAACCAACGAAAGCCACAACAGCTAAAACATCGAAAAATCAGACCACTGTAGCTCAAAAATAGTCTACACTTTACTATGCCTGCAGTTGCCTCAATGCACCAGTAAACCGCCGAATTTCAGAGCACTTTTACACCAACGAATTTTTCTAACTTAACCAAGGTCATTTGCAAGTTATATATACTAATTTTCAATGATGTAATTAGTGAGCCGACTTACCAAATGATACCTAATTTTTATGGTTTTATTTATTAGGGATCCAACTTGTCAAATGAGTGTTATAACTAGTTTTATAACTCCTTGAGCCGACTTGCAGCATAAGATAATTTTCCCTTTTGTTTTAAGAGTCACCACAAGATTGTTGATTTAGGAGTGCCACGTTGGAAGATCACCACCACATGCACCACCACATGTAGAGGTTTCATGTACTATGCAAGAGGGCTCCATTATACCCACAAGAATAGACCAAGTCTTCGTCACCATATGTCTAGGGTTCCACATAAGGACATCTTCAAGGTTCAAAGGCTTCAATATGTCAATCAATATTTTTTTATTAACAAACTTGTGGGTTTATGGACCATGTGTCAATTTCAACAATGAGTTTGTCCAAGTGCTACCATACCACCATGAATGTGGGTGTACAAACCTTCTTAGGCATTGTCACCATCCACGGCCTTATCAAGCCACAAATGACCACATAATGGGTCATTTGGTCCATTTGGTGTCCAATGCCCATATCATACCATGTCATCAATCCTTGCCATGTTATTCTGGCCATGTCATCAACTTTTATCTTTCCTTCGTCTCCTTTGTCATTAATGGGTGTCATCAATGACAACCTATGCTCAACAAACTCCCCCTTTGTCATTGATGGCAACAACTCTTCAATTACTATCCCCCTTTGACATTAATGACAAAGGGCCAAATTTTCATTAAAAGCTTCACAATGCTAAAGATAATTGTATGTTGGAATACTTCCTAAGGTCATACTGAAGTGTTTTCTCCCTCTTTACATATCATCTCTCCCCCTGTCAATCAACACTCTTATGCTGCCTTCGTCTCTATTATATGATGGCTGCCAAGTAAGATTTCCCAATGAAATCTTCATTGTGGACTCAATCAATGGTTTTCAAAACAGGCTCACATAATTTTAAAACAGGCTCACAAACATAGCAAAAAACTAAGTAATTATTGCTTAGTGAAGAAACAGTCCTTAAACCATCTTCAGATCAGCCTTAAAAATTCCTCAAACAAATACTTTTATGTTGTACTTTTATCTCTCCCCTTTGTTTTTTTTGGTGCAAGCTTCACCTTAGGATAGATTTCTTAACTCTGTCCAAGACCAAATCCTAACCTTTGTCTGTTTACTCCATGATCTGTGCTTTTTATGTCTTCAATTCTCTTCAAGGGTTTGAACTATACACATGCTTTCAAAAGTCTTGTCCAAGATCATATTTTGACCTTGTAGCTTCATCAATTAGACTTGTTTGTCATCAACTTCACTTTGGGTGTCAAGGATCATGTCATTTAATCAATAAGTTGTGAATGTTAATACTTATGCTGCTAAGTTTGTACTAAAAACTTCTTCTCTTTGCTTCTTGGCTCTTCCTGAGGTCTTGTTTTAAATCTGCTGCAAAAATTAATGAGTATCACTTGCAATTGGATTTATGCAATGAACTTCAACAAGTCTTCATCAACTACTTATGCTCTTGGTCATCACAAATAGATTCTCCAAAAGCTGATCCCAAGATGATTACCAATCTGCTCTTTACTTTACAATTTAAGGGCTTTAATAACATAGAAATGTTGCAACAAGAGTTGATCACTGTTCACGAAAAATAGTCAATTTTCTTACTTAATTTTTGTAGCATAATGACTTTTTGGTTGACTAATTTACTCCCTTACACAGGATTATTATCGTGGTATTCAATAAAGTCTTCTTCTGAGCTAGTCTCCTCCTTTGACTAAGCTCGACTTTAATTTTGGTGTCTTGACCTTAAGATGAATACTTATGACTGAGCATTCACTCTTGCACTTCACATATATATGCCAATAACTTATCTGAATTGCTTCCTCTTAGATCTCTTTATGATTGTATAAACTTGTTCTCTTCTTCATACTGTCCAATTCTTTGCTTGACCCAACTTCCTTTGAACTCCTGTGTCTTCAATATGCTGCTTCAACTATCGTGCTAAAAAGAGTGTTAAGATTGATTACTGTAGGGATTCTCTAGGAGGATCTTGACTTTCTTTCTTTTATTGCAACTTTGGATGTGCAGTTGTTTAATGAACACTGTCCTTTGTAACTTGAGCTCTAACCCTTGGGAGATATTACAGGCTGCCTTATGTACTTCAGCTCTTTTGAAGAACTTAGGATGGCTGAATTTTGAACCTTTGAATGACCTGTACTTTGAGTTCCTTCAAATTCTTTTTGTATAACTCATGACTGCCCCAAAAGTATTGTGTGTCTTTAATGGGATAAGGATTAAAGTCTTCAAGAGTACTGCAGCGCCTACTATTTCCTTGGAACAGTCTTTTCAAAACTCGGATGATATCACGAAATGTAAAAGTCTGAGATTAGGGCAATTGTAACTTTGGTTACCTCAGACACATGCTTTAAGGTCTTCAAAAGGGTGTTGCGTTTCTTCAGGACTTCTGCAGTTCATTGAATGCTCCCCTATCAATGATATCATCAAGGGTCTGCTTATGCCAAGTTCTAGCCAGTTGCTCTTCATGATAAAAATCTCGACAACTAGTTGGATTATAACCAACTTTACTATCAATATAAGTCACATAATCAGATACCGACAACAGTTGTTTCTTAAAGACATTTTTATTAATCACTTTAGGAATGCATCAACAATTTGCTTGTAAATTCATAGAAGATAAGCATGCATAATGAAACATCACTTCAGTGCTACTACTCCCCCTATTAACATGCATCTTCCTTGAGCCAAATTGCAACACCTCACACTTTCCAGACTTCATCTCTGCATTGCATTAGGTTTGCTTCTATCTGTGTTTGCAATCACAATCCTAGGACCTGATTCGTTTCTTGGAGTGACCCTCATTCGCTCTTGAGTCCATCCTCCAAACTCCATGGACTCAAGGAGTGCTTTGGTCTTTGAGAAACCTTAAGTTTGGCTTACCAAATGGCAGCCATCTTCCCTGCATTAATCTACTTCATTCATATTCAACAAATCAATCTTTTTCCCCCATACCTTAGAGTGACCTTGACTGTGATCACTTGTCCTTTGGTCTTTAAGTCTTTCTGCATTATTCATCTTCCAAGATTCATTGGTTCTCCTTGCTGATGTATATGATGGGCTCTTCATTGGTTGTCTTCTTGGACTAGCACAAGTTTGGGATTTATGACCAAATCCACTACAATTGTAGCATATCATAGTGTGGCAATAAGCAGCAACATGGCCAATGTGATTACAAGTCCAGCATCTAACTGTGTTATTTGGAATTCCAACACTTCTTCTTCCATTGAATGAACAGTCCACAACCTTGTGACCAAACCCATTACATGAATAGCAATAACCATTGAATATATATTCATACCTGGATACCTAGTTCCACTTTGAAGATGTATCTTTTCTGAACTTGCTCTGAGGAGTAGGACTAACTCCTTGATATCCTTCAAAATTACTGATGTCTTTTGTAGGTATGTGAGGAGCAGTTTGGCTTTCATCTTTGGAGAATGAGGGACCTGCTTCATACTTGCTAGGTGTCCATGTGTCTGCTACAAACTTTTCTTTTCCCGAGTTGTAACCAAGGAAAAATTTATCAAAAGGTGAACTTTAACAGTTCAAGATCTCGTCCAAGATGATTGAGTTGTTCCTGAATTTCACACATGCATTGGACCTTTTACTTGTCTTTTTGAGACCAACTACTTCCATTTCAAGCTTTTGACATTGCTCCTCCTCATCCAATTTGTCCTTCAATATTTGCTCTATCATTTTGGCTTCTTCTAGCCGAGTCTTCAGCTCAACATCTACCTTCCTTGTTTCTTCAAGTTCTTCACCAGACTCTTCTTGTTCTCTTGTTTGACTAATCAATTCAGTCTTTAGTCTTTTAACTTCATCTTCTTTGTCTTCTAGCTCATCCTGAAGGCATGTCTTTTTGAGACTGAGTTTCTTGAACAGATACATAGACTTCTCATGGTACTTTTCGAAGGATCCCATAATCTTTATTTTAAGTCTCAAATTGTATCTGAGATCTATGTCTGCTAAAATGCGGGCTAGGACATCTTTCTTAGCATCTTCAAGATCAGTTTCAATATTACAATCACTGCTACTGTAATCAGAAAGATTCTTACCTTCACTGGTATCTGATGCTTTTTTTTGTTTTTCATCTTCAGTAGACTTGACTTCTACTTCAATCTTTGTATCTTGGTTTCTTCCTTGATACTCACTTTCCAACTTGAACCATAGGTCTTTAGTTGAAGCGTGTTCTCCTATACTCTCTCTGACAGAGCTTAAGAGTCCATCCATAAGAAACTTCAAAGAAATGGTGTTGTCCTTCTTGGCATCCTTCTGTGCAGCTGACTTTGTCTTCTTTTTGGACTGAGCAAGTGGATTGACCACAATCTCCCATACACCAAATTTCTTCAAGTAAGCTTTCATTTTACTTCTCTATCTAAAGAAATCGGTCACATCAAGTACTAGAACTTCATCATTGTTGGGGGACTCTGCCTTTGCATCCATTGTGTGTCCACGGATCTCCTTCAAGCTAGTTGGACTTGTGGTGAAGGTCCACTCTGATACCAATTGTTAGACACAATGGCACACTGAGAGCGGGGGGTGAATCAGTGGGCCAACACTTTTGACAATTTCAACTTCTTAAATACTTAACATGTATATCATTCAACAATTTCACTTCAATGCTTTCATCAATCACTAAGCTATCATTATCATTCATCAAATTTAAACATGTCATTCATAATATCAAGTCACACCATTAGAGACATCACAGTATAAACTTTGTAATCTTTTTATATTTGATTCAAACGGCTACAACCGTAAGGTTTCGTTAGCTTCAACTGATTGAGAAGCACCAACTTCTATTCCAAGACACAACTTGGTCTTTTCTTAGTTCCAACTAAGAAAGAGATGCAAAACCCCGCTTGCCTTCACGTCCTGATCACTTTAATGTCATGCCTTTCACTATCATGTCATCAAGCTTGCTCATTAACTTGTCACATAAAGATGCTATCACATATCAAGTACATTACTGCTTTGTCATGTCATGTCATGGCTGATATATCAACTGATCTCTGTCATTGTCACTTGAATTCACTGCTCAAGACCCTGTGTATACTTCTTTATTGTCTGGGTTCCACTTTCATTGGCACATTCTTCATCAAACTGACAACTAATGCTGTTTCTGCTGTAACTTCTATGCTCTGTGAAGCTCTAACTGAATCTCAAATTGTCCTCAAACAATCTTCAAGTTGCTTAACACTGTAGTCTTGAACAACAGCTGATTTCACAGTTCTGATTATGTCTTATTCTTAGTCTGTGTCATGTACAAACTTATCCTGGAGCCCCAAACATTATACAAATATTTCCAAGGCTTGCAAGGCTTCCAATGCTTTCAGACTTAACACATACAGACCTAAGCAAATCTATGTCAAATGTTGATCCACATACCTTCACTAACTTCTTCTAACATGCCTGAATTAGTTAGCAAAACAAATCCTCACTGCTTTGTGGCACAATTTTCTTGCCTACTGTAGCCCAAATTTTCTTCCACGGTCAACTGTGGCTGCCTCAGTAAAGATACCCAAAATCAGAGATTAATGTACTATTTCAAGGTTTTCAGCCTTCAAAAAATTTGCAGAGATACACCCCAGTACTTAGGTGAAAGTTCAGAGACAAAAAGAAACTCAGATTTATGCCCCAAAAAAAGCAGACTTTGAAATGCTTGTGGCTGCCTCAGAACATACACCTGAAAATCAGAGAAAATAAAAAACCTTCCTCACACTGTGGTTACTTCCAGCTGCTGCCCTCGAAATTGTCCTCAAACCACCGAAAGCCACAGCAGCTAAATCATCCGAAAATCAGACCACTGTAGCTTGAAAACAGTCTACACTTTACTGTGCCTGCGGCTGCCTCAGTGCACCAGTAAACCCCCGAATTTCAGAGCACTTTTACACCAGCGAAGTTTTCTAACTTAACTGAGGTCGTTTGCTGGTTATATATACTAATTTTCCATGATGTATTTAGTGAGCCGATTTACCAAATGATACCTAATTTTTATGGTTTTATTTATTAGGGAGCGAAATTGTCAAATGAGTGTTATAACTAGTTTTATAACTCCTTGAGCCGACTTGCAGCATAAGATAATTTTCCCTTTCGTTTTTATAGTCACCACAAGATTGTTGATTCAGGAGTGCCACGTTGGAAGATCACCACCACATGTAGGGGTTTCATGTACTATGCAAGAGGGCTCCATTATACCCACAAGAGAAGATTGTTGATTCAGGAGTGCCACGTTGGAAGATCACCACCACATGTAGGGGTTTCATGTACTATGCAAGAGGGCTCCATTATACCCACAAGAGTAGACCAAGTCTTCATCACCATATGTCTAGGGTTCCACATAAGGACATCTTCAAGGTTCAAAGGCTTCAATATGTCAATCAATATTTTTTTATTAACAAACTTGTGGGTTTATGGACCATGTGTCAATTTCAACAATGAGTGTGTCCAAGTGCTACCATACCACCCTGAATGTGGGTGTAAAAACCTTCTTAGGAATTATCACCATCCATGGCCTTATCAAGCCACAAATGACCACATAATGGGTCATTTGGCCCATTTGGTGTCCAATGCCCATATCATACCATGTCATCAATCCTTGCCATGTTCTTCTGTCCATGTCATCAAGTTTTATCTTGCCTTTGTCTCCTTTGTCATTAATGGGTGTCATCAATGTCAACCTATGCTCAATAGACAACTATCCGGAAAGAGGCGAGTCATCCATCCTTTCCTACCCTCTTTTCTTATTGTCCTGTATGCATGAAAGATAGGTCTAGGAGAAAGTTAGTGTCTATTTGATTGCCTCTGTCTTGGATTAGGGAGTCATTATAGATCCAAGAGAACTTCTACCTGTCCATAGAGAGAATTTTCTACCACATTTACTATGAAAAATAATTATGTTATGCATGCATCATATCATATGTCATAGATAAAACACACCCTAATGTAGTAATGACATTTCAAATGTGCAATGTGAACATAGATGATCATAGTCGGTCCATGCTAGCTACATGAACCAACCTAGCTAGTAAATATTGATAGCTATCTCATACTGTCAAAATCACTTACATAGGATAAATATCAATGGAGAATCTTTGTCTAAGTCACTATGACATAGGATGAATAACTATGGAGACAAAATGCCTAAAGGTATCTAAGACACTTCACATGAGTAACTAAATCAAATCTAATTGTTCTATAACTTCACTTTGTTTGTATGGTTCCCTGAAGGGTTTTTTAAGACGAAAAGAGACATCTTGTTTCATGAATTGCATGGAAAAGCAATGGAGTCATATTGAGCCAATCTATCTGCTGGTAGAGGCCAAAGTACAAAACTTGATACATAGATGTCATCTTTAGAGTACCATGCAAAAGTTTAGGAGTTGACAATGTGATTTGCAAAAAAAAATTGGTACTTGTCCTCTAGAAAAATAATGCATGCTTGGATTATTATATTACCTTGGTGCTTGAGTAGGATTGCATAGCATCCTAACCCATGCATGTGATTATATATTAGTTAAATGCACACTTGTGTTAGGTGTTGAGAACACCGACCCTCAAGTAGTTTTTATTTGAGAAGACCAACCCTCAAGTAGTTTTTGAAGACCAACCCTCAAGTAGTTTTTATTTGAGAAGATCAACCCTCAAGTAGTTTTTATTTCCAATTTCCTAGTTTGGGAAGGATTATTTTTAAAAGCATCCCTTTTTTTTGGGAAATGTCGTTTCTCGTCTTAGAAAACTTAAGTTGAACTTTCTTTACATCTTTAATTATGGGAGATAAGCTAGAGCCAATTTTTTTTATCTTATTTGGATTGCTTCCAAACTACAAATATAACCCAAAACCATGAATTAAGTTAATTAAGGTATCTTCTTGAATGATCCTTGAAGTTGTTATACCTAAGCGTGCTTTCTACAAAATTTATGCTTGAAGACCAAGAATTAAAAGGGGCAATCATCAATTGCCTAAAATAAGTTCACTTCTCACGAAAACCAACTTTACAAGAAATGTTTTGAAACAAATGGCCTCAAAATGTTTTTATGCACCAAAAAAAATAGAACCCGCCACATGCTATCCTTTCCTACATGTTACATTCAAGAGATCAAGAACTACCTATGGTTCAAAGTTCTCCATAAGCATAAACATCTTTCTTAATTAAGACAAGATGAGATATATTATTAATGTCCATAAGCGACTGTAAGAATATGTAAATAGAATTAGAAAATATCATCAATTACAAACATAATATGGGAGCGCCAAGATTATGAAACCTGCAAGATAAAAGAGATGCAAATGAAAATAAAATAGAAAAGAGAGTCAGGAAGGGTGACCAAAGAGGGTGAACCCTAGAAAAGAGAGAGCCGCTACATAGCGTTAAGCATATGGTAGAAGTACAAGTAGATGATTAAGCAGACAAATGCCTTGGTCCACATCAATCGTGAAAGTACCAATGGAAAGCTTGATAATGTCGTTAGGGGATCATATCATAAAGGACCCGTCAGTTAAAGGATATCGCACCGACTGAACTGCTAAAAAACACAATTTCATTTTGGGAATAAGTTTCACAATGTATGCAAACAAATCTGGATGCTACAGATTTTGAGAGATCGAGACAAACATATATGCTAACTTCTCCCAAAGTGTTTGGAATTTGGTAGAATAATGTAACATTCCGAGGAATAAAATAGCCAGTTCCCAAAAAATAATAAATAATCAATGTAACTTGGAAGCCAGATCGCAGTTGAGCAGCATCAATGTGACTTGGAAGCCTGTTTACATACTGATAGTCAAAGATAAAATTGTGGTGGCTGTTTTGCTGCTATATATCAGTAGCATTCATCAACTCATTCTCAATTGTATCAATGCAATCACCAACTGACTTGCTAAAGGTCATGGCTTCTGCGAGTTTGGATCGAGATTGTTCATGACGGCGCAAAAGTGTTACCGTATTTAGAACTGCCCACCGTATTTGTGAATCTGCTTTCATTTGAGTGAAGCCTACACTTTTCAGTAAGTTATCCAGCTGTTTGCACAGGAACAGAAGCATAAAACACTATTGTAACAACTTTTGTCCCAAGGACTTCCAATTAAAGGCGGTACAGAAACATTATTGAACGGCCCCGTTCAGCGAAGTATTTTCTGTCCTTCAAATAAAGGCTTGAATTGAATTATGCATACATACTCACATAAAATTGGGTCATTGTCTTAAAATAGTTCAGCTATTTGCACAAGGAACAAATGATCATTGTTGGTTAATTGTTCAGTAGATGTATAATATGGACAATTAAACAAATTCAGAAACAGGAATACTCAAGGATCCAATACTCAAATAAATGTAATTTTCAACAACATCAGCAGATGAATAGGGAGAAAATGGAAAGCAAAAAAGGCAAGATAAGGCACAGAGGTCATTGCAAGGGGAAATAATTAGAGGGTTGTGAAAAAAAGGTGTGGCTAATAAGGGACTGGGGTGAAGGCCAAGTGAGAAAGCAGGGATGGAAGCCTACCAAGTTAAGCTGGAAGGAATGCCACTTAGACATCATAGAATCTTAAAACTGGCAGGTTAGTTCCTTTGTAGATTTAGTTTACAAGATGGCATAGTTTCCAAACGAGTTACTCTTAGAGAAGATATATATGTACATTGAAAATTAATAAAATATAAACACCTTTAATTTAACAATATACTTTTTAACCATAAAAAATCCCAAACTATCAAAATGAGAAATGACCTGGTTTATGTCAGCGAGACCTCCCTCTGCCAAACCAAAGAGTAGATACTCAGCGGCCACACCAGCTAATGCAATGCACGAAAAATTGCTCAATGTCTGTAATGATCACAGCCAAATAAACATGTTAGATCAACTGATCAAATGTATAGAATCTAGATCACCCATCCATTAAAGTGGTGAGTACATCCATGGAGAAATGAGTACATCCATGAAGGATATCAACTAATTCTCATGAACGAAGTAAATAATGTTGATATAAAAGGCAATGCTCTCCATAATGATTAGGGATGGAATCCTGCTGGAATGGGTGCACAATCTATACAATCTCAAAAAGTTTGTTGATAAATACATGACAGGACTGCCATGCCACGTCCACACAATGGGGATTTTCCAAGAAATTGGTAAGGATACATTACCCAGATAAATCCTGAGCTAATCCAGGTTTGCAGAACATAACCCAAGACAAATATTTATAGAAAACAAGAAAAAAATACACACAAAACCACAGGACAAGATCCCTGAGCCCAAGTTTCAACTTTCTAAAAGGCTCAAAAGGGAAATTTTATAAACAAGGTGCCAAAGTTTGTGGGTGCAGGCATGGAAATGTTATCTTTGAAATCCAGATTTCCAGGGATTTAGGGTATGCCACACATATATTTATATCAAATAAGTAAAATTCTAAGAAACGGACTTCAGAAAATGGAAACATCTATAAACAATATGATTATTGATATCATAAAATTCAGTTGACATTGATAAGAGTTGTGGCAAGGGTACATCAATGTAATGTTAATAATGACCCAAAGTTGCACTTAATTTATAAATCCCTAATAACAGGTGCAACCTTAGAGGGAACAAAGAATGGTTATCCACTGTCACCACAATAGTGCCTTCCCTCTCTTTAGGTTGCCTCTCCTCTGGTACAAGGGTGTAATCTCAAAGGCTAGGATTACTAAAACCTATGCTGCGTGAGAGCGCCCCCCACCACATCGCTCTCGCTCCCGAAGCTCGCTTCTTTCGGAAGTTCGCTCCCAAAACGCTCCCAGTTTTGAGAGCACGCTCCCAAGGTGCTCTTGACGTGCTCCCTTCCTTTCCTATACTAAAAGCTCCTATACTAGGTTAATCATTTGATGGCAATGTTATGGTGCCTCCCTTCTTTGCCAAGCTCCTATAAATGTTTTTATGGTTGATCATTTGATGATAATGTTATAAGTTATAACTACTAGATGATTGATGTTATATGGTTTAATCCATGTATTCTATAAATAATTCAACATCCTACATGTTTTTTAGATACAAATCCATCAAAATATATTAATATATATACTATACAAAAAACACTCCCAAAACGGGAGCTTTTGAAAATTTCGCTTTTCGCTCTGCTCCCGCTCCCCGCTTCCAATAGCATATAGACTAAAACTGTCCTTAAGGCTCAATGTAAATTCCAGATTTAGTTAAAAAGAAATATGATTGATTTTATGTTATGTTTTTGGGTGATTGAAAGGATTGACTAGTGCCAAACATCAAATTAGAGAAAATGGATTCAAGGGGTATTTAGAGGGTTCAATTTATTTGGCATGAGAATGTGTAATAGTGTTGTTACAACACGCTAAAATCACATATGGCTGTTTTGGATTGCATAAAATTACTACGAGGGCCCTTCCAAAGGTGCTCCTCTTTACATAGACATGGTAGCAAAGGCGTGATTTTGCTATAAACCACAAATCTGCCCTATTTTTCAATGCTTTGGCAGCATCAAATAAACAAAATTTAACAGCAAAAACAGCAAGTTAAATAGATAGGGAAACCTCAATCAAAGCTCTTCTCCACTGGATAAAATCTCTTTTATATGAATTCCTTTGAAGCAGAATTTTGGATAAATTTCCAGCAACCATAAGAACAACAATGTGGATGAAAATGAAGAACCTCACATGCAAAATAATCTAATAACTTTTATTGCCTTCACAAGATCTTCAAAGCTAGCCCAAGAGTTTTTCTCCAAACTTTCAACAATCTATACAATGAGCGGGTGTCACATGATGAAATAAAAAGCCAAATATGCGGGGGTGTCACTTGTACTCTCCTCAAGCAAGATGTCTCCGTAGATTTAGCTTGTTTGACCATGTAATATATCTCCTTCAGAAATCTGCAAGCTCATTCAAAATATACCTCAAAATATGCTTCTATACAAGATCCAAGAGAGTGCTCCACTAAATGGGAGGGTCGACCATCAAGAAATGTCAAAAAGATGCCCAAAATAGTAATATGAGCTAGGGAATTCTCTCCAATGAAACAACAAACTCCCTAAAGTGATGGATCTCATAGATAGATGTGCAAAAATGACTCCTTGTTTTTTATAACAACCTCCTCAAGGTGGGTGACATCAAAAACTGTGCAAAGTCCATAGATCCATTTGCATAGCCACCATATCTCCTCCAAACAAGGAAATGAACGTGGAGCACTCTAGGTAAATGTGCCCTCAAAGTGGAGTGCTCCTCCAAAACAAGCATGGACAATCAAAAACATGTACCAAAACCATGGATCCACGTGCAAAACCATCAAAATTGACCAAACCACCTCAAAGTAAGAGCCAAAAGTAGAGTGCCATACAAATATCTGTGACAAGAATGAAGCAATCCACTTAGTGTGAAAACCCTCAAGCCACATGCCAAACAACCCTTGGAACTCCTTAGTTGATGGGTGTTTTACTCCAAAAGTGTGCTAGGGCATTTGTGAACACAACCATCAATAGACCAAGCAATTCTCAAGATAAGCATGGAAGTGGTCAAACGAGGCTCCTCTCCTAAAACGGCCTACCAAACAAGTCCCTCAATCCATGCGATGTGGCAGCGTGGGCCAAAATACAAGGTACTCATCCAAATCCATATTTTGGTGATGTGCAATGCCTCCACATCTGTGCGTGTTCCTACAGATATGCGAGATGTTTCTCTCAAGTGAACAAATATGCATGAAACTATGTGAAGGAAGACTCCAAAAAGGTAAAAACAAGCCACATATACCATCTTGCCTCCAAAAATGTTATGATGCCTCAAAAGATGATGCTCAATGAGAATATAAACATCAAAAGTTGGAACCAATGGCTATCAAGCCAAAAATACTCCATAACAAAGCTTGGTGAATAAGGTCTTCAAACATGACATTAATCCTGATGCATCATATGTGGTAACAACTAGCTCCTTATGGAGGAAAACATTTTCCTTAAGAGTGCTTGAGAACTTCAAAACCTGCATACACCTACTAAAAGCTTGCCAATAAAAGGTGAGGAAATGTGGTGGAATAGGTCCACACTCTCATCTCGTAACCCCACATAATAACTATAATCATTAAATATTACACATTTTTTGTCCATTGTTGCCACAAAAACTAACAACCTAAGGCAAAGTCTCCTAACAGGTTCTAGCTAAGTGCAACTATGGAAACTTTAAAACTATCACCTAAGTAAGTTTCCCTTCACTTTAAGTGAGGAACGATAATCCTACACTAAGGAGGGATTCCCTAATTAAACTAAGTCAAAGGTGACAAGAGTACTTGATTGGTTGATAGATTAATGGTTTTAAGACTTCAAGGAGATTACTTGAGTTAGAAACTTAGAACAACTTATAGGTGAATTAATAATTACACTAACTCATGTATTAGATAAACTCTTAAGAACTTGTTCCATTGTATTGGCATATTACTACTTATTTTTGCTTCACTTTTGTTGATGGATCCCAAATTCTTAGTGATCTCCTTTCCTTTCTACTAAGATATTTCATATGATATGGGTGATGAGATGATATTACTATGATGCTATGCCTTAATGATGATCATGTACTCGTGGATGATGCTATATTTCACTGCTACTGTACACAATATAATGTATTTGATTGCTTTTTATGAGTATAGCTAGTACTACCAGCCATAGGTTAATGAGGGTGAAGGGTTCTGATTTACTTACATACCATGAAAGACGACTCGTGGCTTTGCAAGGACTAGTCCCCCTTTTTTGGTATCATTTCTGACTTTATCCATATCATCCATATCACTCCACACTTGGTTTGCATCCCAATGGTTTAGAGTTAACTTGTTTGACTTATGCTTTCACCCTTTGTGGATATGTCACCTTCCATGCTCCTTGATGTCTCTCTTATTTGTCTTGGGTTGTGTTGTAGTGACTCCTTAGTATAGGACACTTTCAAGTTTCCGGTAGATCCTTGTGGCCGACTTTCATAACAAGAAAACTATGGAAATGAGCAATGCCCTTTCCTGAGATCCGAAGAAATTCCCTATAAAAATAAAATGATTAACGGTTAGGAATATGGATGCTTGATTGGCAGCAATGTAAGACCTATTTGCATGAAAATGATTTAATGAGGCAACTCCGTAAGGGCTATGGACGCTTGTTGGCAATGGAGCTAAGGTCGTGTCATCACTAGTATCTGAAAGGTATAAAACCAGGGTCGATATCCTTCAATCCATTAATTATGCAAAAATTAAAAGTGATGAAAAAAAGATCAAAAGAAAAATAAAGAAAGGGAAATATTACAGCTAGGATCAAAGGGAAAGGTATCTCATAACACACTTCCTATAGTAAGACTCATTATTCTCTGCTACTTGCATGGCTGGTTGAGCCGAGAGGTGCTCTACAGCGCAGTATGGGGGAGATCTTGTAACGTTATGTAACGTTGTAACGTTACGTAACGTTGTAATGTTACGTAACGTTACATAGATGTCGATTATAAAAAACAAAACTTTTAATTATCTTCCAAAGTAAATGTCGGCCACAAAAACAATCTAATATGGGTGAGATGTTGTAATGTTCCTACCTAACAAAATAATAAAAAATTTAATTATCTACCATAAAAAAATGTCCGTGAGAAAAACAACACAATATAGGTGAGATGTTGTAATGTTTCTACTTAACAAAATAATAAAAAATAATAAAAATAAAAAATTGAATTATCCGCAAAAAAAATGTTGGTCATGCACATGGTTTTAAAACCATGTGCAAGGCCTCTTAAAAACCCATGGTTTTATTGTACATGGTTTAGGAGGGCCTTACAAATGGTTTTAAAGCCATGTGCAAGGCCTCCTAAACAACCCATGGTTTTGTTGTACATGGTTTAGGAGGTAGTTGCAAATGGTTTTAATACCATGTGCAAGGCCTCCTAAACAACCCATGATTTTAGGAGGGCCTTGCACATGGTTTTAAAACTATGTATGGGGGAGATGTTTTAATGTTTTTTCCTAACAAAATAAAAAATATTATATGCAGCCATAAATAGTATTAAATATTAATAATAAAAATATTATTTGTGGACCTTAAATAAAAAAATGTGCCTTTTGGTCTGAATCACATTAAAGCTGATAGTTGAGTGCAATACTTAAGAAGAGGTCTGCACCTCCAAAGATTTGATCCCTCTCGGCGCTTGATAGAGCCTGGGATTTGGATCTATGCTGGTTAAACTACAAAGGATCCCTTTCTTCTTGTAAATCCCTGCTTGATTGGTGATGTGCTAGGATTACTACCATTCGAGCCCCTATGTTTTTCTTCTTGTAAATCTTTGCTTGATTGGTTATTAGCTAAGGTTGGCCAGTTGCTGGAGATGTGCTTCCTAGTCCTGAAGCATGAGAGGCTTCTTCCCCTCTTCAATGCCTCAAAAGGGTCACATAAAGCAACTCCCAATCCAATACTCCTTGTCTCTGCATGAAGAAAGAAAATTAAGACCAAGTAAAAATGAAGAATAAAGCAAAGAAAGAAAAAGAAGCAAGTATAAACTTGCATCAGCCTAAAATGAAAAATGAAAAGGCCAAGGCCTTATAAAAAAAAGTATAAGAAAAGTCCAAGAAATAAATGAATACAAATCCAAGGAGCTTATAAAAGCAAAAGTCAAAGATTATGGGGGGTTGAGTCTAAGTGATAAGGCCAAACAGGTATATTCCTCTAGCACATCATTCATCTATGAGACACGTGCTCCCTAATGCTTTCTTGACTAATGAATTTCACAGAGTCTCTTTTCTCTCCTTTTCATGAGTTACTCAACTCTAACATGACCAATCCTCACTTGACTATCCTTTTTGAGTTTGACCATCCACTTCACCTAAGAGAAGAATGGTCTATATGCAATATTCCTGACGGTAATCTAAATGGTGGCATGAATATAAAACACCCACATCATGCTATATGTTATGTTATGCATTCTTCATATGATGAGGCTATGTGATGACTTGCCTAAATCATTTGTGTAAAGGATGAATTTGTAGCTCTAGTTCTCTTTCAACACTAATCATTACAAGTGTTATTACATCCTTTGATAGGATTTGGTTGAGTCCTTTTATCATTGGATTTCATTGACAAGGTTTGACCAAAGTTGACTTTTTGATTTGGTCAACAGGACCAACCAGCAGTATGGGGCTTCAAGTATCATCATTCATCATGCTTCAAGAATTTTGTTTTGTTGTCTGAAGCTCACTTTTGAAGCTCTTAGTGTAATCCTGCAAAATAAAAATCAAACTTTTACTGAAAGTTATGGTTATAGATTAGATTTATTTTCTGCTTTTCAGTTTCATGCATTTTTATTCAGTATTTTATATATCATCCACATATGGTTTTGACGACCGGTCTATGAGTTTGGTATAGCTCTGGACATGTTGCAGGTAGTCAAGTACATTCTTGGTAGCGGTTGCAGAGCTGGATGGATTGATCGAGGATGCTAGAAGCAGAGTGCGAGGACCAGAGATTCTAAGGTTCTCAAGCGCTCTTTTCAGCAGAACACTTGTCCCAGCTGGAGCCATATGTTATCACATATATAGTAGCCAGGCTACCATATTCTATTTTTCAGACACAGTACATTTTTCAGCCAGATCTCTTACATATGAGATGCTGAGATGAGCAGTTTATATGGATCATTTTTGTTTTAGTGGACTATTGTATTCTCCCATGTCAGGACTGAGTCTCAGGACACTCGGATTTGAGGACCGATGTAGTCATTTCTATTATTTCAGAGAAGTCATGGATGCCAAGTGTTATATTAGTTCTTTCTCATTGGACAGATGGTGTCTCAGATGGATTTTATTGCATGGTTATGACTCAGCATTCTATATTGTGTTATGGTTATTATTGCTCTTATACTAATTCTTGTGACATGTATTAACTTGTGGTATCATGATCTGGAGGTCATAATTATATGAACTTGGTTGTATCTTGTACTATGTATTGATGTCCTTAGTTAGACTTGGAAGTTCTTGATCTATACTCATTGGTTTTACCCTCCTTAGGGAGAATAGAGGTAGTCATTCCCACCATTGTTTTGGCTTGCTAGTGTTGGCTCCATCATCCACTGTCTTCACCCATCCATTACCTTCCATTTTAGTGTTCAACACGACTGACTTCTTGACTTATGGCATGGATGACCTTTTTCTCCACTAGAAATTTTGTTGGATGAGCCTCCCTGTTTATATTGTGTCTCGGCTCTGAGTTGGTGACAGAACTTGCCTTTGGTGAGTTGGATTGTATGCCTAAATCATTCTGGTTAGTTGTCCCGATGTTTGGCATTGTGCAGAACTCCCCTTAGTCACTTGAGATGTTGTTGGCTAAAACTGAAAGTTCATGTACTACCTATATTGAAAATATTGAATATGCGCCTGTGGAAAATAAAAATTGTAAAATTGTGTTTCTTAACATATGTAAAAAGGGCAAGAGCAATGAAATGCTAAAATACTCCTTCAAGAGTATAAGAAAAGGTCCAAAAAGCAATGGTTTAAAATGTGCTATATCCAAAAATTGTTGACCTTATTAAAATAAATATGTCCTGGATGAAAGCTGCGATTAACTGTGCTTTTAAGCACTAGTGAAGTCCCAAAAGGGTCATATAGGCCAAAAAGGCCATGGAATAAAATGTGATCCTAATGAACTTGGATAAAGCTTGATGTAGACATGATGCCTAAGTTGAATAAGCACTCTCTAAACAACTCATCCATCTGTGAGGCACTGCCATTCCTTATGTTGTTGTTTGTCTGACATTGGTTATAGTGAGTTTTCCCTTTCTTTATCCAAAATGTCATGAGGTAGGAAGTCATCATTTGCCTTAGCCTTGTCATTTTCACCTTTCACCCTTCACTAGCAAATTGGCTACAGCTATGAAGTGAGTATAGTCTTGAAAGTCTAAGTCTAAGTAGTAATAAATAAAGCCTTATATATGTATTGGTTGATGTACCGCCAGTGAAATGAATGCTACTTGTTGTAATTGTTACTTGAATGAGTTGTAGAGCATGTCTTAACCTTTTAACACTTGCAGCAGATGGATGTATTCTGAGTTATTATTGGTGTCTGATTATTCACAGATGGTTCTATTGTTTATTGGAGATAATTGATGACCAGATAGAGACCTATGAGGGGTATAAGTATACACCTTAGATGGATTTGGACTCTTTGAGTCCAATGAGACAATTTATTTCCAGTTCTGGGCACTTATAGATGTGATCAGGCTCATTCTTTCTTTCTGATGCAGTTTTTCTTCACAGATTGATATTTTTGAGTAGGGAGATGTTTCAGTTGGATCTCCTAGGGTGTTGTGTGGGCATAGGGGGGTGTAGCCACTTATTTGTACCATTGTAACCCCATCCCAGAGAGCCTGGTGAGCTCAGTTTGACAATGCAGGAACCCTAGGAGGCTGTTTTGGCAGGATCACGTTTCCCGAGGCAGATTGAAAAATGATTAAATGGCTATTGAAGAAATCGATTTGGGCTACTGAGGCAAGGAAATGACATGGGATGAGTCACAATGATGAGAGTGATGTCTTCCACACCTTCTCCAGCAGTTGCAGCATTTGATTGGGCCCACACCTATTTTTGGGCATTTTTATATTATTTTCTGGAGCTTTTTGGAGGCTCACGATTTCCTCAAGGAGGCACAAAAGTCAAAGAATTAAATGATTATATTATTTATTGTGCCATGGGGACACCCAAAGGGAGTTAGTCAAACACTCCTTGGACCCACCATGTGCTTTCATTTATTTCTTGTTGAGTGGGTTACCCTTTTTTGGGTGGGTTAGTCCACTTTGGTAAATTATGGTTATATTGATCCATGTATTGTATGTTGAGCTCATCTCAACCATTGATTAGAACATTTCATTTTTTAATCTTAGCCACTCGTTTTGAAAGTGGTTAGGATTTGGTTATGATTGAGGTTCTCTCATTTCTATTTAAAGGAGAGAGCTTCTCATTTGTAAGGGTCTTTGGCTTTTGGATCTGAATAATAGAAAGACTTTTTTGTGGAAATTTTTCTGGATCTGCTTTGCATCTGATGTGCTCAAATGGTGATTAGCTAGTCTTCAGCTTCCTAGCATTGTGGAAAATCTTGTGAGATCTATATTTTTCATGGCTATCATTGTTTTGTCTACAAGAGGGCGTTTTGGTTGGAGCGTTTTTGTGGGGGGACCTCAACTCGCTTGGTTCTCTTTGTCTTGGATCAGGGGGTTTTCATTAGTTTCATTGTGATCTATGATTACTTCATTTTACTGTCTTGTAGCATTCAATTTCTTTATTTTGTATGTGCAAATCTGATATGGTTGACATTTTCTCATGCAGGGTAGGGGGCGCATTGATGGTTTGGAGCTTGCATATGCCATAGAAATCACAGGGATCTTCCAGAATTGATCGGGATAGCAAATATCGTCATTGTTACAGACTTTTACAAGCTTTTCCAGGTAGGATCCAACAGGTAAGTCTCTTCTTTTTTTTAGATCTTATTCCATTGTACCTTGCTTCAATTCAACTTTTTCTTAAAACTCCTAAAACACTAAAAACACTACAAAGCAATAAACTTGGGAATAGTCCGATCTTTTGCCAAACCATTTCTGGGTTTCATAGATCGGGCCTCCCCTTCATCACATCAATTGAAATGCTAATCAAATTCCTCATAGGTTGACCTAGATCTGATTTTTAAGCAGAAAACTGCATAACCCCCCCACTGAAAAATTAACCTGCTAGGGTTTTGAGTTTTTCTGATTTCTGACTTCACAGACGGATAGATCAGGTCCCACACAGCCTAAATCAACCCCAACGCTGTGCAACTGCTTGACCATTTGGCCTAGATCTACAAAATTGACTGAATTTGCCCTAGCGCCCTCACTGAAAACTGGACTTTTCCGGAAGTGATTTTTTTTGAAATTTGACAAGATAGGCTGATAGATCAGGGCCCAAGCACTCCAGAACACCCCCAAAGCTGTGCTAGTTCCTCCCGGTTTGCCCTAAATCTGAAAAATCAGTTTTCAGCCTCCTAGCCCCATCATCAGATTTTGACTTTTCTAGATCTGATTTTTCTGCTGATTTCGTGATTTGGGCTTGTAGATCGGGTCACCCTGACCTCTTTTCTTCCTCAAGGATGAGCCATTAGCCTCCCGGTGACCCTAGAACTGCAGATATATCCTCCTAAGCCCTAGCGCTAGCCATCCATTGAGTTGGGTTTCCTGTACCTTAGCTTTTCCGGATCAACTACTTTCTGGGTTCGTAGATCAAGGTGTCTCCCAGGTGGGTTCTCTGAAAAATTGGTTTATTGCTGACTCCATTGCCCAATGCACACAAGGCACTGATCTCCTAGCTAGCGCTAGCCCCATCTTGACCTCATTTTTACTCCTTTTTCCAACACCTACTGATAACTGAAGTCACCTATCTTTCACTGAAATTGTCCCCTTAGTACTAGGCAATCCCAACTCTGTTCTTGCTCACCCTGTCACAGTTACGTTTCCTAAGACAGTGGTCATCTCCATCAGTTGCTAGTACCTTAACCCTAGAGCTAGGGTTTCCATTTACCTTGCACCTTAAGTACCCTGAAGCCCCATCTGATCTTTCTTCTGGTGTCTAGGTCCGATCTCTCCTGTCGGGAGCAGATCTGGGTCTCCCTCATTGTTGGCATGACAACCATCCATTTGGGAGTCTAGGCAGTCGTGGTTCCACCCCTTAGTTGCTTGCCCCTCTACCATCCATCTTGGATCCACCTCACACAGGCAACTACAAGGCGGGTGATAACACAAGGTACTGAAATGAAATTGAGATGCTTGTAAGATGTCCTTGTAAAATGAAAGCCTTGAAAAGAAAGGACCTTGAAGCAAATACAAAAACAGAAATGTGGGTAAGACGTTTTGCAATGTCTCTTAGTTCGTTTTAATAAATTTTATTTAAGGTTTAGCTCTTTGGTTAAGTCTTCGAACCAGTAGTGTGACTACCCCAATCTAGTATCTCTCAAGTCAAAGAGAGAGTACTGGTGCGCTCAAAATAGTGGAAACAAGTCCACATGTAGTTCCCAGGTCAAACCCCAATGCCCTAGTGTTCAACAAGGAGGACGTAGAACGCCTATAGACCCCCACGGTCTTCTACTCCAACTAGATTCCGAGGTCACTGTTTTTAATCAACCGAAAAAATAGCAAGATGGATGCCTATTAAACTAGAGCCCCCAAACCCCTCCGCTTTTCATACCCTTGATTCGAGTTCCCTAAAGGAAGATAACGGAGGGCAGAGGATACACAGACGGATGTTGGGTTGTATATTACTCTTTGCAAAATTAAATGACAGGAAGTAAATTATAGAAATAAAATAAACCACAAGCCTCAAATCGAGCTTTGTGCCACAGGGCACGGTGTCGGTACCTTGAGGTACTTGGAGCAACTAAACTATAGAATAGAAAGAATAACTAATATAAATGCTTGCTTGAAAAAGAAATGCTGAAAAAATAAGCTAAGCTAAACCAAGTATGCTAACCACACAACAATCTCCCTAAAGGAGAAGGTGGGTAAAAATAAAAAATCTAGATCTATTTAAAATGGAAAATCAACAACTAGTGGTCTACTTCCTACTCTACTTCCTAATCTATTTACATATAGATTACCAATACTTTATAAACTTTTGGAGAATACCCCAAGAGAACTTCCCTTTGGGGTTTACAAATATCAAAAAAAAAAAGAGAAAGGTGAGGGTTTGAACCCCTTTTGGAACCGGTTGAAGGTTGAGGTATTTTTTGGGCCAATTTAGACAGAACCTCCCTTTGTAAACTGTAAAACCTGCTAAAAACCAACAAGCAAAGCTTGTTGAAAAATGACAGGAAACTCAAAAGGAAGTTAGAAAATGTTAGTATAAACATACAATAATTTTACAGTAAAAATCTAGGTTTTAAAATATCAGAAAATTGAATATTAGAGGGCTGGAAAGAAATCACACCTAAAATATATAATAAAAATATAACATGGATCTGTTAAAGAAAACTAGATTTTGCTACTAAACAATAACAAAAATACTAGTTCCTAAAACAGAACACAAGATTAGAGATTAGGGCCTTGGAGGGAGAACTTTTCCAAGCTTGGATCCCTGCAAATAGTTTAGTTAAAGCTGTAAAACTCACACATAGAGATGAGAACACCATAAATCATGCAAAAAAATTTGCAGAATCTTACAATGTTAATCACAAGTGCAAATAGAAAAACTTCTACCTACAAGTCTCTCCACAAAAAACTTTGTGGAGAGCTTCTATGATAAATAATGCAACAATAACCAACCATAAACAGTTACCTCACTCTTCAAGCCACAAAATGGGTGCACCAACAAATGTATCCTCCAAAGATTGATGTATTATAAATCCCAATAGGACAACTGTTGGACACACCAGGAACATAGAGAGGGGGGGTGAATCTGTGTGTGCAGTCTTTATTACTTTTTCAACTTTTATAATCAACAACTTATTCAATATTATGCATTATCACATTATCATTATATCATCATCAGCATTGTTATCATCATCATATCATCATCATCACATAGAAAGCATAGCAACATAGTACACAAGATTTTTACATGGAAACCCAAGTCCTAGGGGGAAAACCACGGAAGCCTTTTTAAAATAGTTTTCCAGAAATAACTGGAAGGAGGCAACAACCCCCTTATTACAAAGACTTCAATTTTCCAGCTTTAACTGGAAGGAGGCTACGACCTCCTAATTTACAGGCTACGACCTGAAGGAAGTTGCCACTCCCTAGTTTTCCAGATTCAACTAGAAGGAGGCTACAACCTCCTTTCCTTGCCTCGTCCTGCCACCCTGATATGAAGATAGAAATTGCTGAACCACAACCGCACTGATCCTGTGGACCTGTTAATCAACACTTGTGCTACACTGCACAATCTATACCACACTGCACAACCTGTAACACACTGCACAACCATTGCCACTACTAACCAATGCTCATTATTTGATCACTACTCATCAACCGATCACTGTCCACTGTATCACAATACTCATCAACATGTACAATCAACCTGTACTAATCAATCTGTTTCTCACATCAACCGACTTAGTTAATTTGAGTCTGCACACCAAACTCAGTCCACCTGGGTAAAACCAACTGCTCATACAACTCATCCAATCTGAGTCAGACCAACTGCACATAAGGCAACTTGTGCCAATATTTCTCAACTGTACCAAGATGCTTGTGTACATGTGCCAAATCAATCATATATTTGTGTTATCCTAATCAAGTGCTTTGACAGTCAACCAACCCTTCTTACTTGGCCTAGTTCATCAAGTAAAAGACACATTTGAGCAACAAAGAGACTTCACATACTGTCAACCAAACTTTTTCCAAACACACTCAACTCAATGACACCACAACCAACCTCAATCACAATCAAGGAATACTTGACAGTTAAACATGATATACTTCAACCAAATAATCTCAACCAATAAGATAAAAGACTTAACCAACTATGTCAAACTCAATCAATATCATAAACTCTTAGACACAAAAGGATTTTTCACTCTACTCAAATCAAGTCAACAAATCAAACAAATATTAAGCAAATAATCACTTACAACACTGTCAAAGGTTGTCATTAACAATCCAACTCCATTGAGGTCAAAGACACAATGATCAACACTTGTAAAACTAGTTTTAAAAGAAAACAGTTAGGTTGATCAAATAAATAACTCACAATATCAAATGCTTACATGTCAACTTCTCATTCAATACTACACTTATGCAACAATCAAGATAAACACCAAGATCTACGCCAACAACATCCAAGATAATCATCAAGATCTATATCAATATCACATCAAGATATATGCCAAGAAAATCATCACCATAGCCTACATAACATATTGAATGACTTTAAAGAGATATACCAATATCTAGCCTCACATACTAAGATCAAAGATGAACTCTATCCATGAGAGACGTGCCATTACAAGAGAAACCATGAAGCATGAACCATACCTTATTGAAGATAACAATATGGAGAAAAAGTAGAAAACCCAAAAGAAACTCTATATCCAGTCATCACATAGCCCTCGTAACAAGCTTTCCAACGAGCCAAAATTTTTGTAATTCCGATTCCGTATGAGAAATTTATGCCAATTTTTGTGAAGATGCCCAAACAAATTTCTGTCACAAAATTTCGCACTTTTCTCCAAAATGTGCGAAATTCCTAAGAGAATTGATGATGGAAAAATGAAATGTTTGATATTCTATTTATATAGGTTGTGGATAAAAATTATTACCTTGGGCCGACATGCAATTCAAAATTACAAATAATTAAAATCTCTTTTGTTTAGTCGGCTCACCCAAAAAGGTGGGGTAGCCCAACTTCAAAAATTCATATCTCTTCAACCGTAAGGAGTTAGAAGATGATCCACATATCAACGGAAATGGATTGATGAGGACTATATCCCTATGATGGGTTTATTTGCAAATTCTTGGTCTAATACCCTTAAATTCTTCAATATGTCCAAGACATCAAAGACCCCACACATGAGGGGGCCAAAGACCATACCACTAACTACAAGAGTTTCAAAGTCTTTTTCAAAGTATTCTTCAACATATCAAGGAACATATGTGGGCTCTGCCTCCATCTACATCCCAATAGCCATATAACCACAAATAGGACCATACATCATCATGGTTCAAGGTCTCCATATCATTAAAAACATATCCAATGGTTCCACTATATATCTTCATCACTATAAGAGTACCAACACAAAAGAGGGGTACAAAGATCTCAGCACTAGTTTGCAACACCTTATGGGCTTCATATGCATGATCATAAGGCTACTACATGGCAATGACCATATAACGTCCAAGGGGCATCAAAACATTTATGTGGGTTCAAGACTTAAACTTTCAAGGACACCAAGGACCCCATAAGAATGGGTTCCAATATACCACCATCAGTGTGGGTTCCAACACCTAATTCTCCACATGCAAGAGGATCAAGATCTAAGATTGTGGACTCAAGGACCCCACAAGAACTTAACAACCTCTAGACCATCCAATGCAAGCAATGGGATTAACCATCAACTCATCAAAGACTTTACACACATGAGCCACATCATCTATCCAACAACCAATCAAGAGACTAAAACAAGTACAAGCATAACAAGCAACACAAAGATTAGTAACCAAATATCAACCATGAGTAAGGAACTCGACAATGGACTCAAATCGGATCAAGATACAACTTAGGGGCACTTGAGCAAGTCAATGGGTAACCAGGGCTTTTGTCATTGTTCCAAGGCCTCCAAGGGCTTCAAGCCTGGGCTTGGACAAGGTCAAAAGGGCTCCTCTTGCACAAAACAACCACAAACTAAACACTAACCCTCAGGGGCTCCACAAGGGACACCAAGGACTCAATAGTTGGCATCAATGACCATACACTGTTGGCATCAATGACAAATTAATCAACAATTCCCCCCTTTGTCATTGATGACAATACCATAACTCCTCTTCAGAACAAGCTCCCATGTCAACAAAACTTCTCTCCCACTTTTGCATCAATGGAAAAGGGACTATTCTTTGACCATACTGCTCCCCCTTAGGGAATGCTCCCCCTGTCATCAACTTCTCTTCCTTTTCAAATTTTCTTCCTCTTTGGATTAATGACAACAAAAACTTCTTTTGGCACTACTTCTTCCCTTATCATTGAGCATTGATGCTTATTTGATGGACTTGTATTTTGTCACACAGATACTTCTGGAACCAACTACTATACGATACTCAAATCTGATAATCAGGTACATCTCTCCTTTTACACATTCTTGGTACACTTCATATCACTAGTCAATAGTCTTCAAAATGGCATTGGGTCTTTCCCAAGATTTTCATCATTTCTATTTTGATCTACTAACTTTATTCTCCATACTTTGGGAGGATGATGGTTGTTCATGTCATTCGATTGAACTTGCTTTCCTCTTCAAACTTTAACCTGTCCCTGCACCTTGCAATGTTTTGCGAAATGACCATAATGATAACAATTGTAACACTGAACCGAAAATGTACTTTTATTTCTTTCTGGAGTGATTTTTTCATGAGCTCTACAATGAATGGCTTTGTGACCATATTTGTAACACTTGTAGCAGTGACCATGGAACCTTATAGGATATCTCTGAGCAGTAACTTCTCTTGATTCTTATTGATCATGGGATCTTCTAAGAATACATGTATTACTGTTAGCCTTTTCTTCTTTTACTATAGAGATTTTGCTTTCTTCAATGTTCTTCTCGATCTTCGAATTTGTCTTTAACTGAGTAGTTGTTTTGTCCAGGTCTTCCCTCAAGGAGAGGATCTTCAATTCTTGCTTTTGACAAATTTCTATCTTTTCTTGGAGTTTTCTCGTTAGATATTATTCTATCTTCTTGACTTCTTCTACCTGTTTGTTGAGAGCAAAGATATTGTCCTCCATCTTTCCTTTTGAATTCTGATCATCGTCATGGAAGTTTTGCAGTTGACCTTGTAGTAGATGATTCTCTTTTCTCAGTTCTGAGAGATCCTTTTCAAATTCAAAGTTTGTCAGACATACCTTCCGTAACTCTACCTTCAAGGATTTGATTTCAAGTTCTTGTTTTCTTCTTAACTTCTCTTCCAATATTTCTTTAGCCTTATAAGAACTTATATCATTGTCTTTGTCTTGTAGCTTGCAGATCAATTCTTTTTCCTTATCTTCTAGTAGTCTTTTGAGCTTGACAATTTCTTCTGAGTGCTTTTCAATTTCTGTAGATGACTTCTCAAGTTTGTCTTTCAAAGATTTGGACATGGCTTCTTTCATTCTAGTAGCTTCTTCAATTTGGAGTTTCTGATTAATTATGGTCTGTGTGGCCTTCTCAGATTCTTCTTGATTTCTCTTCTCGGCTTTGTCCAATTTCTCTTGCAATACTTGTTTATGTTCACATAGATTTTTCACTTCTTGCAAAACATTAGTAATATCATTGTCTATCATAATATTAGCTAAATTTCTATTACTCATCGGAGAGCAAGGATTTTCATCATAATCTGAAGTGTTGCATTCAATTAATTCAGCATAGCTCTTATTTTCTATACCTAATAAACATGTATCCTTAAAAGAATTACAAACAGAGTGTTCAGGGAACATACCTTCATAATTACTTGGATCTTGTACTGACCCGTCTTCTGTTTCTTGTTTTTCATTTAGCTGATTTATTTTGAACGACAATTCTTCAGCTAAGTTGCACTTTCCTATTTTCTCCTTTTGGAGATCTGTTAGATCTTCAAGCATTAATTCCATAACCACTGCTTCCTCTTCTTTATTGGAGTAGTATTGCTCTAATTTGAGCCATAGTTCTTTAGTTGAGATGCACTTCCCTATCTTCTTCTTTTGGATATCTGCTAGGCCTTCAAGGATGGCTTCCATAGCCATAGAATTATTTTTCTTTGCTTCTTTCTTAGCTGATGTTTTCACTTTCTTTAGAGCTGTATATCCAGTAACAACTGACTTCCATACACCAATTTCCTCAAGATAAGCCTGCATTCTCATTTTCCAGATCAAGTAATAAATTGACTCACATGACAATGGTACTCCATTCACCGAGAACCCCATGGTGTGTTAAAGATCTCCTTCAAGCTGATAAGGCTTTCTGTGAAGGACCCGCTCTGATACCAATTGTTGGACACACTAGGAACACAAAGAAGGGGGGTTAATCTATGTGTGCAGTCTTTATTACTTTTTCGACTTTTATAATCAACAACTTATTCAATATTATGCATTATCACATTATCATTATATCATCATCAGCATTGTTATCATCATCATCACATAGAAAGCATAGCAACACAATACACAAGATTTTTACGTGGAAACCCAAGTCTTGGGGGGAAAACCACGGAAACCTTTTTAAAATAGTTTTCCAGAAATAACTGGAAGGAGGAAACAACCCCCTTATTACAAAGACTTCAATTTTCCAGCTTCAACTGGAAGGAGGCTACGACCTCATTTCCTTGCCCCGTCCTGCCACCCTGATATGAAGATAGAAACTGCTGAACCACAATTGCACTGATCCTGCGGACCTATTAATCAACACTTGTGCTGCACTGCACAATCTGTACCACACTGCACAACCTGTACCACACTACACAACCACTGCCACTACTAACCACTGCTCATTATCTGATCATTACTCATCAACCGATCACTGTTCACTGTATCACAATACTCATCAACCTGTACCAATCAATCTGTTTCTCACATCAACCAACTTAGTAAATCTGAGTCTACACACCAAACTCAGTCCAACTAGGTCAAACCAACTGCTCATACAACTCATCCGATCTAAGTCAGACCAACTGCACATAAGGCAACTTGTGCCAATGTTTCTCAATTGTACCAAGATGCTTGTGTACATGTGCCAAATCAATCATATATTTGTGTTAACCTAATCAAGTGCTCTGACAGTCAACAAACTCTTCTTACTTGGCCTAGTTCATAAAGTAAAAGACACATTTGAGCAACCAAGAGACTTCACATACTGTCAACCAAACGTTTTCCAAACACACTCAACTCAATGACACCACAACCAACCTCAATCACAATCAAGGAATACTTGACAGTTAAACATGATATACTTCAACCAAATAACCTCAACCAATAAGATAAACGACTTAACCAACTATGTCAAACTCAATCAATATCATAAACTCTTAGACACAAGAGGATTTTTCAATCTACTCAAATCAAGTCAACAAATCAAACAAATATTAAGCAAATAATCACTTACAACACTGTCAAAGGTTGTCATTAACAATCCAACTCCACTTAGGTCAAAGACACAATGATCAACACTTGTAAAACTAGTTTTAAAAGAAAACATTTAGGTTGATCAAATAAATAACTCACAATATCTAATACTTACATGTCAACTTCTCATTCAATATTACGCTTATGCAACAATCAAGATAAACACCAAGATCTATGCCAACAACATCCAAGATAATCATCAAGATCTATATCAATATCACATCAAGATATATGCCAAAAAAACCATCACCATAGCCTCCATAACATATTGAATGACTTTAAAGAGATATACCAATATATAGCCTCACATACTAAGATCAAAGATGAACTCTATCCATGAGAGACATGTGCCATTACAAGAGAAACCATGAAGCATGAACCATACCTTATTGAAGATAACAAGATGGAGAAAAAGCAGAAAACCCAAAAGAAACTCTGTATCATGTCATCACATAGTCCTCATAACAAGCTTTCCAAGGAGCCAAAATTTTTGTAATTCCGATTTTGTATGTGAAAGTTATGCCAATTTTTGTGAAGATGCCCAGAAAATTTTTTGTAACAAAATTTCGCGCTTTTCTCCAAAATGTGCGAAATTCCTAAGAGAATTGATGATGGAAAAATGAAATGTTTGATATTCTAGTTATATAGGTTGTGGATAAAAATTATTACCTTGGTCTGACATGCAATTCAAAATTACAAATAATTAAAATCTCTTTTGTTTAGTCGGCTCACCCAAAAAGGTGGGGTAGCCCAACTTCAAAAATTCATATCTCTTCAACCGTAAGGATTTAGAAGATGATCCACATATCAACGGAAATGGATTGACGAGGACTATCTCCCTATGATGGGTTTATTTGCAAATTCTTGGTCTAATACCCTTAAATTCTTCAATATGTCCAGGACATCAAAGACCCCACACATGTGGGGGCCAAAGACCATACCACTAAATACAAGAGTTTCAAAGTCTTTTTCAAAGTATTCTTCAACATATCAAGGAACATATGTGGGCTCTACCTCCATCTACATCCCAATAGCCATATAACCACAAATAGGACCATACATCATCATGGTTCAAGGTCTCCATATCATTAAAAACATATCCAATGGTTCCACTATATATCTTCATCACTATAAGAGTACCAACACACCAAAAGAGGGGTACAAAGACCTCACCACTATTTTGCAACACCTTATGGGCTTCATATCATGATCATAAG
The DNA here is from genome assembly GCA_001517045.1 of Pseudotsuga menziesii. NCBI lineage: Eukaryota > Viridiplantae > Streptophyta > Pinopsida > Pinales > Pinaceae > Pseudotsuga > Pseudotsuga menziesii. Next base: position 1,696,315 of record LPNX010790061.1, on the reverse strand, counting down.
GCTACTACATGGCGATGACCATATAGTGTCCAAGGGACATCAAAACATTTATGTGGGTTCAAGACTTAAACTTTCAAGGACACCAAGGACCCCATAAGAATGGGTTCCAATATACCACCATCAGTGTGGGTTCCAACACCTAAGTCTCCAGATGCAAGAGGATCAAGATATAAGATTGTGGACTCAAGGACCCCACAAGAACTTAACAACCTCAAGACTATCCAATGCAAGCAATGGGATTCACCATCAACACATCAAAGACTTTACACACATGAGCCACATCATCCATCCAACAACCAATCAAGAGACTAAAACAAGTACAAGCATAATAAGCAGCACAAAGACTAGTAACCAAATATCTACCATGAGTAAGGAACTCGACAATGGACTCAAATGGGACCAAGATACAACTTAGGGGCACTTGAGCAAGTCAATGGGTAACCAAGGATTTTGCCATTGTTCCAAGGCCTCCAAGGGCTTCAAGCTTGGGCTTGGACAAGTTCAAAAGGGCTCCTCTTGCACAAAACAACCACAAACTAAGCACTAACTCTCAGGGGCTCCACAAGGGGCACCAAGGACTCAATAGTTGGCATCAATGACCATACACTGTTGGCATCAATGACAAATTAATCAACGCAGAACCTCCCTTTGTAAATTGTAAAACTTGCTAAAAACCAGCAAGCAAAGCTTGTTGAAAAATGACAGGAAACTCAAAAGGAAGTTAGAAAATGTTAGTAAAAAAATACAATAATTTTACACTAAAAATCTGGGTTTTAAAATATCAGAAAATTGAATATTAGAGGACTGAAAATTGCATTTCTAGCCACCTAGAACACAGTAAAAAATCATATCTGAAATATATAATAAAAATATAACATGGATCTATTAAAGAAAACTAGATTTTGCTACTAAAGAATAACAAAAATACTAGTTCCTAAAACAGAAAACAAGATTAGAGATTAGGGACTTGGAGGGAAAACTTTTCCAAGCTTGGATCCCTGCAAATAGTTTAGCTAAAGCTGCAAAACTCACATATAAATATGAGAACACCATAAATCATGCAAAAAACTTGGGGCCTCCATTGACTCAAATTTTGATTTTTTGATTTTTGATTTTTATCTTTTATTTTTTAATCTTTTATTTTTAATCTTTTATTAAGACAAGAGGGGCGCCCCACTTAGGAGATGTTCAAAAATTTATTTTGATCATGAGGGGGTTTATTTAAAAATAAAAATTGACTATGCTTAGTCACCCCCCAAACTTAATTACCATGGCCTTATTTGATTTTTTCCTTCAAAATCAAATAATTTAATTTTTCACCCTCGGAAATTAAATTAATTTCCTAAGAAAAAATACCTTGTCTTAACCAAAATTGGTCTAACTTCCTAACCCCTTGTCAGAATGACATGAGACTTGAACCAATGGCTTAGGGGGTGTCATAGCATTTTTATTTGCATTCATAGCCTCTATTACAAAATGTCAAGGTTCAAGAGATTACATTATTACATCAAAACTTAATTAATCAACCACCAAATGGTAAAGTTAATTAATTAGGAAAAAATCAAATAAAAATTAAAATCCTAACGAAATTCCGCAAGACTATAAGATATGGCTAGCATGGTCATGGAAAACAACTTGAAATCTTAGCCACCTCATGGACTTGATTATCAGAACGCCAATTCACCACTTTGGAGGATTGGTGAGTGAAAAACCCAACCAATTAAAATTGTTAAATAACAAAATTAACTGGAAGGGGGAAAAACACTAGGTGAAGAGGACTTCCCTGATAATAAAGTCTATGGTGACATCCTTAGAGGAATGACCCATGCTGGTATATAAAGTTACATTAATTATCCCACGCAGGGGAGCGGACATTTCGTGTACAAAAAGAGCAGAATTTCCCTGCTGAGTGAAAAATCCCTAGGATTTTTCCATGGTGCAAATTGTACAGTATGTACATCTGCAATGTACATGACGTTGCCACCTAGTCAAAACAGGTAGGCAACAAACAACATGGAGTTTTATGTGATAGTTTCCTCTACACTAGAAGTTTCCTCTACCTATGTCTCTATCTTTCCTCTACACTGGAAAATTTATGTGATAGTTTCCTAGCATTTATGGTTAAATCAATTTGCGTTATAGGGGATGTAAATTTTGAGAGGGCGCATTAGTGGGGAAAACCCTTCTGTCTCTCTCAATTTGATGAACAATAGAGAGAATTTTTTTGTGTCCAATATCGTTTATGATCTCTTTGAAATTTCTTGCATTCATTAAGCATTTTTCTCTTGAGAAATTTTACTAACTTGTGTTGTTTGATTTGGCAGGAGAAGGGCGCTTTGGATCACTTGGGTGATATGGAAAAGGCTGGAACTTCATCACATGTTTCTCAGTTGATATTTGTGGGGGCAATTGTCACTAGTTTGGTATCTCTCGGGAGCCAAGTAAGTCATCATACTTCTGTTATTTGCATTTTCATTCCAGCAGTCAGTCAAAATAACCAATTTAAAACTCTCTAAATTTTTCGACAAGTTATATATTAGGAATTTCAAGAAGCTAGCATTTGGGTTTTTCTAAGCTAGTGTCCAAACCTCTAGGGTCTGATTTTCAATTGTTTTTGACCCCATTTTCCCTTAGTTTAGACGCTGGTCTGATTTTGAAGTGCGTCCCACCTAGCTAGCTATCTAGGGCTTCCAATTTGTGACTTGCTTCTTGCTTTTGACCACATGAATTTGTTTTATTTATCGTCCAAGAAAAATCTATGTGTTAAGACAGCTCTAAAATTGTAACTAAATCCACCTTTACGAGCCAATTTACCTTGCTAAGTTAAAACCCCATCGGGTAGAAATTCAACCGTCTTCTCCTAGCACTATTCTTGGCCTAGGTTGTGCTCTCAATTTCAATTGCTACTGAATTTTTGTAATCTGATTTTATATTGTTCATGATCTAATATAGCTGACTCCATCTTTCGAATCATCTTCAGTAACATCTATTTGTAACCTAGGTTAACTTAATCAAGGCGTACCCTTTTATCAATTCCTTTTAAAATTAATAGTGTCTGGCTTCTCTACCAATCCCTTGAGGCTAGTAAGGGAACCAGTCCCTTGAGGCTAGTAAGGGTCTCCCCCTTTGCTTTCTCATAGCATAAATGTTAATAATTTGAGAAAATTCAAATCTCTGTTCACATAACAACCACTATGAATTTTCGTCAAATAATTTATGAACCATGACTATAAGCTAAAGAAGATAAGCCATCCACATTATACTTCACCCAAGCATAAATAAACTTATCCGAAGGCTGATATATTGTTCATAAATGTAATTTGCAGGGGAAAATAAAAGATATCAGCGGCTGTAAATTGAAATAATACACAGTATTTTGGTCAAAAAATGACCCTAGAAAAACCCCACACTTTGGGGAAAACCAATCCTAGAATTTTAGTCATGAGCAGCAATTTTTCTCAGAGTTACAACAGCAAGTAAATATATAAAAAAATTCCAATAATGTACAGAAATTTTTTCAAAATCTGAGCATAAAATCTACCTCGAACTTTGTGCCACTATACGAACTGTACAGATTTCGAAAATCGTGCCATTGTACGAATTTTGAAAAAATAATTCCGAAAAAACGTGCCTAGAACTGCCTCGTTTTCTGTGCAGTCACTTACAGCAGTATGGCCTCTTGGGAAATCACACCCAGTCTCTCCTCAAAATGTGGGTTGGTTGTCTTGATTTTTGTGCTCATAAATGATCCCATGCCTTGGGAAATGTGCTACCCTCTGCTATTGTCACACTCTTCTCTGCTGCTCACTGAACCATCTTCTAGGAAATCTTTCCTTCTTTCTCTCCTCTCCTTGTTATAGATGATTTTTGCTAGATTTTCTTATAAATTATAGCAGTATATCTTAATTGCATTTATCAACAGGATCACTAGAAGATAGACAAAGCACAGAACAATAACACAAGTATTTTTCACCTGGGAAACTCAATTGGGAAAAATCCAGCAACCTTCGTCTAGAGATGATAATTCTAATATCAGAGTACAATGAAGAAAGAAAAGAAAAATAAGGAAATGCCTTCCAAATGTGAAACCCTGAAAACCAGTCTTCTTCTGAGCTGCTGTGTAGCTGCACTTCTTTCAGAAACTGCGCACCTCTCTTGTGATGTGCTGTTGTTGTGTGTAATAATGAGGAGGGGTGCCACCTATTTATACTATTTTCCCACCCATAAATTAACTAGGGCCGACTTCACTTGGGGGTGCAATATTAATTTTATATTTTATTATTTTTATTTATTCTTTTATTGTTGGCTTTTCACCCCAAGGATTACATTGTTCTTTCTAGGGTTTAGATGAATGATTACAACAAGTTCAACTCCCGAAGGAGGATAATAAGAATAGCTTTTGAAGTTGCACAAACTCCAACACTCCCTCTCAACAAGGAAGGTATTCTTCGGTCTTCATCAGCATCATCATCATATGGGTTTCATCTGTACATCTATACTGTCTCCATCATCTCTAAACATACTGAAGGTTGTCTTTATAAATTTGTTCTATCCGGATGTCTGAGAGAGAATCTTCTACTACCTATCTGTCTCTACTACCGATGGAATACTTCCATGCCTGGCTAGAGATCCAGGATGAGCACATGTGCACGACCGTTTACTACCTGTTTGTCTCGTCTGCTGATGGGGTACTCCCATACCTGGCTAAGAACCTGAACGAGTAGAGGTACCTGTGCAATCACACAACCATCTACTACCTGTTTGAATCATCTGCTGATGGGATTTCTCCCATGCCTGGATGAGCACCTGGACGAGCAGAGGCACCTGTGTGAACCCGACCATCTACTACCTGTCTGTCTCATCTGTCGATGGGATTTCTCCCATACCTGGCTGAGAACCTAGACGAGCAGAGGTACCTGGGTGAACCCGACCATCTACTACCTGTCTGTCTCATCTGCCGATGGGATTTCTCCCATACCTGGTTGAGAACCTGGACGAGTAGAGGTGCCTGGGTGTAAGTATGGTAAATGTCTCTCAGTCATCTCTCCCTCTTAAGGAGGGATACGTTCTCTTCTACTCCAAGTTTTCCGCGAAAGTATTCAAGCTTCATTCTGGGAAGAGGCTTGGTGTGAACATCTGCAGTCTGGTTGTCTGTCGAAATATATTGGACGTCGACCGCACCTTTCTGCACCATATCACGTATGAAGTGATACTGAGTCTCTGTGTGCTTCGACTTGTCATGAAATACAGGATTCACTGACATCTGCACACAACTCTGGTTATCTCAGTGAATCACGGTTGGCTCTGGAATCTGGCCAACAATCCTACAAGAAGTTTACGAAGCCAAAATGCTTCCCTGGCTGCTGAACTAGCAATCATATACTCGGTCTCTGTAGTATTGAGAGCTACTGAGTTATGCTTCCTATTGTACTAGGAAATCACTGCAAAAATCAAACTGAAAACAACATCCTAAAATGCTCTTCCTATCTGTAGTGCATCCGGACTACTCTGAGTCTGTAAACCCTTGCAATCCTAAGTCACAATCTGAGTCATAGCGTAGATCATATCCCATAGTGCCACATAAGTATCTGAGTACATGTTTTGTAGCAATCCAGTGAATCTGCTTCGGTTCGCACATGAACTGACTGAGAGCATTCACAGCAAAACAAATGTCTGGTCTGGTGTTCGTCAGATACATCAAGGACCCAATCAACTGGTAATACATGGTGGGATCAATCAAATTTGAATATGAAGCAGAATCCCTTGGCTTCTTCAAAATTGCATCCATTGGAGCAGCTATGGACTTGCAGTCCAACATTCCGAATCTCTTCAGCATATCCATGGTGTAATTTCCTTGACCTAGGAAAATCTTCTTCTGCCTTTATCATACTCCTAATCCCAAGAAGTAATATGTCAACAATATCATTGAGAAAGGTTGTCTTGGCATCCATCTGATACAACTTCCATCCCATAGCTGAAATAGCAATAACCGATCTGATGGAAGCATATCGAGCCATAGGAGCAAATGTCTCATCATAATTGACTCCCTCTTTCTGAGAGAGCCCTCTGGCAACAAATTTGGCCTCCCATCTGCTCCATGCAGAACTTCATGCTCCTCTGCATTCTACAAAATCTGTCCTGCCCATCTAGGTCTTTTTCGGCTTACTGACATATATAGGGAGCATCATCTTGCTCAATTGGATCAATCTGATTGATTTATTCATTTCTTCATAATCCCTCTTAATGTTTGGAGGGGATATGATCTCATCTCTTCATCGTCATTGATCTCCATATTTGATCCTCTTCCTTTTCGGATAGCCATGTCTTCTTCAAAGGTTACATCCCGACTGACTTCGATTTGCCTCGATCCTAGGATGTATATTCTGTCATCCTTTGAAGAGTTGCAATATCCCACAAATGTTCCCTTCTTTCTTGAGGGTTCTAACTTGAGCACTTAAATGTAGACTGGAAAGTAATTATCCATCCTGGTGACGACCAGGTTCATCAAGGATCCTTCAATTGTCTTGTTCGAGTCACGACATCAATGTCGTCAGGTTTCTATCATATGTAATAGACTAGAATCCTTGTCTTTGAGGGATAACTCCCTCTGTCTCTCAGAAGTCGGTTGAGTAAATCTTTCGAAGCAACATATAGACCGACATTCGTAGAAGCTTTCTGCTTCTGAACACCAAATCTCTGCATGAGATTATTCTAGGTCTGAGAGTCATAATGCATGCTTCTAGAGGCTTTCTGCTTCTGTTCCATCCGTATATCAATGGGATCGCTTGTCCTTGTAGATCATGGCATTCCCTACAAGTCAAGTCCCGTCATATGGTTAGCAATGTTTCATAGTCAATGTATTAACAAAATACTGTAGACAACCTTTTAGTCAATGCTTCGGCGCAACACAGGTAAGGCCATTATCTGGATGCTTATGATCTCCATTATAGCATACCGTTAAGAGTGTGTACTACTCCAAGTATGTTATAAAGGAGTTGTCATCCTTACTGGGTTGTGCAGCATGATAGGCTATTTAAGCAATCATGTGTATAACAAATACTAGATGAGCCTACTTGTCAACTACCTGAAATGTAGATCTATGTATAACATATTCAAAAACAACCAGATATAATCTACTAGACATGTAAAACAAAATACTTATCTTTTGTAGTTGTGTGGGTGGGCTCCCACTGTCAGGGTCCACTGGTCTTCATATGCTTGCTTGACGATCATCACAATTTGGATCTTCGTATCATTTCTTAGAAGAAGAACTCTGAGCGATCATCCTTCATTGGCTCCTTATGAGAAGGGTCGTCTTTTACATCAGCAATTGAAGCTTCATGCTTCCTTTTGTGAGAACTTCGACAGCTACTGGCATAATGACCGTATTTCTGGCACCTGTAACATTGGATCTGAGATAGATCGTTCTTTTGTTTCTTCCAATCTGGGGAGGACTTGATCTCTGGTCTTGATGCTTGTGAATGTACGGCTTCCTTCCCCTTCCCTTGCCTTTCTTGGTATGTGATACGAACACTTGATTTTCCTCAGGTTGAGTACCATGAAGTCTTTGGCGTGTTGCAATTCTTGTTTCTTCATGAGTGCATTTTGCCCATAGCTTATCAAATTTGGGTAACTTGGTTCGACCACTTATAGTCTGGATGAAAGACTCCCAAGATGGTGGGAGACCATTTAAGGTGGTCATGACAAGATCCTTTTCTTCAAGATTGTCGCCACTAGACTTTAGCTTGTCCCAGAGCTCGGTGATCCTCATGAAATATGAGGCAATATCCTCGGACTTGGTCATCTTCATGTCAACCGTTGATTCCTCAATGTGAGAGCCACATTGATGCTACTGTGTTCAAATAATTTCTTTAGGGTTTTGAACATCCTCCTCGCCGTCGTCTTTTCTGATATCTGAGGAACCAAGTGATCTCTAACTGAGTCCACTAAAATCCTCCTTGCTTTGGCATTATCCTTTCTCCAGCGAGGTTTGTCTTTTTCGGCTTCTGGCTCTAGGACCTTTGCCTTTACAAACTGTAATAGGTCATTTTCTTCTAGTAGAAGAAGAACCCTAGACTTCCAGGGGATGAAAATGGAAGCCCCTTCCAAACGATCTTCAACCTTTATGCTGATCATCTTGACTGCAGATCTGGATCTGGAGTTGATCTTCTGCAGTGTTGGTTTTCTGGTTCGAGGTCAAATTAGGGTTTGACTTTCCCGGAGTTTTACCCAACCAAAAATTTTGATCTTGATTTCTAAATTTCAATTTTGAGGAGGAGAACAATCCTATGTTGGGCTCACTCAAAAATTCCACTTCTGTGAAAAGCCCTAATTTTTCGCAGCAGTGATAGGCCAAAACTGAAAAATGCTCAAAATCCAATTCTGTTTCGACAAAAAGATGCACCTTCCTTAGAGAGAAATTCCCAAGGCTCTATTTGTGCCAAAAGGTTGAGTGAAGACCTTGAAAGATGAAACCCTAGTTTCAACAGGTTGCCGACAGAGTTCCGACAATGGCTTCTTCTAGTATTGCTCTGATACCATGTTAGATTTTCTTATAAATTATAGCACTATATCTTAATTGCATTTATCAATAGGATCACTAGAAGATAGACAAAGCACAGAACAATAACACAAGTATTTTTCACCTGGGAAACCCAATTGGGAAAAACCCAGCAACCTTCGTCTAGAGAAGAAAATTCTAAGATCAGAGTACAATGAAGAAAGAAAAGAAAAATAAGGAAATGCCTTCCAAATGTGAAACCCTAAAAACTAGTCTTCTTCTGAGTTGTTGTGTAGCTACACCCTTGTTAGAAACTATGCACCTCTCTTGTGCTGCTGCGTTGTTGTTGTGTGTAATAATGGGGAGGGGTGCCTCCTATTTATATTGTTTTCCCACCCATAAATTAACTGGGGCTGACTTCACTTGGGGGTGCAATAATAATTTTATATTTTATTATTTTTATTTATTCTTTTATTGCTGGCTTTTCACCCCAAGGATTACATTGTTCTTTCTAGGGTTTAGATGAATGATTACAACAAGTTCAACTCCCGAAAGAGGATAATAAGAATAGCTTCTGAAGTTGCACAAACTCCAACAATTTTACCACACTTGGTAGATCATGCTTTTATGGCCTTCCATGTCCCTATGCAGACTCTTTGGACCCCCTTTGCTCAAAAGAAACTTTGATGTTCCAAGAAACACCTTTAAAAATCCCTATTAATTTGTATACATAGGTCAGAAGCTTACATCTTGCGTGTACATGCAGCTTGTCCCACTATGACCCACGTACATTGGGAAATGTGCCCAAAAATAAAATATTTTGGAGTTTTCCTCAATGAGTCACGAATAACTTGACCTTTGGCCTTCACTTCCTATTGAAGGGCTATATATTGGGCCCCTTGGATGCATTAGAGGAGGAGAATTGAAGAGAATAAGGAAACTATAGCTCATTTGTGCCCCATTCATACATGCTTGAGTATGCATCCCTTTGTCCTTGTGAGCACCCATTGATGCTCTTCCCAAGCTTGCCATTGCACTGTGAGCTTGCCATTGAGATGGAGGATTGAAGTGGTGGAGGTCCAGGTGGAGGACTCGATTTCTCCATTTCAACGAGGTGTCGACAGAGGTTGTCACTTGTATCTTTGCTTATAATCAATAGAAATATCCATTTCTCGTCCATTGTATGTGTGTAACTATGAATGTTCTTTATCCATGGATGTAGTTACTTTGATTTATACATATTGGTTTTATATATGCTAGAGTAGGCCTAACACTTAACACATATCATGCTTGTCTTTTTCGTTGTTGTTGAGGATGAAATTTAGGTACAAGCGTAGTTGAAAAGCTCAACGGGGATCGAGTACAACCTTTCGGAATAAGGTGCGCCTTCTATCTCCTAGTGTTAGTTATCTTTATCTCTATTGCGTATAGAAATGCGTTTATTTCTAGTGTCATACAATCTGTTGTGGTCTACCCCAAGCCATAGGAAATATTCTCTGTAACACTCCTCTTGGAACTCAAGCCACCTTGAGAATCGTGCCTCTCTAGAAATTCTCTTCTTGGATGTGTGCAAATGAAGTCTCAAACTTTCTTTTATTTACCCATTAGGGTAACTCTTCATGACCTTTCGAATTCCACGGTCAAGATTAAATCTTGATCTCAAGATCCATGGTTGAGATATAATCTCAAGTTCACTTAAGTTTCCTAAGTGAACTATACACTAAACCTTTTCTTTTCGAAAAGTCACTTTTCCCTAAATATCATAAAAGTACACTTTATGACTTAAAGTCACTTTGTAAACATAATAAAGTGCATCTCACTTGTAAATCATAAAGCCACATCAAAAAGGTACTTTAATAAATGCACATTAATAAAGTCACTTTAATGACATTAAATGAGACTTCACATCACCTCGGACTCCTGCACCTAGGCACCTGATGCAAGTGTACCTCCGAGCTACAAAATGCTAACACTCCCTCTTAGCGAGAGAGGTACCGTTGGCATCAACTCCACTTGGATCACTCTCCATTCTACTCCCTCCAACTGCTGAAGCTGCTCCCTTTGGATCTGAAAGCTCCCAGATGCTTGTACTGGATCAACAGCTAAAGGTGTGTGCCAGACCATGAACTGAGAATTTTGCTCACTCTCCTACTCATCCTCTAGAGTCATCTCATACCAGTTAGGTCTCCTCACAAAGCTGCAAGAATCCTCTCTCCTAGCTGCAATCACTGCTGCCACTGAGTCCGACCTCCCACCAGACTCATCTTCTACAAGTTGTCCACTCAACCTGTATACATTGCCCTCCCGAGTGCTAATCACTCGTGCTGCATCCATGCCCTCATTCACCGGATAAACAATAACCCGTCCCTGCACATGAAGGACTACATATTCGTCATCTTCTAAAGTTGATGCTGAGAGCAAGTTCCTTCTCAGCTCTGGGACAAACAACACATCGCTAATCTCCAGATAACCACCAGACTCGAGCCCTAGGAGCTGGAATAGGACATTTGCACATTGAAAAATAAATCCGGTGGATGCCAAAAGAGGCAGTGTCAACGATAAAGGATTCACAATAGCGACGACATTTTAATGAGATTTCCAGCTTTCATAGCTCCAACTCGCGCTCCAGCTCTCGCAGCTCCCTCTCCCGCAGCCCCAGCTCGCACAGCTCCCGCTCCCGTTCTTGCAGCTCCAGCTTGCGCAGCTCTCTACTCGTGACTCCCTCCATGCCCCCCCTCCATCCCTTGTACGCTCACCATCTCGCGGCCCCAACTCCGTTCCCTCCCCAGCTACCTGCTCCTAGGCCTCTTAGCTTCCCTTTACGGCCTCGACTTCGCAGCTTCCCGGCTCCTCCACCTCGTCGCCTGGACTCTGCCTCTCTCGCTGCGTACATTGCGTGGCTTTGCACACCACGGTTGCCTCTCCCCACAGGTGACCTTCCATCTCTCGCCACCCCTGCCGCCTGCACCAACCCTGCATCCCTTCGCCTTCCCGCCAACTATTGTGTGTTATAATGTCTTAATTAATTCACCTAATATTTAATTATCGACTGAGGTTGGTAAACTTAGAGTTGACACAAAGTATATGCGAAGGGAGAGGGTTTCCTAAGGTGTCGTGGAAATATTTTAACAAAGAAAAGATCGAAAGATCTTTCAAAATGAAAAACCGAGTCAAGCTCCTATAAATTCAACTATGAAGGTCATTAAACCAAAACAAAGTATTAGATTAGAGCAATATCAAGCTATACTACTCTACTCTATGGACAATCACTGAAAGATAAATATATAAACAATACTATTCTACTCTTTATAGAAAAACCTATTAATTAACTATTCTACTTCCTAACAATTTCAGAAACTAACTATACAAGGAAGGATTTTATTAGAAACCAACTATACATGCAATTAATAAATGTACATAATGGTTCAAACTGAACTATCTAATTCCACTCTCCTTGATTGTTCTGTGGATATGCATTCATTGTGATTGGAACTGGAGTAGTGTCAAAATGGCTTTCAAAAGAAGTAAAGAAACTGAATAGAATCAAATCTAACTTAACTTCTACAAATATGTGCAAGCTAAGGAATGTCCAAATACAGGTGATAGTAAATATGATGATTTATTCCATAAGCAAATGACTCTTAACTAAAAATATATTATGAACAACTAATCTATTAAGAGACAAGATTCTTTTTAAAGATTACTTTCATAAATAACCAATTCTTATATGAAACAAATATAAGGGAAATCTAGCTTATAAACAAATAAAAGACCTTAATGAAAGAAGCAAGTAGAAAACTTATTAAAGATAACTTTAATAAGAAACAAGTAAAAAACTTAATAAAGAAAACTTTAAAATCCTATTCTACAAATCTCTTTGGTAACCACATAGTGAGAGGAACAGGTTCTACTGCTATGATCAATTTACAAGGTGCTAGTATACTTCCCTAGAAATTAACACATCTAACCCTAAACTCAACATACACAAGGATAAATCAAGCCAACCTAAAGATTTAATTACCACACATTATGACAGTATTGAAGAAGGAAATCAGAAACCAAAAGAAACAGAATCACAAAGCATAACTCAAAACATATTCAAGGTGAAAGGAGGTGAAAGATAGGAATAAAACTTAATAAGTACTTTAAACAATCTAACCTATAGTCCTAATGATAAACATAACCATTATCTAACTACCACAGTCAAAACATATTCCAAAAGCTAAAGAAATGGAGCTTTAAACAGGCTTAAAACGAATTAAGAACACTAAAGGCTGAACGACGGGCTGGATAACAGACTGGAATATAGGTCTAAATGACAAGCTGGACAGGCTGTCTGAATGACAGTCTGCATAGATAAAACAATAGAAAATGGCCTAAATGATCTAATTATCAGCTGACCTTGTGCACATGAAAACAAAATGCATAAAGACCGTAAATAAACCTACTTAGTGATCAAATTCGACAGCAGAATAGCTTAAACTAACTCATAATTATAAGGACATCATTATCTATTGCATTGTTAAACAGACTGAAATATAACCAAATGAATTTATGACAAAACGAAAAATGAACAAAAGTGAACCTACTGTAACTTGATCCTAAGATATCAAAGCAATCTACTCTATGTACTTGTCAACATAATACTGAACAGTAAGTTGAAAAGACTGGAAAGAAAATTGAAAGCAAACTAGGTGCGCAACCGGTCACTTTTAATCTATGAAATAAGAACTAGATTATTGACACAACATTATGATAAAACACATGCTACAGGAAACAATGAAAAGAACAATTACAGTAATTCAATTGCATAAACAAACTGAAAATGAAACTATACTAATTGCAAGGAAAGGAATGACGAAAATACACACAAGAATGAAAACCACTGATTGATGAGGGGCCCTCTTAGCAACCAGGGTGACGCTTCCTAAACGCTTACACGAACAAGATCATAACATAGCAAGAATGTAACTTATATTGAAATTTGAAACAGTATTACAAAGTTTTCTGAGATTGACTGATTACATGCAAAAACTAGCTCGCTTCTCTCACGTGGAGGCGTTTATATATATATATCGTTTACAGGGATGAGCAGGTCGACCCTTTCAGTGGTCGAACACTCCTAAATTTAGTCAACCATTATTATAACCAACTGATCGAATGCCAACACACAGCGCTTTTCCTTCTTCCTCGCGCGCTGGTTCCCCATTGCGCGTGATGTGGCGTGAGCATTCACTTTGACGTGGACTAGTGTCATGGTGTCGAGCAGAGGAGGCAAGCTAACGAGCCTTCTAGAACGAAGGTCGTTCTAGCATTCAGACGCGTGGACACATAACAGTTGCATACCGTTCTATCCTTTAACGCTTGGGAATCTGCCAACGAACATTGCGTGGTTTGATCGGCGAGCTGGATGGTAAGTTGGATGCGCTCTGCGCATATCTAGCGTGATGCGTGTCCAGCTGTTGGCTCATCCAAAAGATCATAACCTGCAAACAAATTCATACATATATCAAATGTGCTCCTAAATAATATCAAATTTAATCAATAAAAATCATTAAATAATAATAATAAACCAGAATTTACATAAATCCAAATATATTCATTCCTGAGGCTGAATAATAAGTTGTATGACAGAAATTTGACAAAAAGATGACAAAATAGATGTTAAAAAGTGTAATTTACCAACCGAAAATGGTGACAAAACTAAGATCAACATTCCCCCAAACCGGAGAAATGCCAGGGCCCATTGAGCAAAACAAAGAGGATTTAGAAAGAAGGCTGAGCTGTGTTAGTAGCTGCCTTCGACTTAGAAGATGAAGCTGAGGATTTAAACTTCAAATTCTTGGCCTGAGATTTTAAAACAACACGCCTCTCCTATCGAGTGTTATGTGACGAATTGATAGCCTTGTTGAGGTCTTCGACAGCTTTAACTTGCAGACGCAAATCCTTATTCTCATTTCGAAGCTCTGCAATCAACTTAGCGTATTCTTCATTTCGCCTTGTTGACCGTGCCAACTCCTAAGTTAATTGATCTACTGTCAGCTGGTGAGGAGTGGATGGTTCTGCGGGTTGCTTGGTTTTTGGAGGCGTATTCAGTTCATCGAATGATATCTCAAGGTCAACAGAAGGAACTTGTTTTTCAGGACTCATGTCCCGGGCAGGTGCAGGGACATTATCAAGAGCAAAATCCTTCAGCAATTTGGCTGAGACACTAGCCAATGCGAACATAGGTGAGTCTGGGTCAGGTTTATTTGCTTCGGCCATACTGTATGGATGATCGGTCTGAATATCGGGCTAAACCGTGGTCTGGACACTAGACTGAACCATGGACTGGACAAACTTTGCCTTCTGGTCTCTGGTGCGAGGTCGTGGTCAAGGTACAAACTTAGCAGATACAGGGTTAACAGGGGTAGAATGGGCAGATGGACTCGCCTTCGATGTGTCTTCATCGAGATGGACAACATTGGGGCTTTTCTTCTCTAAGGATGGGGTTTGACTGGATTCACGATTATGGAGATGCCGAGGGCGTTTTTGAATATTGAGATGGGGATTCAAAAATTTAAACACAAAAGTATCCCAAGTCTGATTCCTCTCTTTAAGTTGATCTAAGATCAAGAGCTTAATCAGACTATGGTGATACAAACTGCCCTTAGGGTTAATGGTATTTTTCCTAACCTAGCTCGACATTTTCTCTAGGCTTCGAAGGAAATAAAAAGAAAAATTAAGGAACTGTCGATTAACAAAATGTGCTAGCAAACAAAGATGGCAAGCTTTGAATACACTGAACTTACCCTCGCAAGTGATAAGGTGGATGATGACGGTCAAAGGATTAAGATATTCAAGCTTAATCTAGTTTCGATGGAATCCCTTGATGCCTGCAACATGCCAGTATTCTGGTTTAAGAGCAAAGTTGTGGGACGCCCACGGAAGAAAACAGTGCTTATGCCACCGAGTGCCCTCTCTTGGTAGCTTAGTCGCAAGGGCGATAGACTCCTCAGTTACTAGGAAGGTGAGATGACCAACCCTGGCCATCCTCCCATCAAAACCATCGCAAAATGCAGCGAAATTTCTTCATCATATCCTTGCAACAGGTGAAGAAATGGGTTCCACCCAGCCCGAAAGAAGATCTCTCAGCACTCTCGAAATTCCGGTATCTGAAATAAATCTTGATAGCTTTCGGGTTCAAGGCGATTCAACATTGTTTAGACAGAGGCAAGGATGCAAAGCTCGCAGAGAGTACAAGGGGATAGTGACTAAAATGGCTCTGCAAGGATGATAGTAGGTGAGGGCGACATAATAGAAAGAAAATCGCAAGAGGGTGATTTAAAACGTGCTCCATTCGATCAAATGATCACGCCAAGACTTGGCACGTTTAGGCGATCGTGGCATTATGACAAATCTTGAGTTGTGTGCCGTCAATGGACGCATGCGTTAATGAGCTCATAAGGTTTCGATCAGTTCAACCATGTCCAAAGTAAAACTTTGGACAGGTTGAACATATTAATCAATGCTATTTCATAAACCATATTTACAACCATAATAACTTAAGTTAACACGAGGATCGATCACTTGATGGTTTATACTATATAGTATATACGTGGGAGAGGATAAGAGGATAAGTGTGATGGTAGTATAATGATGACTGAAAAGTTCCCTTAGGTCATATCACATCCATATGGAGTTTAAACAAGATCGTATCATGTCAAAATCGTACAAAATCATAGGTCAGAATTAGATAACACTTGTCATAATGCTCTTATAAGCCTGTAGATGTGACTTAATAATCATAGGTATAGCTCAGCTAATTTAACATTTTGCCCAAAAACAAAATTAACCTAACACCATAACACACTTAACCATTAGTGCTATAATATCACAGTTTTTATTCAAATCGTCATTTGGCATTTCATTCAGACCAGCATTCGACCTTTCATATGGTCCTGCATATGATTCTTCATATAGGTTTTTTTCTGTAAAAACATGCTTTACTGGATCGGATTGCTGCTAATTATCTTGAAAACATTTGTCATTTGTCAGAGATAAATGAATCTTTATATAAATAGTCAGAAAAATAAAGACAGTATAATCTTCACAGCATAATCTTCCTCCCCCAAACCAAAGATATGGCGTGTCCTCAAGCCATGCAAGAAAAACTAAGTAATTTCAAAATAGTTTAGTACAGAGTTCTATCATGCTGTTATCATTTTTGCAAGAAAAAGAAAAACTAACTAGTAAAATAGAAATAATTCAGATATGTACATTTATCAGAAACAACAGTGCTTAGAAAGATCAGGTGAATCATGACAATATAATTGAAAAATTCCATAGAAAAAACTAGTCATCCATGCCTCATTGTAAGGATTTCTTGTCATCTCAAGAATATTTTTGAGTTTACCCTAGAGTTTGTGAGATTCTATAGCTATGGGTCCCATTTCCAGGATAATCATATCTTAGGCATTGGTTGAATTAGATGGCCGGATCCAAGTCCAACTTATAGCCATTCTTTAATGACATCATAACAATTGGACTACATATGTATTTATATATATTCTGGTTTCTTTACAAATATATTATCATTTTTCCGAACCATGTGCATAGTGGTGCATTAACCAGATCTCTTTTACCCAATATTGCCCCGCTGCCAACAGGCCTATTCAGTACCCCGGCAGGTTTATCTTGGTACCATGCAAGCATAGCCCCGCTGCCAGCAGGCCTGTTCAATACCCTGACTGGTTTACTTGCATTTACCAAACTTCCTTGTTTTCAAATGTTACTTAGCATTGACCCGCTGCCAGCAGGCCTGTTCAGTACCCCGGCGAGTTTGTTGCGTATAATCATTTTGAGTATATGGAAGTCGATTGGTACTAGAGCGTGCTAAGCCTACTAAACCCATAATTCAAATTTAGAACAAAGCTCATAAGTAATTTTTATAATGGCCTTAATTATGGATCATGTCAAAAGAGAATAACTTAAAGCTGTTTTTTTGACCTTCAAGTCTATCTTCTTCATAAAAGGTCAGTAATGTTCCCCACAAGCAGAAATTTCACTTACTTTCGAGTTACCACAAAAATGCTTAAGAGACAAGTTTTGATGACAAGTATAGGATGAATTAGTAGTCCATAGGTGTAAGATGAGAAATTGAAGAACATGATAATTAGAGTAGGTCTTTCAAGCAACTGTTCTATTAAATAAAAAATGTACATGTTTGAATCAAAATACCATAATATAAAAGCATAACAAATCATAGAATAAATGGTTAAGGATGATATACAAAGAATTCTTTAATTGCACTATAAACTTCAATTTTGATAGTAACCAAAAAGAAAGAGTTAAGATATATATTATGAGTCTTTTAAAGCACTTCCCTTTTCAGATAATACTCCATGAGCTGCTTATAGAGACAGTATTTGTAATCAAACTGCAACACCACTTGTTAGATGATTCGTATTTATTCTTAACAAAGCATCTATAAAATTCATAAGAATGAGAAAAAAGAAAGAGTCTTTCTGCATTAATTTGACAAAACTGCAACGAATGATCGTGGGAATGAAACTTCTATATAAATGCAGTTAATTTGTTAGAAATGACTCTTACTTATTCGGGTGAACACAAACATATTTACATATATACAAGAAATGAAAACCCAAAATAATTTTAAGGATCAGGAGGAGGAGGAATAATTTCCTCTTCAACCAATTCCATCTCCTTTTGCTGCAAGACATTTTGTACAAAATCCTGTTTAGATATTGGTTGATGGTAAAGTCTAAGTCTGTGTCCATTTACTACAAAGGAAATTTGTGAACCATCAATTGTCTTAATTTCTACTAACCCATTATCGAAAGCTATAACTACTTCATATGGGTCCATCCAACGAGTAGTTAATTTTCCTTTAAAATTTTTGTACCTTGAGTCAAATAGCAATGCCCAATCTCCAGTATTGAATTGTTTTTTCTTAATAAATTTATCATGCCATTTCTTCCGTTGATTTTGTATTAACATTGTTCTTTGGAGTGCATCATGTCTAATTTCATCTAACTCATTATTCTGTAACACTTGTTGTTTCTGTGCTTCATCCAAATTCATGCCTAATTGTGCTGCCATACGAAAGGTCTTAACTTGAAGTTCGATAGGTAAAAGGACTTGTTTGCCATACACTAACTCATAGGGGGTATGTCCGGTAGTGTTTCTCCATGTTATCCTATAGGCCCACAAGGCCTTCGGGAGCCTATCTGCCCAATCCTTATGATGTAAGTGAATGGTTTTGGTTAAGATGGCTTCTAATACTTTATTGGTTGATTCTACCTGGCCATTAGCCTAGGGATGATAAGGTGAGGATTTGCAATGTCGAATGCCATACTTTGTGGTGAGTTCTTTCATTAACTTAGAAGTGAATTGAGACCCTTGATCTGTGACAATTTCTCTAGGCACACCAAACTGAGTGAATATTTCTTCATATATGAATTCTACTACCGATTTCTATGTGGCCTTAAACAAAGCTTTAGCTTCTACCCACTTGGTAACATAGTCTGTGCAAACTAGGATATACTTTTTTTTACGAGACATGGAAGAAATTGGTCCTACAAAATCCAGAGCCCATTTCTCAAAAGGCTCTATCATGACCTGAGGTTGTAAGGGCATTTGATCAAAAGACGTAGGTCTACCCATTCTTTGGCAACTATAACATCCTTTAACATATTTGGCAGCATCCATGAAAATGCTCGATCAGTAATAACCAGAGTGCAGCGCTTTGTATGTCGCCGCTTATCAGAAAAATGTCTTCCACATGGTCCATCATGGCATGCATGGAGGATATCTGTCATTTCATCCTCTCGTATGCATCGTCTAATAATAAGATCCAGGCCAGTACGAAAGAGATCATTATCAACCCAGGAATAGTTAGAGCTCTGAACTATAATGTGACACTTCTTGGGTGGGGACAAGTGATTTGGTAATTTCTCAGTTGCTAAATAATTGACAATGTTTGCAAACCAAGGGGTTTGAATAGATACAACAAATAGATGTTCATTAGGAAAAGTGTCGTCAACGGGTTTAGTACCGTCATTATGTTGAATACAGGAAAGGGAATCTGCTACTAAATTTTCTTTACCAAGTCGGTCAATGACAGTGATGCTAAATTCTTGTAATAAAAGAAGCCACCGAGTCACCCTACCATTGGTAATTGGTTTATTCATTAAAAATCTGATGGCAGAGTGATCTGTATGCACAAAAACTTCGTATCCTGTAATGTAATGGCAAAATTTATTAATAGAATAGACTACTACCAAAAATTATTTTTGAGTAACAGTATAATTCAGCTTAGCAAGGGTCAAATTCTTGCTAATAAAATAAATGGCATAAGGTGATTGGCCTTCTTTTTGGCCTAGGACTCCTCCTATGGCCGTATCAGAAGCATCAGTGGATATATGGAAAGGAAGGAACCAGTCGAGACCCCTCAATATTGGCGCCACTGATAATTTAGCTTTTAAGACTTCGAAAGCACTTTGACAAGATTCAGTCCATTGGAATTCTACATCCTTTGTAAGCAGCTTAAACATTGGTGCAACTATTTTAGTGAAATTCTCAATAAAATGGCGATAATAGCCTGCATGGCCAAGAAAGCTTCTTACCTCTTTTTGAGTTTTTGGAGAACGAAGGCCAACAAATACTTCTATTTTCACAGGATCCACCTTGATTCCTTGGGAAGAAACATGATGCCCCAAGACTATACCTTCTGTTAATAACATTTTACATTTCTCATGACTAAGGTCCAGGTTTGTTTCTTGACATCGAATCAGGACCTTCTGAAGGTTACCAAGGGCCTCTTGAAAGGTATTACCATAAGCTATAAAATCATCCATGTACACCTCCACACAGTAATGTATAAGATCAGCAAAAATTCCTAAAACTGCACGCTAAAAAGTGGCAAGTGCATTACATAAGGCAAATGGCAAAACTCTATAGGCTTATGTTCCCCAAGGGCATGTAAAAGTGGTCTTATCTTGATCCTCGGGTGCTATTAAAATCTGATTATATCCACTATACCCATCAAGAAAGGAAAAGTATTGTTTGCCTGATAGGGTATCTAACACTTGATCAATAAAGGGCAAAGGAAAATAGTCTTTAAGAGTGGCCTTATTTAGCTCTCTGAAATCAACACAAATACGCCACTTCCCTGTGACTTTCTTCAGGACTAACACTAGAGGAGACACCCATTTACTGTCGAAGATAGGATAGATGAAACCAGCATTGAGAAGTTTTTATAACTCCTCTTTTACTATATATTTTAGAGCAGGATTCATCCTGCTCTGAGGCTGTCTCACAAGCGGAATGGTTGGATCCATGTAGATATGGTGAATACAGGTGTCAAAGTGTATCCCTTTCATGTCAGTTTATTCCCACGCAAATGCTCCAGATTGGCTTTTAAGGACCTTAAGCAATTGTCCTTGTTGGCTCTCAGTTAACCCTGCATTTATGTGTAAAATTTTTCCAGGGCTAACTTCACAAGGTACAGTATAAGACCCTATGTGCTCTTCAATTGCAAAGACACATGGTGTTTCTACGAATGTTGAGAGAGCCATATTTTCTTGAAACTCATCTCCAAATATCTGATCAAGTTGGGCAAAAGACTGGAAAATCTATACAAGTTGTGGAAGAGACAAACTGGTTTAATACATTCTCAGTAGTTTGCTCCTGAAGTGCCTAGGAATAGTCACTAGGAAAGAAGAGATCTTCAATATTTTCATCCCCAAAGGGGCAATCTAACCACCACAAAGTTTTAGTTACAGGTTGTGCTGGGGGGATATAAAATAAGTCTCTGTGTGGACAACCAATTCGAAATGGTCATTTCCCCATCCCTACATCCTATAAAGGCGTTAGCAGTGGCTAACCATGGTCTCCCTAAGATAATAGGATGTCATTTAGAAGGATCATTTGATTCTGTTACCAACTTTCTGTACCATAGTTGAGTTACCTGAGGAGCCGCCGGTTGACAGACATGTTCAATGTCTGATTCCAGTGTATCAGTTGATCTGTCTTCATGTCTAGCCAGTATTGGCTAGTCAGTTTTTTATTTGAATAATTTTGACCATGGTCTCGCGGGGTTTGTAATAAAATGTGTTAGTAGAGTATTTTTGAGCGGTTCGGTCTCTTGAGACGTAGAATCTCAACTAAGGTATTCCAGGGAGTTTTTTGCTCTTGACAATTATGCTTTGCCTATAGCGGAGTATAATTGACAAGGTTTTCTCCCGCTTCCTCCAAAGCTGGAATGCCTGATTTTGAATTCTGGGCCTTGGGGGGTTATTAGAGCCCAACAGAGTGTTATAAACCTACTAGGCATTGTTAGAATAGAGCATGGTCTTGTCCTAAGTCAATAGGGCCTTTAAAAAAAAAATCGATTTTTTTTTCGAACGAGTTAAAAATTATTTTTTTAATTTTTAAATTTTTAATTGTTTCCCTAAGCTTTTTAATTAATTTTTCCATAAATTAAATGGAAAAATCTTGTTTGTAATAAGTCGGTCATCCGGACCCCGAATTCAGTGATTGAAGGCTCTAACCTTAAGCCAAAAATCATTCTTGATCGGTCACCCAGCCAGATCCAACTTTCAGATCATCAATCGGACACATAACGCTCTTTTACCCAAAAAAGTCATTTTTGGGGAAAAATGGAGTTTTTATCAAAAAATGATTATTTTGGAGAAAATTAAAACTCCAAATTCAGCGAAATAAAAGGCTAAATGACATCTCATTGAGCATTTATGATGATTGGAGTTATCATAACTCAGCTTCAGTCAGCATTTAGTGAACAATTAATTTATATTCAGTTAACAGATGTGTCATCTCCAGCTAAACTCCTGAATTTGATGAGATGGAGAGCATTCATTGGTCTGATGATTTGATCGAGGTGAAGACTGAAGTTTACACCTGCAGTGGCCTCTCCAAACCTAGATATGGCTGCTTCCATACCTAAAAAGTGGTTCTACCTACATACAGATGCCTCTCCTCAAGCTCACACCCCCTCTCTCCAACAGGGGCGTCATCACATGTGTGGGCTCTCCTTTGGCTCGGTTTGCAGTGTTAGGGTTAGAGTAGGGGCGCCTTGCCTAGGTGGAGGCCTCCCCTCACTCCCAGCTCTTATTTTCAGGTTTTGGATCTCAGGTTATGGGACCAGGCCGGTCAGGTTATGTGATTTGGTTTTAGGGTTTTAGCACTCTCTCATTGTATAAATAGAGGCTCTTTCAGCTCTATGAGGATGGACTTTTGTAGCAGAGTTACTCTGAGAAAATTGTATCAAGCATTTGTTTTGAATTGTTGATAAAGATTCGACTTTGGAGGTCTATGAGCTCTTGAATGCGGTAGCTTTCTAAATGGTTGAGGTGATATTGTCTCTAACCCCTATTTCTTTAATACTTGTATAAGATCAATTGTTTTGTTAGCTCAAGAAGGCCATTGTTGGCACGGTAGAATAATCATTTGTAGTTTCAATTTGATTGTTTATGCGAAGTAGATTAGTATCTTGATGGACATGAGTAATCAGTACATACGTAATGTTGATCATGATTAAATTTTCTTAGCATACTAGCATGTTATTTTGATCTCACGTTTGTATTGAGTTGTGGTGTGTTATCAGGCTTCACAAGTTGAAGAAAGGTGTGAGCTCAGCTGCTTCTATCCCAGGCTTCAAGCAACCATTTGAATCTAACATTTTAATTGCAGGACCTGCAGGGATCGTCTTCTTTAAAATACAAAAAGAAAGCTGGGAGTCTAACTCTCTCTCTTTGGTTCCATCTTTATAAATTAATGTGCTTTGGTTATCGGTTACTTAGGAAGCCCTAGTTTACTTTTTTCAACCTTTAGGCCTCCTCCCCATTGCCTTGTTTGGCTTGCCTTTACTTCTTCTTCTTCGCTGCCCTCTTTTTACTTTAGTTTGCAGCCATTTTTCCTCTTTTTGGACAGCCATCTTTTGCCCTAGTTTTGAACCCCTTTTGCCCTAGTTTTTTGACCCTAGCTTTCTCCTTTTTGGGCAGCCCTCTTTTGTTTGTTCGCTGCCCTCTTTTTTACTGTTTTGCAGCCTTCTTTTTGCTTTTTGGACATTCCCTTTCCTTCATTTAGGACAGCCCTCTTTCCCACCTTTTCTCTCTCCTCTTCTTTGGTTTTTCTTCTCTCTTTTTCCTCTTTTTTCATTGCTGGTTTTTGCCATTTTTTTCGAGTTTTTAGTGTGTAATTTGTCTTTAAAGTCTTAACTAATGCATAACGTTTAAACTGTTCAAAGCTCTTATATGCAAGAAGATTCGAGAAAAGCCCAAAGGCTTAAAGCAAGCAAGAGAGCAAGCGAGAAGTGCAAAAAGAACAAAAAGACTTTTTCCCTCTTCTTTCATCCCTTTCTTTCCCTGTTCTTCCAAAAAAGGCAAAGAACAAGTCATCATCATCATTGTAAAAAATTAATAAAAAGGCTAGTGGGAGCAAGTCTCCCATCTTTTCTACTTCCCCTATTTGGGGGAAGTGTGTCTTGTGTTCCTTTTCATGTTTTCTTAGTGTAGTTTTAACTTTAAGCACTTAGCTTAGTTTTTTTTATTAGACTTAGTTTTCATTTCCACTAATTGCTAGATTAGACTTTATTAATCACACTGTAGTATCTTTCTCTATAATTGTTAATCTTAAAAATAACCAAAATCTCTTGAATCTCACCATAAGGTGGATCAAGAGTGCTCTCTGTCGGAGAGTTTAATAAACCATCTTTGCTTTACGTTCATGTTGTTTTCTAATTCAATTAATTAATAAGTAAGACTCTTGAACTTACAGAAACACAAGTCAAGAGCACTCTCTATCGGAGAGCATCATTAGTCTTGCATCATCCTTGCATTAGGCATCTAGATCAGATAAGACTCTTGAACCTCTGTCATAAGACAAAGTCAAGAGCGCTCTCTGTCAGAGAGTTTAATTAATTGACTTAATAAAATTTTGCAACTCACTTCCCCATAATTAATTAACTTCGTTGATCATCCTTCACCTAGTATGCTCTACCGACTTTCGGGTTGGGCTCATACTCAAAACGGTGAACGGACTTGTTAAGTTCGTGCAAAAGAAACATAATAAAACTTTACCCCATAACCAACGCACCGGCGTTGTCTCAATAAAATACTTAGGTAGTGGGCAAATTCCAAGTGTGGGCGCCGGGCAACCCAATCTGGACACAGTTGGTTAAGTTATTGAACACCTAGCTGTGATTCTAGACAGGTCCGTCATGTCTTCGAACGGAGCCACTGAAGGTATTTCTGGTTAGGATTTTCAGACACCTTAAGCAAGATCACCATTAAAATATTTAAAACCTACCAAGAGCATTCGTACAATCTAATACTCACCAGCTTAATTCCTAGACTTATCATTTTATTTGCGCATTTCGTTGACTCCATAAGGCACTGGTCCTTGGTTAAGTTTGAATAATTATCTATCTTGATCAGTTGTCTGTGGTTCATTTTAATTGCTATCTCTGAATGCTTAGTTATAAGTCTGGAATCTTCGCTTATCTTTGTAAATCTCTTCTTAGCAACGTGGATTGCTTTTGATTAATTGTCATTCTCGTAATAAACAAACACTTCTAATTACAATAACTCCTAAGCAACACCCATCCGCATCCGTAACCTTAAAAAACTTTAAACAACCTTAAGAGCCTTAGAAAACTCTTTTGTAGGGATTACCCCCCTTGGCTTCGTTAGGAGTTAGCCTAAACAGAGGAGCTAGGAGTAGGTGACAGTACCTAGCTCTGTGCTTTCCCCCAAGGTCACACCTCCCCCACTTTCTTAAGTGAGGAGACAGCTTTCAATTGATTTTTGCTGCTAGTGTGCAATCGGCGGACAACATCTTTTGGCACCGTTGCCGGGGACAAATCTTTTTGTTTCTGGACAACCTTTGTTTCTTTTAGTTTTTACCTTTTTTTTTTCCTTTTTGGTAGATTTTTAGTCCAATCACTCTCCAAAATTAAACTTAAGTACAGCTGGCGACTCCACTGTCAGTTAACACCTCAAGGTATTCTACTAGAAGAAACTTTGAAGGTTTGTTCGATTTCATCCCTGACCCTGAAAAAGTCTATAGGAGGAGACTGAAAAAACTAGCTTCTCGTAGGATCCTTGCAGAACTTGGATCTGAGTCTGCTTCTGACATCCATCTTTTATTTCCAGAAAACTTAGAAAATTTGCAAAACAATCACTGTTTCCTTGACACAATGGGTGAGTTCTTTACTCAACTCAACTTTGCTCAGATAGCAGGTCATCCTCATGACATTCCTGAAAAGGCCATCAACAAACTTACGACATATAATGGCATTGATGCCTCTGTCTCTGCTGAGCAGCATCTCAGAAATTTCACCAGACACTGTGGTGCCCATGTCAGGGGTACTGACAGGCATGAAGATGCATACATGACCTTGTTTGCCTTGTCTTTGGATGGCAAGGCTGGCAACTGGTATGATAATTTGCCGAACAATTCTTTCACCACCTTAGTGGACTTCAAGACTGCTTTCCTTGGAAAGTTTGGCAGCAAAAAGGAACCTAGACATCTAGTAGCAGCTTTGACTAGCATGAAGAAATCTGAAACTGAAACAATGGATGAGTTCAATAACAGGTTCACTGAATTAGAAAATTCCATCCCTGCCACTTATTCTCCTCCAGCAGCTTCTGTTTTGGACTATTACATCGAAGCATTAAGTGGCAAGATCCAGTACCAAATTAGAGACAAGGAGCCAACTACTTTACTTCTAGCTCAGGGTTTGGCAGTCAAAAATGACAAGAATATGTAGTCATCTGGTGAATCTAACCTCCATGGTTATTCAAGGTCTTCAACTCCTTTGAAAATAAATGAACCTAGAGACAAGGATCCTTTATCAACTATGAAGGATGCCTATGAAAAACAAAAGACTGAAATGAAAAGAGAGATGAAGAAAAATATGGAGGAAGCAGAATAGAAACATTTAGCGCAGTTGAAGGAAATTCAGAATAGGGTAATAACAATGGAAAGAACTCAAACTCAGCTTGCTCCTAGAACCTTTCCTGCCAAGCCAACATGGCAGAGAAAGAACCCCAACCATGAGCAGAGGCCTCCTCATCAGCCTGAGGCTACTAATGTGGTTGAGCCATACAAACCTTTTTGTAGAGCATGCAGAGATTTCCATGAGGAATCTGGCTGTCATTATGCATGTTATGTCCAGGAGCATGGTTACCCCGAGGGGTGCGGTCCCAGTACGTTTGCAAGCGAGACTGATTATATTAACAACACATATGACATCCCTAGCATCCCCATAGGAAATTGGCCACAGGCCAATCGTTATGAAAAGAAAGTTGACAACTTAACTCAGTACTATGGTGAGATGCCTTCAGCCAAGCAGATCAACAACACTCAGAACTTCAAGGGAATAACTTATCAAAGAAAGGGGTCTTCTGCACAAACTATTCCTAAGGTAATAGCTCCTAATCCTCCCAAAGAAGTAGAGACTAAAGAAATTGTTGATTTAAGTTTTGACTTAGATAATTGGCTAGCAAATACAAAAGTCCCTGTTCCAGTCCTTGAATTATGTAAAATCCCTAGCCAAAGAGAGAGACTTTTGAAAATCCTAGATCCGCCGAGTAATGTTGATCCTCAAAATGAAGAAAGTCCTTCAAATTCTATAAAGCCCCTTGTTGCCCACCTATTTCGACTAGGTGGCAACTCCATATACATGAAGATGTACATAATTGTACAAGTTGTACCTTGAAAAAATCTGAGGATTTTTTCACTTCTGCAGGGCAATTGCCCCTTTGTAAAACGAAATGTCCGCTCCCCTGCGTGGGAAAATTAATGTAATTTTATGTGTTAGTGTGGGTCATGTGATATGGATACCACACCATGGAACTGGTTGTTAGGGAAGTCCCCTCATCGAGTGTTTTTTCCCTTTCCAATTGATCTTGTTGTATAAACGATTTTAATCGGTTTGGTTTTTCACTCAAAATCCTCCAAAGTGGTGACGGGCGTTCTAGCAGTCAAGTCCATGGGGTGGCTAAGGTTTCAAAAATGATTCATGACCATGCTAGACATTCGTCTAGAGTCTTGCGGAGTTTCGTTATGTTGTTGTATTTTTATTTATTTTTTCTAGTTAAGTAATTTCACCCCATGGTGATTAATTAACTCAATTTTGATGTAATAATGTAATCGCTCGAACATGGCATTTTGTAATAGGGGCTATGAATGCAAAGATAAATTGCTATGAAACCCCCTAAGCCACTGCTTTGAGTCCCATGTCATTCTCATGAGTGGTTGAGGAGATAGACCAATTTCGTCTAAGCAAGGTCTATTTTTCCTAGGGAATTAATTAATTTCCCTAAGTCAAAATTCACATTTTTTGATTTTGAAGTAAAAAATCAAGAAATACCATGGTAAGTTGGTTTGGGGTTCCTAAGCCTAGGAAAACTTATTCCAAAGTTTTTCACCCCCCCATGGCCTAGATATAATTTTTTCAAGTTATTTTTTTAATTTTCCTAAGTCAAAATGGGGAAATTTTAAAAATTAAATTGAAAATTTTTAATCTAAGGTGAAATTGATTTTAAGCCTAAGTCTAAAGGCCAGATAAAAATTTTGGAGCATTGGCTAAGGTTAAAACCTAAGTTTAAAGGAGCAATGTCCAAATCAAACTCCAAGCTAAAGATCTCCTAAGTGGGGCGTCCATTTTGTCTTAATAAAATAAAAATATTAAAAAATTAAAGATCAAAAGTTAAAAATTAAAAAATAAAACATTAAAAAATAAAAAGATAAAAATGAAAATATAAGATTAAAACTTAAAAATAAAAGATAGTAATTAAAAAAAAAATAAAGAGATAGAAATTTTAAAATAAAATATAAAAAATAAAAAGATCAAAAATAAAATTTAAAATAAAAGATAAAAAATAAAATAAAAAGATAAAATTAAAATTAAAAAAGATAAAAACAAAAAGGTAAAAGATTAAAAATGAAAGACAAAATAAAAGATTAAAAGATTTAAAGTAAAAAGATAAAAATAAAAAAGTAAAAGATAAAATAAAAGATTAAAAATTAAAATTAAAATAAAAGAATAGAAACAATAAAAAAATTAAAAATTGAGACAAAGGGGCCCATGATTTTTCCATTTACATAAAAGCTAATCTAATGGTGGAAATCTAGTCTATGATTTAATTCCAAAGGCTAATATTATTTGAGACATGGATTAAGCTTCCCAACCTTTGATTAAAAATTAATCTAATGGTGGAGATTAATTGAGAGAAATAGAAAGCCAAATACCTAGATCTAATGGGTGAGATTAAACCCTAGATCTAGTCTAATCTCAACCGTTTATCATTAAAGAGTTGGGGATTATCTCATCTATATAATGAGGGTATCACTCCCTCATTATTAACCATCTCATATGCTATTGTTATGCTGCCGGAATTCTTCTTCTTCTCTCATATTCTTGCTACATTGTATTGAAGTTTTGCCCAAGCTGGGCTATTTAATAAAATTCTTTGGAGGAATACTGTGCTGCAGCTTTTCATGATCTATATTTATTGAGGTAACCTTGTACTTATTCCGTTTGCATTTGTTGTTATTTTCTAGTTAGCTCTCCACAAAGTGTTTTGTGGAGAGATTAAAGAATAGAAGTATTTTTATTCTTTTTTGTGAATGATCTAATATTTCTCACAAAGTGTTTTGCAGGAAGTATTAGGTGTTCATCTCTAGAAATACAATTTTTTGCAAGCATAGTTTGTATTGCAGGTTATCCAAGCAAGGAAATTTCTTCAAGAAACTTCATTCCGGCAACAAATTTAAATTCGGCCATCTATTTTCAGCCTGTTTTAAACAGGGTTATATTCACTGTTTAGTGAATGTAAACCTTGTTTTAAAGCCCTATCCTTATATATATTAATTTAACTTGTTATTTCTGCTATTTTAGTATTATTTAGGTGGCTGGAAACTCAGTTTCCAGTCAGTCTGTGAGCTCTATGCAAAAATAGCTCTGTCTCGAATACTTGTGGTATCAATTGATCCGCATCTGCGGTGAATGAAGTCGGTCTGAATTGGTCTATCCAATCTCTCGAGCCGAACGCATAGTTCCTTCGAGATTAACTTATTGCATACCTCTTTGACAATTATTATTCATATCTCTGTCATACTTTCATTCAGAAATTTTTTGTAAAAATTGTAAATTTTGTACTAATATTTTAACAGTAAATTTTTAGTGTTTTTATGTGATTTGCAGCGAAAAATACCTCGCTGGTTTTTGACAGGTTATTCATCTTTGAGGAAGAATCGCTGCCCCAAAAGACATAAAATCTTCTCAAGTTTCAACCGGCATAAAAGGGGTTCCATTCCTCAACTTTTTCTCTCAAACTTTTCTGTTATTGTAAACCCCAAAGAGAGTCTCTTGTGGTATTCTGCAAAGCTTATAAGCTTTTGTAATCTATAATAAATAGAGTAGGAAGTAGAGTAGGAAGTAGGGTAATGTTTGTTTAAGTTCTTTTCCTGCTTATGCAAAATTTATTTTTTGTCAAAGTAATCATACAACCCATCCAACCTGTGTATCCTCTATCCACTTGTCATCTCCCTTTAGGGAATTCAAGATGGATATGAAAAACAGGGTAAGTGGGGGCTTAGGTAATTAGATTAACTTTCATTTTCTTGTACTACAATCTACAATCAATCCCTTTATTTCACAAGTTCTTTTTTTGATTATTTTAAAATAAACCTTGTATCTTAAACATCAAGATTAAAATAAATCTTTAAAATTTACCAACCAAGCTTCTCTATCTCCTGCTCCTCTACTCGGTTATCACCCTCCGGGGTACTCCGAGATACGACCAGGGGAAAAGGAAGTCATAGTCTAATAGGCATCCATCTAGAGACTTTTGAATCGATTAAAAACAGTGACTCGAAAGCTGCAAGGGGTAGCAGGCTGGGGACAGTCTCTAGGCGCTTCGTCGTCCTCCTTGTGAGCACCGGGCCATTGGGGTTTGACCTGTGAGCTAGGGGTGGGCTTGTTCCCACCTGTTGAGCGCAACAACATTCCATCTTCGGTTTGAGAAAAACTAGATCGGGGTAGTCACACCACCGGATCTAAAACTAACTTCAAGAAGAACAACTCTAATTAAAATTTATTAAAATTTACCAAGAAGCATTGCAAAACGCCCTACAAACACAGATTACTACTTTTACTACAATCATTTTCACTTCATTTCACTGCAAGCACTACAATACATTTATTTCAAGCACTCTTTTACTACAATACAACACTACAATTTGTACTTCCAGCACTTTGTTTCTCAGTACATTTATTTACTTTCGATTTTGCAAATAAGCATGTGGTGAATGTTGACTGCTTAAACCTTTTCATATTTAGATTCATTGCCGGTTTAGTAATCTGTATTCATAACGATTTTTGGCTAACTTGCAAATTGGTTTCATTTGTTTATCATATTGTTTTATTTCATTACTGTTCATAATCATATTGTTTACACATTGTATCTTTTGACTCCATTTAACATAGGCACTGGTCTTATAATTTTGTAATCTTAATAAAAAGATCCCTTTAATTAATCTTCAATTAATTGATAAACCTGGAACATAGTCTTTCCATAGGGACTACCCCCCTTGGCTCTGTTGGGATCTTGCCTAAACGGAGGAGCTGTAGACTGTGGTGACAGTGGTCCCCAGCTCTCGCTTGCCCCCAAGGACACACATAGCAGGTTGTGACTTTCCTGCGTCTTAAAGTGTGAATTAGGCGGCAACACCCCTTACCCCTAAAAAAGTCACTTTTCCTGATACCATGGAGCGAACTTCAAATAATGTCTTTGTCGATCCACCTATAGTTCTACATACTAGGAACCCAAGAAAAGAAGACCATCCCCCTTTTTACTTATCATTGATGATGGGTGATCTTCTTCTACACAATTGTATGTTAGACTCGGGATCTAGCTCCAGCATCATGACCAAAAAAGTCATGCAGCAGCTTGACTTAAGAACCACAAGGCCATACCAGAATGTATGTGCCATGGACTCTAGACCGGTTAAAGTTGAAGGGATGATTAAGAACCAGTTAGTTAGATTGGCTAAGTATCTGGATATCCAAATTACCATGGAAATCCTTGTTATTGATGTTCCGGACAAATGGGGTATGTTGCTTTCTGGGAAATGGGGTGCCACTTTGTGAGGATCAATCCAGATGGATTGGACCTAAGCCACCGTACCAGCATCGAAGTTTTCACTTGTTAATTTGTATTCTGAAAAGGAAAAGAGACACCATGTTGAAAACCATCAAAGACCAATGAATGAGTATGCTTACCACACTGACGAAAATGATTCCTATCAAATCAACTCCACCTTCTTGGAACCCATCCAAGAAGAGATGAAGACCGAAAAACTTAGTGAGTTGTGGAGAATGAACTTTGATGGTGCTTACTCTAGAACGGGCAAGGGGGCTGGTGTTGTAATTATTTCACCAAAGGGTAAGGTTTTCAACTTTGCTTTCAGATTGGAATTCGAAGCAACTAACAATGTGGCGGAGTATGAGGCACTTCTACTGGGCATTGAGATTGCCAAGGACATGAGGATTAAGTTGCTTAATATTAAGGGGACTCTGATGTAATTGTCCAACAAATTAAGGGTCAGTTTGCATGTAAGTGTCAGAGACTTAAAAAATATAGAAATGCAATCTGGGATACAATGGAATACTTTGATGCCCTTAACATAGAAGCAGTCCCTAGAGATCAGAATAGTGCCTCCGATAAGCTTGCGGTTTCAGCGTCAACTCTTTAGCCATCGGATGAGATGTTAGAGGGGGATTGTCCTTTAGAGATTAACTTCAGACCTTCTGTTCCTGATAATGTTGAACATTGGCAGGTCTTCAAAGACGATGAGCAAATTTTGAGATTCATTCATAATGTCGATGAATTTCTAAACTTTAAAGTAAATGATCAGGAAGAAAACAAAGAATATTATGGAGAAGGTAACCAGTTTAACAATCCTGTCCCACGTGGTCTAGTTGCCTTAGAAAACATCTTTGATAGACAAGACAAAAGAAAAAACAATGTTGAGTAGATGAAACCGGGAGATTACGTTGAAATCAACATTGGGACGGAAACAGAACCAAAAATCATAAAAATTGGAAAAGGTACTTCCGAAAAAGAAATGAATAGCCTCATAAACTTGGTCAAAGAGTATAGGGATGTATTTTCCTTTACTTATGACGAGCTCAAAGCTTATAGGAAAGATGTATTTCAACATACTATTCCTTTGAAGCCAGAATGTCAAAAAGGCAAGCCTTTCAGACAAAAACTTAGGAAAATAAATCCTAAGTTAGCACCAATCATTAAAAGGGAGTTAGACAAGATGCTAGCAGCAGGAATAATAGCTCCTACGAGACATTCAACGTGGTGCTCTAACTTAGTCGTAGTTAGAAAGAAGAACGGGAGTATAAGGATATGTATAGATTTTAGAAATCTAAACACAGCATGTCAGAAGGACAATTACCCCCTCCCCAACATGGAGACCCTCCTCCAACGAGTCACTGGATCGAGCATGATGTCGATGCTGAATGGTTTTTCGGGCTACAATCAGGTAGTCATTCAAGAGGAGGATAGGCATAAGACCACTTTCACAACTCCTTGGGGCACTTTTGAATATCCGGGAATGCCCTTTGGCCTTTTAAACGCAGGAGCTACTTTCCAAAGGGCCATAGATTATGCTTTCAAGGAGTTGATTGGCAAAATCATTGAGATCTATCAAGATGATCTCACTGTTTTTTCGAAGGAAATATCCAGCCATGTTGGTCATCTCAGGCAGATTTTCGAGCGATGTAGGAAGTATGGCATTTCTTTGAATCCAGCTAAGTCGGTGTTGGGCATAGAAGAGGGAAAACTCTTAGGGCATATTATCAACAACGACGGTGTCAAAATTGATCCTGAAATAGTAGAGGCCATAAGAAAGATTCCCCTCCCTAAGAATGTTAAAGCCCTCCAGTCCTTCAATGGTCATATCAATTTTATCAAAAGATTCATTCCAAACTTGGCCGAATTAATGAAACCCATGCAAACCTTACTCAAGAAAAATGTCAATTTTGTGTGGACCATTGAAGGAAGGAAAGCCTTTGATGCTATAAAGAATGCCATTACCAGGTCTCCAGTATTAGTCAGCCTAGATTACGCAAAGGATTTTATGATCTTTTTATTTGCTTCTGAAGACACTATTGCGGGTGTGTTGCTCCAAAAGAACATTGAAGGGTTTGAGCAACCTATAGCATTCTTGAGTAGAGCCTTGCAGAATCCCGAGCTAAAGTATACCATCATGGAGAAGCAGGCTTATGCCTTGGTTAAATCTTTAAAACATTTCAGGACTTATATCGGGTATTCCAAGGTTATCGGATATGTTACCCACACTGCGGTCAAGGATATCCTTTCTCAAAAGGATTGTTTAGGAATAAGGGGTACATGGGTATCCAAGATTCAGGAATATGACCTTGAGATAAAGCCCACTAAATTAATCAAGGGACAAGGCCTGGCAAGAATGCTTACTCAAAAGAACGAAGAAGCCATTGAGATGATTGCAGAAAATGACATCCCTCAGCCTGCCATGACTCCTGCCCTTCAAAACCTTGACAACCATTGGTATTCAGACATCATTTTCTTCCTTCTCCATCTCACCTGCCCTGATCACCTCAAAGGACACAAGCGTAGGGCTTTGAGACTTAAGACTGCTAGGTATTGCCTTACCCAAGAGGGCCTGGGTTGGAGGAACCCAGATGGTATTATACTTAGGTGCATCAACGAACAGGATTCTAAGAAGATATTAGTAGAGTTTCACTCAGGATTTTGTGGAGGCCATTATGCAGCAAATACAACTGCCCACAAAATTTTGAGAGCTGGATATTAATGGCCAACCATTTTTGCGGATGCTCACAAGCATGTCAAGTATTGCCAGGAATGTCAGCTTTTCACTGGGAAGCAGAAGTTGGCAGCTCTTCCCCTTACTCCGGTTGTCGTCCTTGCCCCTTTTCAGCAGTGGGTGCTTAATTTTATTGGCAAATTCAAGGATAACTCCAGCAATGGTTTTTGTTGGATTCTCACAGCAACTAATTACTTCACCAAGTGGGTAGAGGCCATACCCAATAAAACCGCCACCGAGAAGGTTGTTATTGACTTCATCGAGGAAAGAATCATTACTAGATTCGGAACTCCCCTCAAAATAACAACCGATAATGCCAAAGCCTTTAGTTCAGGAGCAGTAAATGACTTATGCTTTAAATATGGCATTATATTATCCCATTCATCAGATTACTATCCTCAGGGCAATGGACTTGCTGAGTCTACTAATAAAAATTTGATGACTATCCTCAAGAAGACTGTGGGGGATAAAAAGAGATCATGAGATAGCAAAATTAAGTATGTTGTGTGGGCAGATAGAATCACTAAGAAGAACTCAACGGGAAAGTCACCTTTTGAGCTGGTGTATGGGCTCACAGCCACCCTTCCGGTCAGCATGCAGATTCCGATCTTCAGGATGTTAAGTGAATATGACACAAAACAGGGAAAAATGGAGCAGAGAATCAATCAGATTATAGAGTTGGATGAATCTAGAAGAGCTGCCCTTGATCAGTCACTCAGACATCAAGAAAGCATGAAGGGCACCATTGACAAGTCAGCCAGGCCGAGATCTTTCCAAGTAGGAGATACTGTTCTCTTATGGGATAAGAGAAGGGAGAAATCTGGGAAGCATGGAAAATTTGACATCCTTTGGAAAGGCCCGTTTATCATCCGCGACATGGCTGGCACCAATTCTTTTTTCCTTAACACCATGGATAGAAATATTAAACCTGCCCATGAATGGCCAACACTTGAAGCCCTTTTATCGAAACAACCTCCAAGATGATCAAGGGGTCATCCCAAGGCTTTTCTAAACACATCCTTGTTGTATTTTTGTGTACTTTATGTTTTCTGTACTATAATTTTATGTATCATATCTTTGTAGAATGTTGTATCAAAGCTCTTTCCTTTTGTATATTCGCATCTGTATTATACTTTGCTTATATATGCTGAAAAAGAAAAAAGTTTATTTCATGTACTTTATTTCGAAAAAAAAAAGCAAAAATATTTTTTGGTATTTCATCATGGCATATTTTTATCATATACATGGACCTGAGACACTTCTGTTTACATCCAGGTACCAGAGATTCCTGGATTCTCAGGCACTCTTTTTGATCAATAGATCAAGCAAGTACCTGTCCCACAGTTGGAGCCAAATGTTACCAACTTTTTGTACCATAGTTGGGTTACCTGAGGAGCCGCCAGTTGACAGAAATGTTCAATGTCTGATTCCAGTGTATCAGTTGATCCGTCTTCATGTCTAGCCAGTATTGGCTAGTCAGTTTTGTATTTGAATAATTTTGACCATGGCCCCGCGGGGTTTGTAATAAAATGTGCTAGTAGGGTATTTTTGAGTGGTTCGGTCTCCTGAGACGTAGAATCTCAACTAAGGTATTCCAGGGAGTTTTTTTCCCTTGATAATTATGCTTTGCCTATAGCCGAGTATAATTGACGAGGTTTTCTCCTGCTTCCTCCAAAGCTGGAATGCCCGATTTTGAATTGTGGGCGTTGGGGTGTTATTAGAGCCCAACTGAGTGTTATAAACCTACTAGGCATTGTTAGAGTAGAGCATGGTCTTGTCCTAAGTCAATAGGACCTTTGAAAAAAAATTGGAAAAAATATTTTTCGAACAGGTTAAAAATTATTTTAAAAATTTTTAAATTTGTAATTGTTTTCCTAAGTTTTTTAATTAATTTTTCCATAGATTAAATGAAAAAAATATCGTTTGTAATAAGTCGGTCATCCGGACCCCAAATTCAGTGATTGAAAGCTCTAACTTTAAGCCAAAAATCATTCTTGATCGGTCACCCAATCAAATCCAACTTTCAGATCATCAATCGGACACATAACGCTCTTTTTCACAAAAAAGTCATTTTTGGGGAAAAAATGGAGTTTTTATCAAAAAATGATTATTTTGGAGAAAATTAAAACTCTCCAAATTAATTCAAATTCAGAGAAATAAAAGGCTAAATGACATCTCATTGGGCATTTATGATTATTGGAGTTATCATAACTCAGCTTTAGTCAGCATTCAGTGAGCAATTAATTTATATTCAATTAGCAGATGTGTCATCTCTAGCTAAACTTCCAAATTTGATGAGATGGAGAGCATTCATTGGTCTGATGATTTGATCGAGGTGAAGACTGAAGTTTACACCTATGTCACATGGTTCGGGTTCGAATTCGAGTTCGACAACCTTGAAATTCGGTTCGAATTCGATTTTTTTTATAAAGTTCGAAATGAGGTTCGGCATTAAATTCGTCAATATACATATTTTCAAATTTTAAATATTTTATAAAATTAACTTATGCAATATATTTTTATATTCTATAATATTATAAATACATTTAATACATTATTATATTAAAATACATTCACTATTCACTATACATACATTAACACACTTAATATTTAATATAATAACCTATATTTAAAACATTAAATATTTAATAATAATAACTTATGTAATATAATATATTTATAATGTATAATGTATAAAAAAATTAATACATTTACAATTTATTTTACACTATAATAACCTACAAATTTGATATATACATTACAATTTTATATCCGAATTCCCGTCAGCAATTTTATCTCTGAATTCTCATCGAGCACATTGGCACAAAATTCAAACAAACCTCAACACTGGTTAAGGGTCGTCTAAATCAATTTAATTGCAATGGCTACTCCAATTCAGAAGACCCGTCTGCACAAAGGCACAATCTAAGAGTCGAAATTTTCCAGGCCCGTGGGATAATTCGTCGTGACATACAAAGCGAAGCACAGTGCAGATAGAGGACACCTTTGCTTCCGATAGAGGACACCTTTGCTTCCTATCGGAAGACCCGTAAATTTCGTGACCGAACCCCAAGCTGAAATCACCAAATTTACCTGTCGCTGTGGCCTACTAGCAGAATTGCGAGGACACCTTTGCTTCCTATTGGAAGACCCGTAAATTTCGTGACCGAACCCCACGCTGAAATCACCAAATTTACCTGTCGCCGTGGCCTACTAGCAGAATTGCAAGTTTCATGACTGAACCTAAACCCGGACATCAACGAATTTCATTTTTTCCATGAGGTTCGTCGAATTTCGAACTTCAAGGTTCAAAATCGGCGAACCTTGTGACATAGGTTTACACCTGCAGTGGCCTCTCCAAACCTAGTGGTGGCTGCTTCCATACCTAAAAAGTGGTTCTACCTATATACAGACACCTCTCCTCAAGCTCACGCCCCCTCTCTCCAACAGGAGCGTCATCACACGTGTGGGCTCTCCTTTGGCTCGGTTTGCAGTGTTAGGGTTGGAGTAGGGGCGCCTTGCCTAGGTGGAGGCCTCCCCTCACTCCCAGCTCTTATTTTCAGGTTTTGGATCTCAGGTTATGGGACCAGGCCGGTCAAGTTATGTGATTTTGTTTTAGGGTTTTAGCACTCTCTCATTGTATAAATAGAGGCTCTTTCAGCTCTATTAGGATGGACTTTTGTAGCAGCGTTACTCTGAGAAAATTGTATCAAGCATTTGCTTTGAATTATTAATAAAGATTCGACTTTGGAGGTCTATGAGCTCTTGGATGTGATAGCTTTCTAAATGGTTGAGGTGATATTGTCTCTAACCCCTATTTCTTTAATACCTGTATGAGATCAATTGTTTTGTTAGCTCAAGAAGGCCATTGTTGGCATGGTAGAATAATCATTTGTAGTTTCAATTTGATTGTTTAAGTGAAGTAGATTAGTATCTTGATGGACATGAGTAATCAGTACATACGTAATTTTGATCATGATTAAATTTTCTTAGCATACTAGCATGTTATTTTGATCTCACGTTTGTATTGAGTTGTGGTGTGTTATCAGGCTTCACAGGTTGAAGAAGGGTGTGAGCTCAGCTGCTTCTATCCCAGGCTTCAAGCAACCATTTGAATCTAACATTTTAATTGCAAAACCTATGGGGATCGTCTTCTTTAAAATACAAAAAGAAAGGGGGAGTCTAACTCTCTCTTTGGTTCCATTTTTATAAATTAATGTTCTTTGGTTACCGGTCACTTAGGAAGCCCTAGTTTAATTTTTTCAACCTTTAGGATTCCTCCCCATTGCCTTGTTTGGCTTGCCTTTACTTTTTCTTCTTCGCTGCCCTCTTTTTACTTTAGTTTGCAGCCCTTTTTCCTCTTTTTGGACAGCCATCTTTTGCCCTAGTTTTGGACCCCTTTTGCCCTAGTTTTTTGACCCTAGCTTTCTCCTTTTTGGGCAGCCCTCTTTTGTTTGTTCGCTGCCCTCTTTTTTACTGTTTTGCAGCCTTCTTTTTGCTTTTTGGACAGTCCCTTTCCTTCATTTAGGACAGCCCTCTTTCCCACCTTTTCTCTCTCCTCTTCTTTGGTTTTTCTTCTCTCTTTTTCCTCTTTTTTCATTGCTGGTTTTTGCCATTTTTTTCGAGTTTTTAGTGTGTAATTTGTCTTTAAAGTCTTAACTAATGCATAACGTTTAAACTATTCAAAGCTCTTATTTGCAGGAAGATTCGAGAAAAGCCCAAGGGCTTAAAGCAAGCAAGAAGTGCAAAAAGAACAAAAAGACTTTCTCCCTCTTTTTTCATCCCTTTCTTTCCCTGTTCTTCCAAAAAAGGCAAAGAACAAGTCATCATCATCATTGTAAAAAATTAATAAAAAGGCTAGTGGGAGCAAGTCTCCCATCTTTTTTACTTCCCCTATTTGGGGGAAGTGTGTCTTGTGTTCATTTTCATGTTTTCTTAGTGTAGTTTTAACTTTAAGCACTTAGCTTAGATCTTTTGATTAGACTTAGTTTTCATTTCCACTAATTGTTAGATTAGACTTTATTAATCACACTGTAGTATCTTTCTCTATAATTGTTAATCTTAAAAATAACCAAAATCTCTTGAATCTCACCATAAGGTGGATCAAAAGTGCTCTCTATCGGAGAGTTTAATAAACCATCTTTGCTTTACGTTCATGTTGTTTTCTAATTCAATTAATTAATAAGTAAGACTCTTGAACTTGCAGAAACACATGTCAAGAGCACTCTCTATTGAAGAGCATCATTAGTCTTGCATCATCCTTGCATTAGGCATCTAGATCAGATAAGACTCTTGAACCTCTGTCATAAGACAAGGTCAAGAACACTCTTTGTCGGAGAGTTTAATTAATTGACTTAATAAAATTTTGCAACTCACTTCCCCATAATTAATTAACTTCATTGATCATCCTTCACCTAGTATGCTCTGCCAACTTTTGGGTTGGGCTCATACTCAGAACGGTGAACGGACTTGTTAAGTTCGTGCAAGAGAAACATAATAAAACTTTACCCCATAACCAACGCACCGACGTTGTGTCGATAAAATACTCAGGTAGTGGGAAAATTCCAAGTGTGGGCGTCGGGCAATCCAATTTGGACACAATTGGTTAAGTTATTGAAAACCTAGCTGTGATTCCAGACAGGTCCGTCATGTCTTCGAACGGAGCTATTGAAGGTATTTTCAGCTAGGATTTTCAGACACCTTAAGCAAGATCACCATTAAAATATTTAAAACCTACCAAGAGATTTCACAGAATCTAATACTCACCAGCTTAATTCCTGGACTTATCATTTTATTTGCGCATTTCATTGACTCCATAAGGCACTGGTCCTTGGTTAAGTTTGAATAATTATCTACCTTGATCAATTGTCTATGGTTCATTTTAATTGCTATCTCTGAATGCTTAGTTATAAGTCTGGAATCTTCGTTTATCTTTGTAAATCTCTTGTTAGCAATGTGGATTGCTTTTGATTAATTGTCATTCTCGTAATAAACAAACACTTCTAATTACAATAACTCCTAAGCAACACCCATCCGCATCCGTAACCTTAAAAAACTTTAAACAACCTTAACAGCCTTAGAAAACTCTTTTGTAGGGACTACCCCCCTTGGCTTCGTTAGGAGTTAGCCTAAACAGAGGAGCTAGGAGTAGGTGACAGTATCTAGCTCTGTGCTTGCCCCCAAGGTCACACCTCTCCCACTTTCCTAAGTGAGGAGACAACTTTCAATTGATTTCTGTTGTTGGTGTGCAATCAGCGGACAACAGATTCCACAACCATAAAGTTGACAGGGTATTCCCATGAAGCTACTGATACAATAATATCGTTCAGGACTCCAACAGGTCTTACCGTGGTACGGTCTGCTAGTTCTAGGATTGAAGGGGTAGGTCGGAGAAACTATCCAACTGTAAAACTTCTAAAACTGCGGTGGTCATCATATTAATCGCAGATCCTAAATCGATAAGTGTATTTTCTATGGCGGTATTATTCACAATCACAGTTATTACTGGGGCCCTCGGATTTGTATATTTTTCAATCCGAGATTGGTTTGTCATACACTCAGACATCTCTCCTATAACATGAATTGTGAGGGGGTCTTTTTGCTTCTTTCCTGGGCGCTTAATGCATAGTTCATTTATTACCTTGTTGTAAATTGGTATATCCTTAATAGCCTGTAATAGAGGAATTTTGACACAGATATTCTTTAGTTCATTCATAATGTCATACTCGGGACGAAATACGGGTTTTCTACTGCTAGTCGTTCCGGAAATGGAGGAATCCTTTGTTCCTGAATGGGTTCTTGCTGAGGATGGGTATGCACTGGGATCTTTGGATTATCCACATCCTGCAGAATAGCATCATTCACGACTTGATTTGAATCTTCTTCGTCATTCTCTTCACGAATGATGACTGATGACTTGGGTCTGTCATTTACAACTCTTCCAGATCGTAATTGTATCTCATGTACAGGTACAGTCGAAATAACGTAGGATGGAAGAATTTGCAACTCAATGCTATTAAGAGCTTGAGTTGGCTTATTATTTGGATTAGGTATCGGTTGTGCAGGTAACAATGTAGGTCGTGGAGGGATTGTATTTTGGAAGTGATGAGGTTGTTGTGTAATAAGGGGAATTGGAGGCACAAACCCTGGTAAAAATTGTTGGGTATTGGTTGAGTGCTGAGGATGCGGGTGATTAGGTGCAGAAACAAGTGGTGGTTGGGGGTAGGATTGTCCCCTCCACCCCTGTGGCCAATACTGTTGCTGAGTAAATGAGGAGGAGGAGGATACTGGGGTGGCCAATGCTGCCAACTTGTAGTGTTCCAATCTTGAGGTGGTTGGTAAGGTTGGTAATAAGGTGAGGCTATGGTGACAAATTTTGATATGGTGGCAGGTCCCTTGGTTGCCAAGGAGGCCTCATGGATGTTTCACCAACATCCCCACTCTTGTATATGGCTTGTAACCATGGTAACGATGGGAAATCGTCTGTTGGATGCTCCTCTATACAGATGTGACATACGGAGATGTTATTTAATGGGCATTCCCGTTGGGGATGTTTAGTCCTACATCTTGGACAAAAAATACTCATCGTTGCTCGTTCCTCTTCTTGCCTTTCCTTAGCTTGTAACGCATCTAGTTGGGAACCCATTGCTCCTAAAATATCAGTTTTGAAATTTTCCAATAGGTTTCCTAATTCCATCATTGTGACTCCTCTTGAACTGGGAGTATTTCCTTTTAGATTTCTATTATAAGGCTCCCGAAGATTTCTCCCGACTTCCCCCCTGCTCCTAGAGTAATTTCTACATATCTCCTCAATTTGTGCAAAAGGTCTATGAGAGATATCGTCGGATGCCATGAGATTGAGGTTTTCTACTAGGTCTTCTGAGATCCCTTTAAGGAAGAGTGTTCGTACTGCATCTTCTCGACGGTCGTTATGTTTAGATTTATGTAATGTATAGATAAATCTTTCGAGATAGTCTTCCAAGATCTCGTCTTCGAGTTGTTGTATCTTAAAGATATCGTTTCGAGAGTCTCTTGGTTTGCAATACTCTTGATATTTTCGTAAGAATGTAGTTTTCATATCTTCCCAAGTTCTGATACTAGATTCTCCTAATCCCATGAACCATCTTAAGGCAGAGTCTTTCAGTGTAGCCAGAAAAAGTTTTAATTTATGGGCATCTTGTAGATAGTTATGACTTCTACAAAGGATGTCAAACTCGAACAAAAATGTGTCCAGATCTTCATTACTTTTCCCATAGAAAGTAGGTAAGGAGGAAGGAGGTACATTCTTCATATTTATATCTTGTGGAGTGTCTAAAATAGGGAACCCGGAGATAGTCTCAGTTCGGTTTTCTCCTTCTCCTTCATCATTTCTAACCTCGTCATTATCTTCATTCTATCCCTGTCGCTCCATGTAGGTTTGATTCCTAAGGAGTGTGTAACTAGGAGGCTCCTTTCAAGGTGAAAATGGGTCGTCCCAACGTTCTTTTTCGGGGGAGATCTTCCTACGATCAACTATGTTTTTATTAGATTCTATAGGAATGGTAGGTGCTACTGTGGAGGTTTCTATCCGTGAAATAACTGTATTTGTTGAGACTTCAAAGAGGGCTTGTACCTGGGCAGGATCAATGAAATCAACAAAGTTAGGATCTGCTACTAATGAGAAAGTTGTATTGTTAGGTTTCTGCACTAGTGGAGGGTTGAGGGTTTCCAAAGGTTGACCCTCTTGAATTTCTTCAGTAATGGGATCCTTAGGACTTCCCGCCAGGATTTCTTACCCGTCTATGGTTTCTCCTATAAAGTCTTTAGGTTTCCAAGTAGAACTACTTCCTATGTGGGTTCTTCGATACCTTTCTACTGAGTTAGTGGTTGGGGTATTTCGTCCCCCGCAAAGGTTAGTAGGGATTTTAATAAGGTTTTGAGAATTAGCTCTGACGTATCTACCCTTAGAATCTTTAGGTCTGTTCATGAAAAACTAAACTAAAGGGGAGCCTATGCTACTAATACTACTACTACTAGATTTGGGGGCGACTGTTATAACAGATGCGTAGGTTCTTACCTCTCGTCTTACCACTCCCCTGCCACCAGCCTATTACTAAACAACATAAGGGAATTCTACTTACTCTACCTTACTGAACAACTCCCCGGTAACGGCGCCAAAAATGTTGGGTGTTATAATGTCTTAATTAATTCACCTAATATTCAATTATCGACCGAGGTTGGTAAACTTAGAGTTGACACAAAGTATATGCGAAGGTAGAGGGGTTCCTAGGGTGTCGTGGAAATATTTTAACAAAGAAAAGATCGAAAGATCTTTCAAAATGAAAAACCGAGTCAAACTCCTATAAATTCAACTATGAAAGTCATTAAACCAAAACAGAGTATTAGATTAGAGCAGTATCAAGCTATACTACTCTACTCTATAACCAATTAACGAAAGATGAAGATATAAACAATACTATTCTACTCTTTATAGTAAAACCTATTAATTAACTATTCTACTTCTCAACAATTTCAGAAACTAACTATACTTTATATTAGAAACCAACTATACATGCAATTAACAAATGTACATAATGTTTCAAACTGAACTATCTAATTCCACTCTCCTTGATTGTTCTGTGGATATGCATTCACTGTGATTGGAACTAGAGGAGGAGTAGTGTCAAAATGGCTTTCAAAAGAAGTAAAGAAACTGAATGGAATCAAATCTAACTTAACTTCTACAAATATGTGCAAGCTAAGGAATGTCCAATTACAGGTGATAGTAAACATGATGATTTATTCCATAAGCAAATGACTCTTAACTAAAAAGATATTATGAACAACTAATCTATTAGGAGACAATATTCTTTTTAAAGATTACTTTCATAAATAACCAATTCTTATATGAAACAAATGGAAGAAAAATCTAGCTTATAAACAAGTAAAAGACCTTAATGAAAGAAGCAAGTAGAAAATTTAATAAAGATAACTTTAATAAGAAGCAAGTAGAAAACTTAATAAAGAAAACTTCTAAATCCTATTCTACAAATCTCTTCGGGAACCACACGGTGAGAGGAACAGGTCTTACTGCTATGATCAATTTACAAGGTGCTAGTATACTTCCCTAGAAATTAACACATCTAACCCTAAACTCAACATACACAAAGATAAATCAAGCCAAACTAAAGATATAATTACCACACATTACGACAGTATTGAAGAAGGAAATCAGAAACCAAAAGAAACAGAATCACAAAGCATAACTCAAAACATATTCAAGGTGAAAGGAGGTGAAAGATAGGAATAAAACTTAATAAATACTTTAAACAATCTAACCTAGAGTCATAATGATAAACATAACCATTATCTAACTACCACTGTCAAAACATATTTCAAAAGCTAAAGAAACAGAGCT
The DNA here is from genome assembly GCA_001517045.1 of Pseudotsuga menziesii. NCBI lineage: Eukaryota > Viridiplantae > Streptophyta > Pinopsida > Pinales > Pinaceae > Pseudotsuga > Pseudotsuga menziesii. Next base: position 1,651,511 of record LPNX010790061.1, on the reverse strand, counting down.
TTAAACAGGATTAAAACGAATTAAGAACACTGAAGGCTGAACGACGGGCTGGATAACAGACTGGAATATAGGTCTGAATGACAGGCTGGCCAGGTTGTCTGAATGACAATCTGCATAGAGAAAACAATAGAAAATGGCCTAAATGATCTAATTATCAGCTAACCTTGTGCACGTGAAAACGAAATGCATAAAGACAGTAAGTAAACCTACTTAGTGATCAAATTCGACAGCAGAATAACTTAAACTAACTCATAATTATAAGGACATCATTATCTATTGCATTGTTAAATAGACTGAAATATACCCAAATGAATTTATGACAAAACAAAAATGAACAAAAGTGAACCTACTGTAACTTGATCCTAAGATATAAAAGCAATCTACCCTATGTACTTGTCAACATAAGACTGAATAGTAAGCTGAAAAGATTGGAAAGGAAATTGAAAGCAAACTAGGTGTGCTACCGGTTACTTTTAATCTATGAAATAAGAACTAGATTATCGATACATCATTATAATAAAACACACGCTATAGGAAACAATGAAATGAACGATTACAGCAATTCAATTGCATAAACAAACTAGAAATGAAACTATACTAATTGCAAGGAAAGGGATGACGAAAATAAACACAAGAATGAAAACTGCTGGTTGATGAGGGGCCCTCTCAGCAATCAGGGTGACGCTTCCTAAACGCTTACACGAACAAGATCATAAACACAACAAGAATGTAACTTATATTAAGATTTGAAACAATATTACAGAGTTTTCTGAGGTGGACTGATTACATGCAAAAACTAGCTCGCTTATCTCGCGTGGAGGCGTTTATATATATATCGTTTACAGGGATGAGCAGGTCAACCCTTTCAGTGGTCGACTGCTCCTAAATTTAGTCAACCATTATTATAACCAATTGATCGAATGCCAACACACAACGCTTTTCCTTCTTCCTCGCGCGCTGGTTCTCCATTGCACGTGATGTGGTGTGAGCATTCACTTTGACATGGACTGATGTCATGGTGTCGAGCAAAGGAGGCAAGCTAACGAGGCTTCTAGAACGAAGGTCATTCTAGCATCCAGACGTGTGAACACATAATAGTTGCAATCTGTTCTATCCTTCAACGCTTGGGAATCTGCCAACAAACATTGCGCGGTTTGATCGGCGAGCTGGATGGTAAGTTGGATGCACTCTACTCATATCTAGCGTGATGCGTGTCCAGCTGTTGGCTCATCCAAAAGATCATAACCTGCAAACAAATTCATACATATATCAAATGTGCTCCTAAATAATATCAAATTTAATCAATAAAAATCGTGAAATAATAATAGTAAACCAGAATTTGCATAAATCCAAATATATTCATACCTGAGGCTGAATGATAAGTTAATTGACAGAAATTTGTTAAAAAGATGACAAAATGGATGTCAAAAAGTGTAATTTACCAGCCAAAAATGGTGACAAAACTAAGATCAACACCAACCCGACCCCTCCTTTCCTTGACACTGCAGACGAATTTAAGCTCTTCCTATCAGTGAATGTAGGGTCCTTTAACCAATGGAGAACCCGAAGGAAAACAAAGAGACGAATGAATCTTCAAACCCCCACACCCGAGATTTCAACAACAGAGGACAATTCAGATACCTTAATCAATGCCACGATAATCTAGATTCGATTAATAGCCCCACAAACATTGCTATGGAATCAGGCTTCGCGTTTTGGATGTCCCAAGTCAAACAAATACTAAGGAAAATGGAATCTCTTGAAATGGAAAACAACAAACTGCGCTCAAAGGAAAGCTCTCTTGCTGCAAGAGTCTTGGTGGTTGAAGGGGACAATTTATCCCTCACGAAGTTAATATAGGAGAGCAAAGAGCATGAAACCTTTCACCTTCCAAATGAGGCTTTACAGGCAGAAATTCGTGACCTCAAGACCAAGCAAGAAGAAATCAAATCCCAACAGGCCTCTCTCAAACAGGAAACAAAGTCACACATCAACTCATGGGCACAGGTGGTTCGAGGGAAAGACAAAAGTACTCCACCTCATAGCAGTTGAGGAGGTCGTGCAAGCCAAACTAGTCAAAAAACGGACCAGATGGGAAAGGGAACTGAATCTGAAAGTAAGAGGTCTTCCCCTACCTCACCCTTCCTCGGATCCTATGGAGGTAGAAATTAGGTTCCTGCAGGATACTCTCGGCATACCCGATATAAACTTGGACAGAGCTTGGTTGGGTCACGACTCCACCCTCTTTCTTAGATTCTGTAATGCAACGGATAGGCTTTGTGCCCTCAGAGCTAAACGAAAATTGTTCTCACTTCCGAACAAGATATTCCTTGACGAGGTCCTCACCAAATCAAAGGTTGCAGAGCTTAAACAGTTGAGAGAACAGGTCGCGACTGCAAAATAGGCAAGGAAATGGGTTGCTATAAGGAATCTTCAGGTGGTCATTTGAGACTCTTTCTCCCCAGGGTGGACACCTCGAACGGGTAGCTCCAAATGACAGGCCCGACTGGAGAGATGTCAGGGCACGAGTATCATTGTTCGCTGCTGGAATGGCAATGGGTCCTTTTGGTCATCGCCAGGTCTTTTGTATGACGCACTCACCTCAGCGGATATCCTCCTCATGACCGAGACTCATGCAAACCCTCTGCGGCCTCTCCCAGATATTACCGGTTACCACTGGTTCTCAGTTTGCAGGAAGGAAACAAGGAGTTCAGGAGGAGTTAGGGGCTCAGGGGGTGTTTCTTGCTTGGTCAGAAATTCTCTCCAGAACAGGATTTCACTAGTAGCTGCCGACGAGTGCGCCAAATTCATGTGGATTCGGGCCAGATCCAAGATCTCCCCCCGAGAGACATCTACATCGTAGTATGCTACTTTCCCCCGGCATCTTCATCCTTTGCCATCCCTAATGGAGCGGATGGGGACCCCTTTATGGACCTGTACACTGGCATCGCCTAGTATTCTGCCTATGGGGAGGTCATTCTTGTGGGGGATTTCAATGCTCGCACCAGAGATCTTCAGATTCCTCTTCACGACCGATCAAAGGATGTGTTCTGTACCCAGGGGATCGACCTGGTCTTGGTAGGTCTTCACCGAATATTAGAGGATTCCTTGGGGCCCACTACAACTTATGGAAAACATCTCCTGCAACTAGGGGAGTCTCACGAGTTGCTATTCTTGAATGACCTTCCATGTTTTTCGAACTCACTTTTTCACCTGTCGGACACATGGAGGAGGGGCTAGTGTGGTAGAATATTCTCTAGCCAGCCAGACTTGCTCCCTTTTATTCGAAACCTTTCAATATACCCCATCCCCTTAGATGACCATGCACTTCTATCGCTCTCTCTCCAGTTTGGCCCTCCTCTACCAACCCACCCCTCCCCGCAGAGACCCCCCCACTTCAAACCACCTTTCACTTCGACGAAGGTGACCCCGACATCTTCTTGTTCGTTCTTCGCCAAATTCTTCCATTTCCATTCGAGGCCCAATTTTCCTCACTTGACTCTGCCTCTGCTAAGTACCAATGCCTCTCATCTGCAATTTGGGAAGCTGCACTTAATTCCTTCCCCCATTCCACTCGTACCACCTCTACCTCCCCTAAACCCGGTTCTCATCACATGAACAAATGGTACGATGAAGAATGTAAAACCCTCCACCGAGAACTCCGATATGCCTTCCTCCACTCCTAATCTACATACCCCGACATTCAAATCTCCTATCGTCGTCTCCTCCATTGCATGAAACGACAATTTGTCTCCTAGAGAAGATGAGAACTCTCAACTCTCCTTGCCCATTCCCCCAAGCAATTCTGGCGTACCATCCTCCCTTGACGCTCTCCTCTCCCATCCGACCTCGATCCTTCTTCCATGTTCTCCCACACTTCCAATCTCGACGACATTCCCGACCAGACCAAAATTCAGGTTAGTTCCCCTCCTTCCTCCTGCCACCTCTTCTCTGACGGAGATATCAAGGAGGCCATCTGGGCGATGAACAATAGAAAATCATCAGACGAGGAAGGACACCAAGCATAATTCTTCAAGCACGATCTCCACGCTCTAGTTAGCTATTTGGATGATCTCTTCAACCATGTGGTGCATGAAGGTTTTCCTCCGGTATGGTCACATCACAGTATCTATCTGATTCACAAGTCGAGATCCACCTCTAATCCCAATAACTATAGAACGATCATGGTAGGCCAGACGTTTTCTAATTTATATTGCATCGTCCTCCATAGGAAGCTGTCCAACGATCTTGAGCAGAGAAACCTCAGAGCCCGGGGCGAGGCAGGGTTGAGGCCGGCTCATCAGACTATTGACCATATCTTTACCCTCTGTGCCGTGATTGAGGAGGCATGCCACCGCTCCTCAAAATTCTACTGCTTCTTCGTGAATTCCGAAAAGCCTTTGACTCGGTCCCGAGAGAAGATTTACTGCAGCGGCTCAGAGACATTGGCATCTCAACGACCCTAATGACAGCTATTATGCACCTTTATGAGTTCGTCCTTGGTTGCCTTTGCACAACTCGAGGATTTTCTAAGTTCATCCGAAGCACTATTGGGGTTAAACAGGGTTTCCCACTGTCTCCCACGTTGTTTGGGATCTATATCGATGAATTTGAAGCCTTTCTCCACGAGCATATCCAGGACACAGATGGGTGCCTCCTCCACCAACCAGGTCCTGATCTCTATTCTAATCTTTGCTAATGATATAGTACTCTTATATTCCTCCCCGGAAGGTCTGCAGAGGCAGCTAGATGCCTTAGCTCTATTTTGTGATCTTCGGAAGTTGACGGTGAATTTGGGAAAAACAAAGATTATGATCTTCAATAGGGTAAAGAAAACCTCGGACTTCCACTTCCTATTCAAGGAGGAGGAAGTCGAGATCACCAGTACCTATACTAACTTGGGCGTGCAATTATCAAGTCCCCGCTTCATTCTACGACCAGCTCTCCAGCCTCAAATCAACAAGGGGTACATATCCTTATCCCTTCTCGAGAGACAATATTTTTTCCATCACTTCCAAGAAATATCGTCCAAGATGAACCTTTTGGACACCTTGATCCCTCCCACTGTTTTATACGGATCATAAATTAGGGGACCCTCTTTACTCGAGTCAGATTGGGCCTCAGCTGAGAGAGTTCGGATCCTTCTTCTTCGGCGCATCATCAGATGCAAGCAGACAGTGTCGTAGCACATCATCCTGGCTGAATTTTAGGGCCCAGCCTTTCTGCCTTGAGACGATCTTCAGATTGGTTTCCTTCTTGCATCAGATCCAGGGGTTTGCGGACTCGTTAAAGGGTCAGGACATGTATCCTTATTTATCCTATTGCTCTTCTGAGACCATTGCCATGCTACTCACTCAGGCAGAGCCAAATGTTGGTTCACAGGGGTTTCAGATCTTCTTTTATCAACAGGAATCCAGTTAGATCGTCTCCCTTCGTTTCGGTACTCTCTGGATGCTCCCGACCACCTTCTACCTATCCGACAGGAGTTAAATAAGATCATCAAGGAAGATATTTACAGGCAATTTGTTCAAATTACATGGATCAATCCCCCGGGAGGGTTGCGCCAAAAGATGGCCTTTTATGTTGAGCACTTCTTAGAGATCAGAGATGGGCTCATTGTCCGACCCCAGTACACATTCCACCACTAGATGCATGCTCTTCAAATCCCTCTTGGACAGTTCAAAGTAGGATCCCATAGACTTTGGTAGAGACAGACCACCAGATTGATAGACTGGACAGGATTTGCCAATTATGTCCTCTACAGGAAGTGGGAACCGAGTCGCACTTTATCTTCATATGTCCTATATACTATGAGATCAGACGAGGTTTCCACTGCTTGTTTAGAGGCCCTCAAACTCTAGCCGACTTTTTCAGATACATTGATCAGAGATGTTTAGCACTTTATATTCAGCAGACTCTCAGGCTTAGAGCACGTGTTCTTCATCCCCCCGCCAAACCCGATACCACACATAGGATCACGACATTCTTCAGTGTGCTAACACCATCTAAGGGAACCAAGATACCGACCGACTTAGATACCGATCCAGCTTCCAGATCAGTAAGGATCTGTGGATCTCGACCCACGAGATCTTCGCAGTAGTTTCATACCGAGCCTCCTCCCGAGAGACCTACAAGGTCCTCCAGACCTCAACGGTGTTACCTACTAAGTCATACCTAGTCGGTATTATCAAGTGAGCTTGGTGATGAGAACAAACACTTGTTCATTATTCAAAGTTCAAAAGTCATTCAGCCTTCTTCTGGGAACTTTTTGTAATTTTTTTTGTAACACATGTTCATACCCCCTTGAAGAAATTGTAAAAAATGTCCTAGCATTTAATTTTTTTATAAAAGGCTTGGCTTTCCAGACTTAAGCATCAAGTCGACTAGCCCAGAGTGTTTTTTCCCTCGGTTATTATTGGTTTTTGAACAAACGACTAATAATTTCTGAGTTTTTCACTCACACCTCCAAAGTTGGGGTAGTCGTCTTGGTGTTTCGTCCTTAAGAGGTTATTAGAGCCTTCGTGTCAGTGTTTTTCAACATGTTAGGCATTGAAATTGAGTCATATAGACATGTGCTAGGTCCCCCTACGGTTTCGTCAATTTCCGAGAAAAATAAATTTTCTCGTTTTTTAAGCCATTTTTTTAATGGTTTAATTAAAGAATTTCGAAGTGTAATAATAGTCAGATACGAAGTCTGTTTCTGACGTGGGGACACTTGTTTTCACACCCAAAGCGTCCACTTTACCCCAAGGTCCACTTTCCACATCAGTCGGGCAGTCGGAACACCCCGTGAGGCATTATTCAGCTAAAGATGCATTAGAAGAGCATTTTAATTCTAAATTTCGGCAAATTGGCACCTTGGTCAAAGTTTGAAAAAGGTGAAAAATTAAAATAATAGTTAAAGAGGTGGCATGGCATGGGTCCCCTTAGGCTCATGACCCTCTTCTCAAACTTAAGTTTGTTTTAAAACTTTGTTAAACTTTGGTTTTAAGATTGGAGCTAGCGTGGGTTATGAAGGTTGACGCCAACTTTCACATGGAAGTGAATTGAGGCTAGCGTGAGGTGGATGAGGGGACCGATCTCCATTTTGTTGTTTTAAAAAAATTAAACTTTGGATTATAATGTGGATTAAATCTTGTTCATGCAAACTCACGCATGAGGCTAGTGACGTGAGCCTCCTCCACGCTAGCTTATTTGGAGCTAGCAAATCATAGTGATTGGGTGACATCACCCCCTTTCACTAACCTTCGTGCAAGCCCACGCGTGAGAGGAGAGATTGACGCCAATGCAAGTTAGGTGGGTGAGTTGGCAGGTTAATGGTGAGTTAAGTGAGAGAGGTATCAATCACCTCTTCACTTCCTCTTCAGTTCAAGCTCAGATAACTCTGAGTGCATCTTCAGTGTTGGTAGCCCCCCAGGGGCTTGGCTTTGGATATAAATAAAACATCCTTTCTCTCCTCCAAGCTAGTTCGAGTTGGATAGAGAGGCTTGCTATTGCAATACTTTAATTTTTGGTTGGAATAAGAAAAGCTTTGGAGGCTATATGGTGTATTGCCCAATTGTTCGATGAATATTGCTGCATTTTATTGAGGTAACATGTATTTATGATAGCCTTTGTTTGCTTGATTTGTGAGTTTGTCCTGGAAAGGATTGTTCTCAATTCATAGGAAAGAATTATTTAATAAGTTTATTACTTGATTCTTTTACTCATGTATATATCGAGATTTAGATCTAGCATTGTTTAATAAGTTTATTAGCATGCTTTCACGATCTCTTTATATATATGTTACCGAATCTCACAATCTGTTTGGCAAGTTCTTTTTTGATTATCTACAGGTTGCCAAGTGTGGAATGGTTTTCGAACAAGATTGTTCTACCTCTTCTCAAAAAACATTTCTAAGCATAGTCCATCAGCTTGCCACCGGAAACTTCATCAGTCAATCTTTCCACAACAAAGCTTTCTCTTTCTCTCTTTCTCCTCATTTTAAAAGTTTCCTGGTTACTTGTTCTCAAAATGATTTAGATCTATTCAAGTTTAAAAAGAATATTTATCATAGACCTAATTTGCTTTAAGGTGCTTAAGATTCTAGTTTGTTAAAATTCATATTTTTGCCCAAGATCTAGCATTTCTAGCTTTCTTTATGCAAGTCTCATTTATTGTAAAAATTTTAGGCTTGAGATAAAGATAGTTTCTTTGATTTAAAGGTTTTATCTAGCAAATCAAGTGCTTTTTATTGGCTTCCCAAAAGGAAAGCCAAGATCCCAAGGAAAGCTTGATTTCTTTGGTTCCCTTTTGCACATTTTTTAAACTTTTTTAACTTAGTTTTTTTGGGTAATTTTTGCATTGTCCAAAGACACTTCCAAAGTGTTCTTGGGCTCTTTTTACTAAACTTTGTTTGCTGGTTTTTAACAAATATGTTCGAAAAGAGGAGGATACGCTGCCCAAAAACCAAATTTTGGGCCATCCAGATCTTCCAAGAAGTTCCCCCTTCAACCGGGCTTCTTTTCTTACTGTTTTGTAAACCTTTGGATCCCAGATAACAAGGACCAAAGTGCATTGCTTCTAAAGTTTTGTAACCAATTAATAAAAGAGATCCAGAGTAGGCTCTTTCGAGCCCACTCCCCATCCCCCCAAGGGGGAATCTACGTTTTTGTGGTTTTTCGCATTTTTCACTTTTTTTTCAGTTTAGTTGCGTTTTGCAGCATTGTATACTTTGAATTTTCATTACAAGCTTTCAATATTCATAAATTCAAAGTAATCACACCACTGACCCCACGACTTCCCGATAGACCTGAAAGGGGAAAGAGATGTGTGGTAGGACTAATTAGACAATTCATGGATTTTTCTAGTATTTTCTTTTATCTAAAATCAACCCCTCCTCGCTTTCCCGATTGAGGTTCATTTGGACCGAAAGAGATTCCTAGAGGGTTTTTTTTTTAACAAAGAACACAAGTTTAAAATCCTTAAAAATTATCGAGACTTCGTTGAGTATGCTCTGCACTGGCTGTGGTTCGTCTGATCAGCTGGCTGCATCAAAAGCAGCATGGGTGACTAGAATAATTAGTTCCCACATTTTTCATAAATCTCCTTAGGTGAAAATCCAACGCCTCGAATTAAGTCGTTGCGGTGGCAAATTACCTAAAGGAAGCAAGAACAACTGGTTAGTGAACTCGAGACACAGTTAGAACTTAGGCTACACCCTTGCGGTGTGGTGTTGTACACCATCTCAAAGACTCCAACCAGTCTACATATTCCTTGCAGGTAGCCATATCGGTTAAGGGTTTTGGACATACTCCCCGTACCCCTCGGGTATATTGGGAGTCCCCGTCCCCCTTAAGTAATCAACTCATCCCACATTAACATAAAACTTGACCAAGAGCACTTGTAACATTTCTTTCTGCAATTCAAAAAACAATTTCATTTGTGGACTCCATTTTTGGCACTGGTCTATGTTTGATATCATCATATGTTTCTGCATGCTTTGCTTATCATTTATTAATCTTTATGCTGTAGTGGTTTAATCAGTATTGCAAGTATCTTGTGTTGAATTTATTTATCAAAACTCCTACGTAACTCATTCATCACCGTAAAACACTAAATCCTTAACAGCCTTAGCAATTAATAGGTTCTACCCCCCTTGGCTTCGTTAGGAGTTGACTGAAACGGAGGAGTCAAGAACAAGGTGACAGCCTTGACACAAGACCCCCCAAAGACACACCGAGTGGCTTGAATATTTCTGATACATCCCCCCCAAGGTGTGTGAAAGGCGGCAATAAACGACAGCACTTTAGAGGACGTCCCGCACCCACCAGCTCCTATCCGGGCTAGCAGACGTTGTTCCACTTCCCTCAATTTTCCTCTTTCGGCCTCGAATGTTAGGAGTACTAGACCTTCCTCAGTCGTTTTGGCTCCAAGATCTTGTCCACCTGAGCATCTTCATCCTAGTGCAAGGGTGGGTTGCGGAGACTAGGGCGAGAACTCTCTCATACTTCAGCCCAACACGCGCTATACATTTTTACTTTTACTTTTTGCATTGTAGTTCCTTAAAAGAGGACTGTTTGGTCCTCCCACATAGCACAAACATCATTGTAACTGACAGTCTCGTTGACCTACTTTGTGGTCATTAGTTGGACATAAATAAAATTATCTTATCTTATCTTATCTTATCTACCGCATGAGTGTCGGTATACCCATCCTCAGGAAGCATAAGTCTGTCCATATCTGTCAACTCCAGGAACATAGCGCGTGTCCCTATCATATGGCGTGCTGCTCCACCATCAATGTACCATGCTCCACTGTCCTCACACGCAGCCATGCTGCTACCTGAAAACAACTGACACTAGTGAGAACTCCTTCTCAAGCTGCCTTGCAAACTCTTCCACTTCAGCTGAAGTGACAGCCTCAGATTCTTTTTTCTTCTTCTTGTGAGGACACTGCCTAGCATAGTGTCCATATCCCTGGCAAGCAAAGCATTTCACTTTGCTCATGTCTTTCCCAGACTTGGCTCCACTACTCGAGCCACCTTTCTTCTTCCTGCCCTTTGCTGCAAGAGCGGCATTCTCTTCATCATCTTTGTTACCAACTAGATTGCATCTAGTGGGACTTTCAGTGAGCCGCCAAAGAGGAACAAATACTTGTTCAAATGCAGGATTTCAAAAGTCCATTCACGCCTTCCAGGGCCCCTTTTTTAACTTTTTTGCCACATGTTCATACTCTGCGGGGAAGTTGTAAAAAATGTGCTAGCATGGGTTTTTTGTAAAGAACTTGCCTTCCTAGGACTTGATCATCAATCCGAGTATTCCAAGGTGTTTTTTTTCATGGTAATTATATGTTGTTGAATAAACGACTTATAATTTGCAAGTTTTTCACCTCTCCTCCAAAGTTGGAAGGGTCGTCTTGATGGTTAGGCCTTAGGAGGTTATTAAAGTTCATGGGTTAATGTATATGAACATGCTAGACATTATTATTGAGTCATATGCACATGTGCTAGGTACCCCTAGGTTTTATTTTGTGTTTTGAAAAAAATAATTTTTCCCGTAATCTTAGGCTATTTTTTAATAGTTTAAATAGGGAAATTATTGTTGTAATAAAAGTGTGGTTAGAGGTCCGATTTTTCCATGGGGGTGCTTGTTTTCTAACTCAGGGCATCTACTGTACCCCTTGTTATCACCAACCTTGTAGCTTCCTGTGCAAGATGGATCCAGGATGGATGGTAGATGAACAAGCAACTAAGGAGGTGGAACCCAGACTGCCTAGACTCCCAAAGAGATGGTTGTCATGCCAATCAAGGCAGTCTTCGCTTTATGTTGTCTGAGTCCAAGACAACAATGGGGGAGACCCAGATCTAATCCTGATAGGAGAGACCAAACCTAGACACCAGATCAGATCAAAACAAACTTTGAGGTACGTAAGGTGTAAGGTGTTCAGAAACTCTAGATCTACAGTAGGATTTAGTAGATGGATCAGGATTTCAATAGTATATTAGCTGATCCAAAGCAGTAATCGGATGACCTTTGGGGGAAATGGTTAGATCTAGGGTTTTGGTACTAGCAACTAAAGAAGATGATCTCTGCCTTGGGAAGCGTAACCAAGGCAGGATGGGTAGGAAAATAGTCGGGACTATCTAGTACCTGGCTGACAGACTCAATGAAAAAGGTGAACAGGTGTATTTGTCTGAGTCATCAAGGAACAACCAATTTCAAGGGGAAAGGTCAATTCAGGGCTAGCGCTAAGGATGGGAGATCAGTTCCTTTCGTGCATTGGGCAATGGAGTCAGTATACACCAAACGTTGAGGTGAACCCACCTGGGGTAGACCCTGATCTGTGGACCCAGATAAGTGTTTTGGTCCAGATGGCTCAGTTAAGGCAGGAATTCAGTCAAGGAAGGCTAGCGCTAAGGTTGGGTGAAATATATCTATCGATCTGAGGCCACCAGCAGAAAACCAACTCAGCGTTGAAGAGGAAATGGGATCAAGAGTGCTTGATCTACACACTCGGTTCAGAGAATTTTAGGAAAAGTTAGATTTTGGAAAAGTCAAAGTTGATGAATGAGGCTGAGAGGATGAAAAACCGATTTCTTCAGATCTAGGGCAAGTAGGCTGGATCTAGCTCAGTGTTAGGGGTGTTCTGGAGTGCTCAGGACCTGATCTATCAGCCTAGCCTGTCAGATTTCGGAAACAGTAAACTCCGGAAAGGTTCAGTTTTTCAGTGATGGCGCTAGGGTTGTTTCAGTCTAAAATTCAGATCTAGGTCACACTGTCATGAATCTGAACAGTGTTGGGGGTGATTTGGGATGTGGGAGACCTGATCTATCAGTCTATGAAGTCAGAAATCAGAAAAAATCAAAACCCTAGCAGGTCAAATTTTCAGTGGGGGTGCTAAGAAGTTTTCAGACAATATTTCAGATCTAGGTCAAACCAATAGGAATTTGACCAGCGTTGCAGTAGATTCAATGAGGGGAGGCCCAATCTATGAAACCCAGCAGTGGTTTGGCCAAAGATCGGACAGTTCCCAGATTTAGTACTTTGTAGGGTTTTTTCAGTATTTTAAGGATTTTCAGAAAAATGAAAGGAAAACAGGTACAATGGATTGAGATCTGCTAAGAGAAGAGAATTAGATCGTACCTGAAAATGCTTGTAGAAGCCTTAACAACGATGATCCTTGCTATCCCGATCAATTATGGAAGATCCACGTGATTTTTATGACTGCGCCCCCTACCCTGCATGAGAAAACGTCAACAATATCATATTTGCTAAGACAAGATAAAGAAACCAAATGCTATAGAAAAGTAAAAAGAAGTAATCATAGATCACAATGACACTAATGAAAACCCCCTGATCCAAGACGAAGATAACCGAACGAGTTGAGGTCCCACTACAAAAACACTCCAGCCAAAACGCCCTCCTGTAGACAAGACAATGATAGCAGAAAAAATATAGATCTCACATGAATTTCCACAATGCTAGGAAGCAGAAGACTATCCAATCACCATTTAAGAACATCAGATGCAAAGCAGATCCAGAAAATATCCACGGAAACATATTTCTATTATTCAGATCTAAGAGCCAAAGACCTCTTACAAATGAGAAGCTCTCTCCTTTAAATAGAAATGAGAAAACCACAATCATAACCGAATCCTAACCACTTTCAAAATGAGTGGCTAAGATTAAAAGATAAAATATTCTAATCAATGGTTGAGATGAGCTCAACATACAATACATGGATCAATATAACCATAAAGTACCAAAGTGGACTAAATCACCCATAAAGAGGGTACCCCCCTCAACAAGAAATAAATAAAGCACGTGGTGGGTCCATGGAATGTTAACTAACTCCCTATGGGTGCCCCATTGCACAATAATAATATAACATTTTAATTCTTTGACTTTCTGCCTCCTTGAGGAAATCGTGAGCCTCCCAAAAGCTCCAAAAAATAATATAAAATGCCCAAAAAATAGTTGTGGGTCCAATCAGGTGCTACAATTGCTGGAAAAGGTGCGGAGGACATCACTCTCATCATCATGACTCATCCCATGTCATTTCCTTGCCTCAGTAGCCCAAATCGATTTCTTCAATAGCCATTTATTCATTTTTTAATCTGCCTCGAAAAAGGTGAACCTGCCAAAACAGCCTCCTAGGGTGCCTGCGTTGTCAAACTGCGCCCACCAAGCTCTCTAGGATGGGGGTACTATGGTACAAACAAGTGGCTGCACCCCATATGTCCATACAACACCCTAGGAGATCCAAATAAAACATCTCCCTGCTCCGACACATCATCTTGTGAAGTAAAACTGCATCAGAAAGGTAAAATGAGCCTGATCATTTCTGCAAGTGCCCGGAACTGAAAATAAACTGTCTCATTAGACTCAGAGAGTTCCAATCCATCTAGGGTGTATACTCATACCCCTCTCAGGTCTCTCCTGATCATCGACCATATCCAATAGACAATATAACCATCTGTAAATGATCAGATACCAATAATATAACTCAGACTATCATCCATCTGCTGCAAGTGTTACAAGGCTAAGACATGCTTTACAACTCATTTAAGCAACAATCACAACAAGTAGCAGTCATTTCACTGGCGATGCATCAACCAAATACATATATAGGGCTTTATTTATTATTACTCAGACTAGACTTTCAGGACTATACTCACTTCATAGTTGTAGTCAATTTGCTAGTGAAGGGTGAAGGATGACTTCCGACTTAACATCATGACACTTTGGATATGGCAGGGAAATATTCGCTATAACCCCTTGTCGAACAAACAACAACACAAGGAATGGCGGTGCCTCACAAATGGTTGAGTTGTTCAGAGAGTGCTTATCCAACTTAGGCATCATGTCTACATCAAGTTTGATCCAAGTTCATTAGGACCATCAATTTTATTTCCATGGCCTTTTTGGCCTATATGACCCTTTTGGGACTTCACCAGTGCTTAAAAGCACAGCTAATCGCAGCTTTCATCCGAAACATATTTATATTTGTAAGGTCAGCAATATTTGGATATAGCATTTTTTTAACCATTGTTTTTTTGCAAAGTTACATATATTGTGTCGGCGAATATATCACCGGGGGTCCGGAATGAAACTTATCGACAGCAACGGCGAAAATATCGGAAAATATCGGCAAATGTCGTTTTGCATTAAAAAATACAAAAATAAACATTTTTTTTCAATTTTTTTAACATCTAAAGCAACAACAACATCAAATAAACACATTTCCACATAAATATTAAAATACAACTAATATATAAGATGCATAAGATGTCAAATGGTGGATCATGATCACATATCGACTATAAAGTTATAAACTGAAAATATTCAAATATGTTCTTGATGGAATGATAGAAAATCACATCAAATGATCAAAATAAATGTCTCTCAAGAAATTAATCATCATGACTCATGAGGCATCTAGATACTACATGATACAATGATAAATAGTAGAAATCATCGATCTCCTCTACCCCTTTTATAGGCAAGGGGCACCACTCTTCCTCTGGAAGCAGTAGGGGGTCCTGTAGGTGCTTTGAATGAATTGGGCATCAAATTGGAAGCTCCAACTACTTAAGCTATGGTGAAGGTCCAACTACTCTACAATTTTGATGAAACTTACCATGTTTAATGAGTGAAGGGTACATTTTTATTAAGGTCATAATAAAAGATTTCAATAGTCAATGCCACCAACATCAAGGTGCAGGGATGGGTTGATGTGCTTGATTAAATGCCAATCCCATACCCTCATACTTAATAAAATCTAGTGGAATTGTTGAAATCTTGAAATCCTGAAAACTATTAAGTCTCTTGAATTCTAAAAGGGATCTAAAATTCTACTTTTTGCATATGAAGTCCGATGAGGTTGGAACCACTCTCAAACATCCCGAAACTATTAATGGCAATGTTAAAAATTTAAGTAAAATGATAGAAAATGAAAGTAAAGGAGAATGACACTTTTACTTTAAGAATTTAGTATTACCATTTATTACTTTAAGAATTTAATATATTTAGTTTTAATAACAGTGCCAAAAACTTAACCCATGAATTTGTTTTTCAAATTTCTTGCAATTTTTTTTAGCAGGGCGATATTTTCCAAAATCTCCCGATATATTCCCAATATATCACGACATATTGAATATATCGCGATATATTCAAAATATTTTTTTCAAATTTCTTGCAAGTTTTTTTAGCAAGGCGATATTTTCCAAAATCTCCCGATATATTCCCAATATATCGCGACATATTGAATATATCGCGATATATTCAAAATATCGAAAATATCGCGATTTTTTAGTGGCGATATATCGCCAAGGGGAATGGCTCGCGATATATCGCGATATCGCCGATATATGTAACTATGTTTTTTTGGACCTTTTCTTATACCCTTCAAGGGGTATTTTAGCATTTCATTGCTCTTGCCCTTTTTCACATATGTTAAGAAACACAGCTTTAGCATTTTCATTTTCCATGGGCACATACAAACATTTCCAATATAAGTAGTACATGAGCTTTCAGTTTTAGCAAACAACATCTCAAGTGACCAGGGGGAGTTCTGTACAGCGCCAAACATCAGGACAACCGACCAGAATGATTTAGGCATACAATCCAACTCACCAAAGGCAAGTTCTGTCACCAACTCAGAGCAAAGACACAATATAGACAGGGAGGTTTGTCCAAAAAAGGTTCTAGCGGGGGGAAAAGGTCCTCCATGCCATAAGTCAAGAAGTGAGTCGGGTTAAAAACAAAATTGGAAGGTAATGGATGGGTGAAGACAGTGAAAGGTGAATCAAACACTAGCAAGCCAAAACAATGGTGGGAATGACTACCTCTATTCTCCCTAAGGAGGGTAAAACCAATGAGTATAGATCAAGAACTTCAAAGTCAGAGTAGGGACATCTATACATAAATACAAATACATCCAAGTCCATATAATTATGACCGCCAGATCACGACACCACATGTTAATTCATGTCACAAAGATGAGTATAAGAGCAATGATAACCACAACACAATATAAAAACTGATTCATAATCATGCATATAGTCCATCTTAAACATCATCTGTCCAATGAGAAAGCATTGATATACATCTAGGCATCAATAACTGCGCTGTAATGACTAAATGGCTACATCGGTCCTCAAATCTGAGTGTCCTGAGACTCGGTCCTGACATGGGAGAGTACAATAGTCCACAAATACAATAATGATCCGACAAAACTGCTCATCTCAGCATCTCATATGTAAGAGATCTGGCTGAAAAAGGTACTGTGTCTGAAAAATAGAATATGGTAGCCTGGCTACTATATATGTGATAACACCCCTCAACCCACTTTTCCCAAGTTTTAAGTGATTAGTTTATCATTTAAGTAAAAAATCTCCTAAAAATAAAAAAAATCAATCAATTAATTAAATTGGAGAAAATATCCAAATTCCTAAATCAGTGGATTCTTGTCCGATTTGATTGAAATCAGTTTCTATCTGCTTCCCTGATTTAAGGAAAGACATCTCCTTGATTAAAGCATCAGCTTTAGTGTTGATTGAGGCTAGTGGGAGTTTTCCAGATTAAGGGGACGTTTTTCTCCTTAGAAGGGGGCATAATTGCTCATGTGGCACCCATCTGGCATGTTTTGGAGATCCCAAAGACGGGTTGTGCCTACCTCTTGAGAGGTGGCTCATTTTTCTTGAGTGTAACTCCCTCTCACTTGTTCAAATCAAGGGATAAACTCACTCTCAAATCTCAAATTCGCCCTCAGTCTTCTTCAGTTGGAAAAGGTGCCCTCTTGGTCCCGGTTTTCTATAAAAGCAATACTCTCTCCCTTTCAAACTAGTTGGAATGTACTGGGAAGAGCCTGCTTGTAATATTTTCTTATCTAAGAAATAAAAAAGACTTTGGAGGTCTATTTTTGTGGTGCTTTGTTGAGTGGATGTATTATCATTGTGCTTTGTGGAGATAATATGTGCTAGATCCATCTTGCTTCCAAATTCCAAATCTAGCCTGCTCAAAGGACTGGTATCAATTTTGCAAGGTAAATTAAGTTGTTTGTTTACTGCTTCAATTTATTTAGTATGAATGCTTAGAGATGCAAATCAAATATTTTCATTTGTTTATGAATATTTTCACATTGATTTCTAGGTATATATGTTGTTGGATTTGATCATTGGTTGTTGAGTTGTGTAAAGTACAGGTTATCTTAGTTGGAGATCGAGGAGATCTTGTTTGATCTTCCACATTTATAACAATTGTTTTTACAGATAAAGTCCCTCGGTGCCTCACAATCAAGCGCCTCAAAGATCTTCTTGTTCTCTAAACTTCCCTCTCCCTCTCATGCTTAAATACTGTTTAAAATCATCTTGTCCTTTATTTAAAAAAGCAGTTACAGATCTGAAGTTAAAAGTTTATTTTCATACATATATCGTAATTACTTTTCATTTTTAGATCTACCTAAAGCAGAAAAAGAATAATCATTTTCTAGTATAGATCTACATAACCAAGTTTTCTTGCTTCAAGTTATTTGCATTTTTTGTAAATTAAAAGGCTTGATTAGTACGATTAACTTCTGATTTTAAAGTTTCATATCTAACAATCTAGTGCTCATATTTGTTTTCCATCCCTAAGGCAAACAAAGACCCTGAGGAAGCAGTTGTTTAGCTCACTTTCTCAATCAATACTTTTACTAGTTTTAACCTTTTTTTACTTACAAAAAAAAAATTGGGAAAAAAAAATCGTAAAGTGCTTTTGGGCGCATTTAATAAATACTTGCTTGTTGTTTTTGCAGGTTTTAGATAAAGAGAGGAGGTGTTATCAAAAAATAGAAAAAACAAAATGAAAGAAGACTAACGGAGCTCCCCTTTATAAAAAATTTCATTTTTTCATGTTATTGTAAGCCTTTGGATCCCGATTTGACGACCAAAGTGCATTTTTTTCGCATCATTGTAAAAAGCTAGTAAGGCTTGAGTAGGCTCATCAGAGCCCGGTCCCCATCCCCCCTGAGGGGATTCATGTCGATGTTCGTCTTCATTTTTTATGTTGTTAGTGTAGTTTGTTGCTTTCTTTCACTATTTCAATTTTTATTTAAGTTTTTATTTGCAAAGTAATCTGAATACTTACCCACTACACTATACCAAAGTACCGAAAGGGAAAAGATTTGAGCAGTGTAGTAATTAGAGAACTTTATTTTTTATGCACTGTTGATTTTAAAATAAACCCCCTTGTTTTCCCGATTACAGGTTCATGGATAACGGCCTTCCCGAGTACTGAATCTAGAAAGAGGCTCTTGGAATTTACTCTTTTTAATCAGAAAACTTCATTAAAAAACATTTAAAATTTACAAGGCCTTCATCCTCGTATGCTCTACTTCCACTACAGCTTCGTCTCATCAGTTGGTAGTATCAAAAAAGGATTTAGGTGACTAGTAATTGTCTAACTTTTAATCAATCTCCCTGAACAACGAAAATACAGCGTTGCATTTTGCTTCGTGTGGAGAAATTGTACAAAGGAAGTGAGAACTATTGAAAAACGATCACGAGGGCCCGTTAGGCTATATTCTTGTTGGTGTAGTGTTGAACATGCCCCCGTGACTCCATTTAGCCCCACATTTCCTCGTGTGCTACCACACTTTGTGAGTCTGGGCATATTCCTTGTACCTTCACGGTACATCGAGAATCCCCCTCCCTGCTAATAATCCAGATCATTACCACATTAATAAAATCAACCAAGAATTTCCCCATTCCTTAATCAAATCATCTAATAATTTAAAATTTACCAACCGAGACACTACAATACTTTCACTGAGACTACACTAGCAACCAACAATTTGCAAAGCACTCTTTCGTTATGGCACTGATCTATTTTATTATGTTTTGCATAAGTTAATTCCGCAAATGTGTCTTGAATATTGTGTATCTATTTTTAATTAAGGGTTGTTAAAGTAAATCCTAATTGCGGTGATTGGTAATCTCTAATTTCATTTCATATATTAAAACTTCTAGAAAATTTGTGTTTTCGGCTTTCATAGTTAGAAACAACCTTAGATTTATTTTCATTAGGGTCCACCCCCCTTGGCTTCACTAGGAGTTGGCCTAGACGAAGGAGCTAAGTATCAAGTGACAACACTTGGCTCTAGCTTTCCCCCAAGGTCGCACCCGGTGGCTTGAATATTTCTGCCACGTTACTCAAGGTGCGAATTAGGCGGAAACAAGATTCTTTCTGCTGACCTGTGGAAGTGGAGCTAGATCTCATCTCCACCTGAGTGAAGTCATTCCAAAATCTAGCCCATGAAGGTAAATTCTCTCTGGCTACAACTGCACGTAGAAAATCATGCCAAGGTTGAGAGAAACCATTCAAGGCTACTCTCACCAACTTTGCATCATCCACTTTCTCACCAATAGCACCCAACTCATCACGAACCTGAGATATGCGAGTCAGGTAAGAAGAAACATTCTTACTCTTGGTCATTTTGGTTTCTCTTAGTTTTTGCCTCAAAACCATCTTCTAATTCTCATTTGAACTCTCGTATAAGCTAGTCAAAGCATCCCACGTCTTAAATGCACGGTCTTTACTTGAGATATGCAGGATAACATGGTCCTTTACTACCTCAAGAATGATCCGCCTAGTCTTGATGTCCTTTTTGATAAAGTTTGCTAGTGCTTGTGCATCGGTGGGAGCAGGAACTTGAATTGGATTAACCTGTGTGCTTGTTATCACCAGACTTGTAGTTTCTCCTATGAGATGGATCCAAGATGGATGCTAGAGGGATGGGCAACCAAAGAGGTGAACCAAGATAACCTCGACTCCCAAATGGATGGTTGTTGTCATCCCCAACCTTGTAGTTGCCTATGTGAGGTGGATCCAGAATGGATGGTAGAGGGACAAGCAATTAAGGAGGTGGAACCAAGACTACCTAGACTCCCAAATGGATGGTTGTCATGCCAATCGAGGCAACCTTCACTTTATGTTATCTTAGCCCAAGACGACAAAGGGGGAGACCCAGATCTACTCCCGATAGGAGAAATCAAACCTAGACACCAGATCAGATCAAGTAGACTTGAGGTACGTAAGGTGAAAGGTAGATGGAAACCCTAGATCTATGGATGATGTCACTAGGTGAACCAAGGCTTTGGATTAGGGTTTAGGAAGTGTGAGGCTTGATCCAAAGTGGGACACAGGTGACCTATGAGGTGAATACTAGATCTGGGGGTTAAGGTACTAGTAATAAGTGAAGATATCCACTGCCTTGAGAAACGTAACCGATGCACGGATGGCAAGGACAGGATTGGGGCTATCTAGCACCTATGGATAGACTCGATGAGAGATATGACAATGTCAAAACACCCGAGTCACTAGGGAAAAATCAGATTACAAGGAAAAGAGGCCAAAGAGGGGGTAGCGCTAGGGTTCGAGATCAGTGTCTGTCAGATCTAGGGCAATGGAGTCACTATCTGCCCAGCGTTGGAGAAGACACACCTGGGAGATACCCCGATCTACAGACCCAGAAAGGTGTTGGGCCGGAAAAGTCAGTCTACGGGGAAAACCAGCAGCAAGGTAGGCTAGTGCTAAGGTTTGAAAAGGCAATTTCTCAGACCTAGGGAAATCTGGAGACTTCCATCTCAGCGTTGAAGGAGAAATGGAGAGAGGGGAACTTGATCTACAAACCCCAGTTGAAATTTTGCTGGAAAAATCAGATCTTGGAAAAAGTCAAAAAAATGATGTGGAGTGCTAAGGTTTGGGAGGACCGTTTCTCAAATCTAGGGTCACCTGTCAGCATCTAGCTCAACGTTGAAGGTGATTTGGAGGGAGGAGGACCCTACAAACCCAAGAAGGAATTTTGCCAAAAAAAGCAAATCCCGGGAAAAGTCAAAATTTCATGAGCGTTGGGGTTTTAGTAGATAGTTTTCCAGATCTAGGGCAAACTAGCTACTTTCAGATCAGCGTTAGGGGTGAATTGGTGAGAGCGAGGCCCGATCTACAAAACCCAGCAATGGATTGTCCAGAGATCGAGTGGTTTATTTTTATTATTTTTTGGTTTATGGAGTTTTCAGTAAAATGAAGAAAAGCATGTGTTAATGGGTTGAGATTCGGAAGAAAGGAACTAACCTGCAGATATTACTTGGAAATCCTTGTAGATGCCTTGAAGGTGATGATCCCTGCTATCTCGATCAATTTGAGAAGACCTGTGTGATTTCTAAGCCCAATGGTTTGCTCCAAGTGACCAATGCGCCCTCTCTCTTGCACAAGCAAACGTCAACAATATCATATTTACTGTGTCATGAGAAAAAGACAAGATGTAATCATAGATCACAATGAAACTAATGAAAACCCCCTATTACAGAAGAAGCCAGTCCAAGTGAGTTGAGGTCCCCCTGCAAAAACGCTCGAGTGAAGTCGCCCTCCTGTAGACAAAACAATGATCTAGAAAAAATATAGATCTCACACAAATTTCCCGAATGCTAGGAAGCAAAAGACTTTCCAATCACAATCTAAGAACACTAGATGCAAAGGAGATCCAAAACATATCCACAAGAAAATTTTTCTATTATTCAGATCCAAGAGCCAAAAACCATTTACAAATGAGAAGCTCTCTCCTTTAAATAGGAACGAGAGAACCAAAATCCTAACCACTTTCAAACCGAGTGGCTAAGATTAAAAGATATAAATGTTCTAATCAATGGTTGAGAAGAGCTCAACATATAATATATGGATCAATATAACCATAAAGTACCAAAGTGGACTAGATCACCCAAAAAGAGGGTACCCCACTCAACAAGAAATAAATGAAGCACATGGTGGGTCCATGGAGTGTTAACTAACTCCCTCTGGGTGTCCCCTTGGCACAATAAAACAATATAATATTTTAATTTTTTGACTTTGTGCCATCCTTGAAGAAATCGTGAGCCTCCTAAAAGCTCCAGAAAATAATATAAAAATGCCCAAAAAATAGGTGTGGGCCCAATCAGGTGCTGCAACTGCTGGAGAAGATGCGGAGGACATAACAGTCATCATCATGACTCATCCCATGTCATTTCCTTGCCTTGGTAGCCCAAATCGATTTCTTCAATAGCCATTTAATCATTTTTTAATCTGCCTTGGGAAATGTGAACCTGCCAAAGCAGCCTCCTAGGGTACCTGCATTGTCCAACTGAGCCCACCAGGCTCTCTGGGATGGGGGTACTAAGGTACAATCAAGTGGCTGTACCCCCTATGCCCCATACAGCGCCCTAGGAGATCAAATAAAAACATCTCCCTGCTCAGACACATCATCATGTGAAGCAAAAACTGCATCACAAGGGTAAAATGAGCTTGACCATCTCTGCAAGTGCCCGAAACTGAATATAAGCTATCTCACTAGACTCGGAGAGTCCAAATCCATCTAGGGCGTATACTCATACTCTTTCCAGGTCTCTACCTGATCATCAACAACATCCAATTAACAATATAATCACCTATAAATGACCAGATACCAATAATATAACTCAGACAGTCATCCATCTGCTGCAAGTGTTACAAGGCTAAGACATGCTCTACAAATCATTTAAGTAACAATCATAACAAGTAGCAGTCACCTCACTGGCGTACATCAACCAAATACATATATAGGGTTTTATTTATTATTACTCAGACCAGACTTTCAGGACTATACTCACTTCATAGTTGTAGTCAATTTGCTAGTGAAGAGTGAAGGCTAAAATTTACAGGGTTAGGACAAAGGATGACTACCAATTCAACATTGTGACACTTCGAATATGGAAAGGGAATAATCACTATAACCATATGTCGGACAAACAACAACATAGGGAATGGCAGTGCCTCACAAATGGTTGAGGTGTTCAGAGAGTGCTTATTCAACTTAGGCATCATGTCTACATCAAATTTGATCTAGGTTCATTAGGATCATCAATTTTATTTCCATGGCATTTTTGGCCTATATGACCCTTTGGGATTTCACTAGCGCCTAAAAGCACAACTAATTGCAGCTTTCATCAAGGACATTCAAATTTATAAGGTCAACAATATTCAGATATAACATATATTTAACCATTGATTTTGGGACCTTTTCTTATACCCTTCGCGAGGTATTTTAGCATTTCATTGCTCTTGCCCTTTACTCACATATGTTAAGAAACACATTCTAGAGTTTACAATTTCCATGGGCGCATATATAAATATTTCCAATACAAGTAGTACATGAGCTTTCAGTTTTAGCCAACAACATCTCAAGTGACCAGGTGGAGTTCTGCACAGTGCCAAACATTGAGAAAACCGACCAGAATGATTTAGGCATACAATCCAACTTACCAAAGGCAAGCTCTGTCACCAACTCAGAGCCAGGAGACAATATAAACAGGGACGTTTGTCCAACAAAGGTTCTAGCGGGGAAAGGTCCTCCGTGCCACAAGTCAAGTAGTAAGTCGGGTTAAAACAAAACAGGAAGGAAATGGATGGGTGGAGACAATGAACAATGAAGCAAACACTAGCAATCCAGAGTATGGTGGGAATGACTACCTCTATTCTCCCTAGGGAGGGTAAAACCAATGAGTATAGATCAGGAATTTCCAAGTCTAAGTAGGAACATCAATACATAATACAAATACATCCAAGTCCATATATTTATGACCGCCAGATCATGACACTAAATGCTAGTATATGTCACAAAGATGAGTATAAGAGCAATGATAACCATAACACAATATAATAAATGTTGAGTCATAACCATGCGAATAATCCATCTAAACCATCATCTGTCCAATGAGAAATACTGATACGAATCTGGGCATCACTAACTGCTCTCCAAAATGACTAAATGGCTACTCAGTCCTCAAATTTGAGTGTCCTGAGACTCAGTCCTGACATGGGAGAGTACTATAGTCCACTAACAAAATAATGATCCGTCAAAACTGCTCATCTCAGCATCTCATATGTAAGAGATCTGGCTGAAAAAATGTACTGTATTTGAAAAATAGAATATGGTATCCCGGCTACTATATATGTGATAACATCTGGCTCCAGCTGGGACAAGTGCTCTGCTGAAAAGAGCGCTTGAGAACCTCAGAATCTCTGGTCCTCGTACTCTGCTTCTCGCATCCATGATCAATCCTTCCAGCTCAGCAACCGCTACTAAAATGTCACCGACTACCTGCAGCATGTCCAGAGCTATACCAAACTCACAAACCGGTCGTCAGAACAATATGTGGATAAAATAAAATACTGAAAGTAAGCATGCATAAACTGGAAAAGCAGAAAGCAAATCTAACCATAACTTTTTAAGAGTTTGATTTTTTTTATTGTGCAGGAAAAGAAACGAAAATCAAAACTATACTAAGAGCTTCAAAGGCGAGCTTTAGGCAAAGATGCAAGATTCTACACTACTGCCTAAAAGGCTTATTTCATCCTACCTACCCTATTCTAACCAATTTAGACAAGTGTTAGGTAAAATCATAAATCCAATGCAACCACTTGCTGAACGAATCTATTGATCTTTCTTTATAGTTAATGATACAACAAATCAAAGATGGCTTGTAGGTAATGTGAATGAAAATTGAAGCCATTATAACTTGTTGTTTAAAAAACAAAGAAAGATATGGATAAAGAGAAATGAAATCATGCCAAGGATGAGATTGATTGTTGCAAACTTCTTCCACCCATAGATCGATAGGATCATAAAAGGTATGCAAGTTCGTTCTTGATGGAAGAAGACAATATGATTCATGACTCGGCCACTCCAAACAGTTCTTTGTTTTCTCCTCTACCCTACTAGGACACTCAATTCTATTCACTCCAGAAGAAATGGGAGAATCAAATGGGGAGAAGTTGTAATGTAATGAAACTGTGAATCAGATCAAGCCCATTTGTTGTTTAAAAATGGAGAAAAGATGAAATTGATCTTTATACACCTTTTCCAGCCATCCATATTATAGATTTACAAATTGAAAAAATTTATTCCTTACGGATGACTGAGAAGAGACATGAAGTGCCTTTTCCCTAATTACATGATAATGCTTAAAATCCAGATTTGAAATTTCGAAAGTAACAACTTGATTGAAAGACAAACCAATACAAGAAGACTTGAGGAGTTGGGACGGGAGGGTGGATTGAAAATTTTCTCCTAGACTTGGAATAATTGATCTCAGAATTTCATGAGAGGAAAGAGCATTTAAATTAATTCCAGGAGTGATTTCAAGATTCGAAACAAGGTTAGTATTTACAGATTGAACCAACACATTCTGATTAAGGATTGGATGGAGAATTCTATCGATACTATCAGGACAAGGCTCCTCATTGCAATGTTCTTGATCAAGTTTACTTATATCGTATCATCATATGATTGTTCTTCTTTAAGCTCAGATAAGGAAAAACATCAATAAGTTCGGTTTCAGTTTCCCTATCACTCTTACAGGCATCTCTTCAATCACAATATGATCACAAGATTGCTCTTCAATAGAAGTTTGATTGATTTCATCAAAATCTGGATCCAAATTCAGATGGCTTGAATACTGACTCAAATTATCGTCAATTAGGCAATGACTATGGAGTTTCTCTTCTAAAGGCTCTTTAATGGACTCACAAATGGAAGGCTCAACTATGGATGCTTCTTGATGGTGATTGTTGGGTTCCCTTCCACGGATTAAATCCAAAATTTGCTCTGTGACTGCTTCAGGTAATAATAACAGAGTATCTTGTATGATTTAATTGATATCCCTCTTAGTTTCAGTATGAGGTTTTGAAACATTATCCTCAAAGTACTCTGTAACATTCTTATGGATTGCAGGCACGCTCATAATTTGGAACATTTCAGGAGAGGAATGATCCAATTGACAAAGCAAATTGCCAATATACTGATTATAATCATTGCTAGATTGACACTCTAAAGAATTTCCAGTGTTCCTACCCCACTTATCTATTAACAGATCTGTGAACATGTCATACCCAATGATGGATTCTGGTGCTAAATGATCAAACCATAGTTGAACATCCCCTCGCAAGGATTCTCCGAAGGCTCGCATATAAACATCTTCATTGTCCGCACCTCTAATTTCCATGTAATCCCAGAGAACATCCAAATGACTTTCAATAGATATATCCTTATTTCCATTAAACTAGGGAAACCTCCTAGTGTAATCGTTTGGCATAGGATGAGGTGCCCCCGGTATTTCAAAAAAGTCAAAAGGGGACTGTTTGTCTTGTTTCTTAACAGCTCTGGTTACTTGGCTATAATAAGGCTTTGACTAGGACTGACTCCTAGGTTCATGTCGACTTACAAGTCGGCTCGAGATGGTTGGGAAATATTTATTGCATGGGTGAGGAAATTGGTGGGTATCGTAAAGATTGTGATAACTAGATTCATACCCATAGTCATGCTCGAGATCATCTTCATATCTGTAGTCTGACCTCCATCTATCCCTTTCGTTTATTTCAATCATGTTTTTGGTTAATTCCTTCATGTGCCTCAAAAATACATATGAATTCATTATGATGTATGGGATGGGTTCGCTTCTCAGTGGAGTCGCATTGTGGAGTCGCCAGGTGAACGAATTGTCGTGTTCACCAACGGATAATGTCGTAGGATAGGTGAGGTATGTTGAACCAAGGTAGGCCTCTACCTCCTCGGCAACGATGCCAAAATGTTATCACCAACCTTGTAGTTTCCTATGTGAGGTGGATGCAGGATGGATGGTAGAGGGACAAGCAACTAAGGAGGTGGAACCAAGACTGCCTAGACTCCCAAATGGATGGTTGTCACGCCAATCGAGGCAAACTTCACTTTATGTTATCATAGCCCAAGACAGCAAAGGGGGAGACCCAAATCTACTCCCGCTAGGAGAGATCAAACCTAGACACCAGATCAAATCAAGTAGACTTGAGGTACGTAAGGTGTAAGCTAGATGGAAACCCTAGATCTATGGATGACGTCACTAGGTGAACCAAGGCTTTAGATTAGGGTTTAGGAAGTGTGAGGCTTGATCCAAAGTAGGACACATGTGACCTATGAGGTGAATACTAGATCTGGGGTTAAGGTACTAGTAATAAGTGAAGATATCCGCTGCCTTGGGAAACGTAACCGATGCAGGGATGGCCAGGACGAGATTGGGGCTATCTAGCACCTATGGATAGACTCGATGAGAGATATGACAATGTCAAAACACCCAAGTCACTAGGGAAAAATCAGATTGCAAGGAAAAGAGGCCAAAGAGGGGGTAGCGCTAGGGTTGGAGATCAGTGCCTGTCAGATCTAGAGCAATGGAGTCACTATCTGCCCAGCATTGGAGGAGACCCACCTCGAGGATACCCTGATCTACATACCCAGAAAGGTGATTAGCCGAAAAAGTCAGTCTACAGGGAAAAATAGCAGCAAGGTAGGCTAGCGCTAGGGTTTGAAAAGTCAATTTCTCAGATCTAGGGCAATCTGGAGACTTCCATCTCAGCGTTGAAGGAGAAATGGAGAGAGGGGAACCTGATCGACAAACCCCAGTTGAAATATTGCCGAAAAAATAAGATCTTGGAAAAAGTCAAAAAAATGATGTGGAGTGCTAGGGTTTGGGAGGATTGTTTCTCAGATCTAGGGTCACCTGTCATCATCTAGCTCAACGTTGAAGGTGATTTGGAGGGAGGAGGACCTGATCTACAAACCCAAGAAGGAATTTTGCTAGAAAAATCAAATCCTAGAAAAAGTCAGAATTTCTTGAGGAGCGTTGGGGTTTGAGTAGACAGTTTTCCAGATCTAGGGAAAACCAGCTACTTTCAGATCAGCGTTAGGGGTGAGTTGGTGAGAGGAAGGCCCGATCAACAAAACCCAGCAGTGGTTTGTCCATAGATTGAGCGGTTTATTTTTGGTATTTTTGGTTTTTTATTATTTATGGAATTTTCAGTAAAATGAAGAAAAGCATGTGTCAATGGGTTGAGATCCGGAAGAAAGGAACTAACCTGCAGATCTTACCTGGAAATCCTTGTAGATTCCTTGAAGGTGATGATCTCTGCTATCCATATCAATTTGAAAAGACCTGTGTGATTTCTAAGTCCAACGTTTTGCTCCAAGTGACCAATGCGCCCTCTCCTGCACAAGCAAACGTCAACAATATCAGATTTACTGTGTCATGAGAAAAAAGACAAGATCTAAAGGAAAATAACAAGATGTAATCATAGATCACAATGAAGCTAATGAAAACCCCCTGTTACAAACGAAGCCAGTCCAAGTGAGTTGAGGCCCCCCTACAAAAACGCTTGAGTGAAGTCACCCTCCTGTAGACAAGACAATGATCCCGAAAAATATAGATCTCACACAAATTTCTCGAATGCTAGGAAGCAAAAGACTTTCCAATCACCATCTAAGAACACCAGACGCAAAGGAGATCCAAAAAATATCCGCAAGAATGTTTTTCTATTATTGAGATCAAAGAGCCAAAGACCATTTACAAATGAGAAGCTCTCTCCTTTAAATAGGAAGGAGAGAACCAAAATCCTAACCACTTTCAAAACGAGTGGCTAAGATTAAAAGATATAAATGTTCTAATCAATGGTTGAGATGAGCTCAACATACAATACATGGATCAATATAACCATAAAATATCAAAGTGGACTACATAACCCAAAAAGAGGGTACCCCACTCAACAAGAAATAAATGAAGCACATGGTGGGTCCATGGAGTGTTAACTAACTCCCTCTGGGTGTCCCCATGGCACAATAAAACAATATAATATTTTAATTTTTTGACTTTGTGCCATCCTTGAGGAAATTGTGAGCCTCCCAAAAGCTCTAGAAAATAATATAAAAATGCCCAAAAAATAGGTATGGGCCCAATCAGGTGTTGCAACTGCTAGAGAAGGTGCGGAGGACATCACACTCATCATCATGACTCATCCCATGTCATTTCCTTGCCTTAGTAGTCCAAATCGATTTCTTCAATAGCCATTTAATCATTTTTTAATCTGCCTTGGGAAATGTGAACCTGCCAAAACAGCCTCCTAGGGTGCTTGCATTGTCCAACTGATCCCATCAGGCTCCCTCTGATGGGGGTACTATGGTGCAATCAAGTGGCTACACCCCCTATGCCCCATACAGCACCCTAGGAGATCAAATAAAAGCATCTCCCTACTCAAACACATCATCATGTGAAGCAAAACCGCATCAAAAGGGTAAAATGAGCCTGACCATCTCTGAAAGTGCCCGGAATTGAAAATAAGCTATCTCACTAGACTCAGAGAGTCCAAAACTATCTAGGGTGTATATGCATACCCTTTCGAGGTCTCTACTTGATCATCAACATCCAATAAACAATATAATCACCTGTAAATGACCAAATACCAATAAAATAACTCAGACTGTCATCCATCTACTGCAAGTGTTGCAAGGATAAGACATGCTCTACAAATCATTTAAGTAACAATCATAACAAGTGTTAACACCATTATTTAGCAAGGGGATAAAAAACCATGGTGGAGGAGAAACAACAAGTGTTTACCAAACTTTGGTTAAAGGATATATTGTAAGAATGGGGCGATAGGCAAAAAAGCGATTAAGTTACCAAAGATCTTAAGCCACGGTGGGTGAAGGAATAAAATCAATGGCCGATATCCTCTCCGCTCTTCAAAATTGCGAGGGAGATAACGTATGTCCGGGCGTTCATCGGGTGCACAGATCGACGGCTGTCAATCTGTTTCGGGCAGATCTACGGCCCACATTTAATCCGCCTTGTGAAATCGCATGTTGGTTAAAGTAATACAGTCCGACGGAATCGGGTACATGCTACTCAATCCAATGGCGGAGAGGTGAAGTTGGATCACAACCACGGTTGAGATTGATTCTGGAAGCAAAACCTGCACGACCGATAAACCTAAAGCACCCAGCGGAATGAGTTATCCGGTGATCGATCTGACGGTTGAAAATCAAAGTGAATCAAATCAACGGCTATTATGATTTCCGGAGAGTGAACTTGCGCGGTGGATAATTCCAAAGTGCCCAGCGGAATTTGGTACGTGGCATATGATCCGACGGTGGGAAGTTAAAGGGGTATCACATCAATGGCTGAGAATAATTTCGGAGGTCAGAGCTGCACGACGGTTAAAGTGACGGAGCCCAGCAGAATTTGGTAGATGTCACACGATCCAACGGCTCACAAATAAAGGCTGATTGCATCTACGGCTATAGGAAATTCCGAAGCATGAAGTTGCTCGAAGGATAAGGTTGGGAAGCTCAGCGGAATCGAATATCTCTTTCCCGATCTAACGGTGGAGTGATGAGAAGCAATTGCATCGACGGTTAGAGATGTTTTCGGGGCAGAGACTTGCACGTTGTTTATGACGGGGATGCCTAGCGGAACGAGGTACGTGGCACGTGATCCAAGGGTTGAGAATTAAAGAGGAATCAGATCAATGGTTTTAAATGAATCCGGGGAATAAAAGTGCACGGCAGATAGGAATAGACGGTGGTTGCAGAAAATAAATCGTTGTCCACGTGGCGAATTGTGGTAGGCTCCAGAGACAAAAGTGGCCTATAAAGGCAAGTTTGACCCGTATCATTGTTATTTTATTCGCTTGGGACGGGTGAAAAGGACTGGACGATTTGTCAGCTTCTATTTGTTAGTTTCCAGCTTCCATTTGTCAGTTTCGGACACGCTCCGAGCACACGCCTCTACAGTCGACCAGGTAAAGCTTAAACCCTGTAATTCTGTAATTCCTCCGTCCAAATTACCATTGTAAATTCAGTAATGGACCAGGGGAAAGAAATTCAAGTGTCTGGTCAAGTCGTAGATGACAGAGAAGAGTTTTTAGTAGACAGAGATAGGAGCGTGTGCGACCCCTTCCTATCTGTAGGGAGCGTGTCTGTCAGTAAGGAGAAATTATGGTATTACCATTCGCGAGGGAACGATGTATTGAATGTTTGCAAATCTTTTATGTACCATTTCGCTATTGAGCAAACCCTCCACTTCCCAGAGTTCGCAGAGTGGTGTGCTATAAACTATTCTCCTTCTCAGAGGATTATTGTGAGTCGGTCTGCATCCAGAATACTTTGTAGAGTCGATGCCACGGTCATCAGAGAAAACCTTAGTTTACCTGAAGATTACCCAGATAGTCATGAAGCAGTAAATGAGTCAGCCCTGGTCGAATTATACAAGAAGTGTGAAGCCGAAACCCGCTGCAAATTCTTGTCTAGTGTTTTAAATGATGGTCAGTCTTTAGATGGTATATTCCTGCCCTACCCTGTACATATTTTTAAGAGTGAAGTCCAATTAGTCATTTCTTTAGTTTGTCAAGTACTAGGTTTGGATGATGATTGTCATGTGGGCGAGGTCATTCTCGGATTTTTGTTGAGAATAAGTTCCTCTGTTTCTGAGTCTCAGTCAACCCCGGTTTTTAGTCTAGACGAATATCTAGCTGAAGCAATCCATCTTCAGCTAAGCGAGTTTCCAAAGGTTCGGTTTTTTAGGTTCCAGACTTACTTACTCAATATGCTGTTATGCTCCAATATCACTGAGTTGAAGTTTTTGAGTACTCTATGCTCTTCTGATTTGCCTAAGCAAATCAATATGTTCGAATTTGCTAATTCGATCATGTTAGAAATGTACAAAATGCTGTTTAATGAGGAATTGCCCCGCGTCCTGGACGAAATGAGAAATTTAATGCAGTCTTCACCAGAGGATCGGGTTGGAGATTGGTTTCTGTACAAAGATTATACTGTGTTAAGAATATATGGGTTTACCGGTCAGCCTTATAGGCTACCCTCCTTTTTAACCCCGAAGATCTTCGCACTGGAATTCAGGAGACAGAGATTGCTGTCTGAGGAGGAGCATTTTTGTGCTTTCAAAAAGTCTTCAAACATAAAATTTCCGTTTAAGGTTGGAACCTTCATTTTTAAAAGTAAGGGTGCCTTGGCTTTTATAGAAAAGTTGCTGGAGAATATGGATTTCATAAAAGATGTAAATGTGAATTACGACCCCCACCATGTGATCTCATTGAGAAAACAAGCCAACAAGAATAAACCATTTGAGCATCAGGCTATTGAGGGGTTAGCTGAAATGGCCAATTTGCTGCAGTGTACTGACAGGTCAAAGTCTGATGAAGAGACACATACTATACCTGTCACAGCAACCCAAATAACAGAAGGTGTTGGTCTTGTGGTCAAGAGGAGTTTGTCTGAAACTGAGAGTATAGATGTAGACGAAGATGGGCCCCATAAAAAGGCAAAGCTGCTTGAAAGTGGTGAAATTGTAAATGAGGAAGTTTCTGATGGTTCCAAAAGGGTTTCCCTAGTTCCCATGAGAGCGATGCAAGTAAGTCAATTCTCTTTTAAAAATGTGGAGGGTGATGTAGACAGTTCGGAATTATGCCACGTGTTTAAGTCGAAGGAAGAGCTCAAAGCCAGCTACATGGAGAAGAGGAAACAGTCTATGGAGGAGACGAGAAATTTGCTCCCGAAGGTGAGAAGTTTGTACAGTTCAAAAACCTCCCTAGTCTCTGCTAGAGATGCTGAGAGAAATACATTTAAAATGGCTATGGTAAGCGACAAGAAGATGTCTGAAATGGAGATCCGGCTAGACAAAATCAGCACTCCGGATAAAATTCAACTTCACAAACAGACCAACGATATCATCTACTCAGACTTACTACAAGCCATGGTGAGGATTAATAAATTGCAAGTTTTGATAGACAAATTAGAAATTCAATTGAAACATGAGAGAGTGGAAAATAAAGCAAATGTTGTTCAGATTAGGAAGCTGCAAACAGACATTGCTAGTTCAGACAGTACCCAGGCAGTCAAGAGGATGTTAGAGGAAAAAGACAATGCACTCCAGGTCCTGAAGAAGAAGCTGAAGATCCCAGGTGCTGAACATGTTCAGTCATCTGAGTTACTAGCTCTCCAAGAAGAGAAGGATAAAGTCCATCAAGAGATGATGGAGTATAAAGGAAGAGCTGGGGAGCTACAGGAAGAAAAAGACAGGTGGGAAGCGGAAAGGGAGGAACTGTTATCCCAAATCTCCTTGATGAGAAAAGATCAAAATGAAGAGAAGGAGATTATGGAGGAGTTGATGAGCCAGACTCCCACCGGCGAGGACTTGTCTATTGTGAATATCCAGAAGCCATTAGATGATTTCTCTACCGATGATTTGTTGGTGCCAATGTCCCAGGTGAGCTTGAAAGAAGAAGCAATCAAAGATTTGAAGGCAGAGAATGAAATGGTAAAAGCTGAATTGGCCAAAGTAAATGAAAGTAGAAAGCAAATATTACAGGACAGAAATCAGTTGCAGAAAAAGTTCAACGAGCTAAAGGAGAAAAGCATCGAGAAAGGCCCTCTTCAGGGGGCAAAACATATCATTTGGGATACCTTGTGTTTAGAGATTACCAAGTTCCGGCACTATCTAAATTTTATTGATGATTTGAATATAATGATAAATTTGGCTCACCAGAGATTAAAACTGGTAAATGAACATATGGAGAAAAGACCTCTTGCTATAGCTCAGAACACACTAAATTTTCTGAATTCACTGACATATCAAAAATTGCACGAGATGGGCATAAAGGACAAAGTATCAATAGTGATGTGGGCAAAGAAAATCATCCACAAGCATCACTTAATCAAAACGGTCCAAGATAAATCAGAACGATTACTTTTGCAGGGTAATAATTTTAAACAGGAGTTTAAAGAACTGTTCGAGAACGGATTGCCTTCTTTCTGGGACGGAGAGGGACGGATGTTCTCACAGGAAAGACAAAGTATATTCTTCATCCCTAGAAACAGGTGTCATGCACTGAAGAGCTGATGGGGCAAAGACGTGGAGCTGATAGGGCAAAGGCGTGGAGCTGATGGGCGAAATTTTGTTATCAAGTTGATTTTTATTTTATGATCTGTTAGGATTGGAGTTGTAACAAACTTCCTAGGGGTTAGGAATTCAGTTACAAACTCTAAATTACGTCGATCATTCTGTTATTGATCTTCTTGTTGGAAGACCTATCATTTTATGTAAAAATATGCATCTTTTTTAAGAGATGGGGGTTGGAACCCATCGGGTGAATAATTTTGGAGAACATATCTGTTTTTGGAATAACAAAGTGAATGCATGAGAGTTTTTGTCAGAGATTCATGTGTCGTTGATATTACAGTCTGTGCTTCTTTCTTTATGTGATTGTATTTCCCTTGTGTAACACTCCATTTTTGTTTCTTCCTCATATCTAGAATATAGCGTTAGATGATTGGAATTCATGTGTTTATTCTCTGGTCATCATTTCAGATATTATATGATGCT
>LPNX010790061.1:1593250-1612670 GCA_001517045.1 Pseudotsuga menziesii | reverse complement strand
GAAAATTTGGAACAACCCATAGCCTTTTTCAGTAAAATGCTACGGGATGGGGAATTGAAATATGACATCATGGAAAAGCAGGCCTATGCTTTAATTAAAGCATTAAAAGATTTCAGAGTATATGTTTTGCATTCCCATGTAATTGCACATGTTCCAACCGCTGCAGTAAAAGCAATTTTGACTCAACCAAACCTCGAAGGTAGGAGGGCGAGATGGATAGCTACATTATTGGAATATGATATAGAAATAAAACCCACGAAGCTGGTTAAAGGACAAGGGTTAACAAAGATGATGACAAACTCAAATTGTGAATCTTTACAGATCAATTTTTTGACTCACCAGTCTGATCAGTTGGACACAGAGATAGAAGTGATGGCTGATTTTGTGGCCTCTCCATGGTATTCTGGTATTGTATATGTCCTCCGAAATTTGCAAGCACCAGAAGGATTAAGTAAATCGAGAGCAAGATCTGTAAAGTTGAAATCTGCTAAATTCTGTATCATAAATAAATATCTTTATTGGAAAGATCCTGGAGGAGTTCTACTAAATTGTCTTTTGGAAGATGAAGCCCAGCAAGTTACCAGAGAATTTCACCAGGGAGATTGCGGGGGACATCATTCTTGGAAGGTGACTGCAAACAAA
Source organism: Pseudotsuga menziesii (assembly GCA_001517045.1). NCBI lineage: Eukaryota > Viridiplantae > Streptophyta > Pinopsida > Pinales > Pinaceae > Pseudotsuga > Pseudotsuga menziesii. The sequence goes on along the minus strand of LPNX010790061.1, from coordinate 1,612,028 downwards.
ATCCTGAGAGCTGGTTATTATTGGCCTACGTTATTCTCAGATGTGTATAAAGAAATCAGCAAATGTCATCAATGCCAAATTTTCGACGGTAAGAGAAAGGTACTGTCTCTCCCTCTGAATCCAATAACAGTTGAGGCTCCTTTCCAGCAATGGGGTTTGGATTTTATTGGTGAAATAAACCCCAATTCATCAGGTCAGCACAGGTGGATCTTGACAGCTACAGACTATTTTACTAAATGGATAGAGGCAATTCCTACCAGGATGGCCACTGAAAATGTGATCATGGATTTTCTTGAAGAAAATATATTGGCTCGATTCGGGTGTCCAAAAAGGATAGTAACAGACAATGCAGCTGCCTTCAAATCTAGGAAGATGATTAACTTTTGTCATAAGTATCATATAAGCCTCAATCAATCAACTACATATTACCCTCAAGGAAATGGATTAGCTGAATCTTCAAATAAAAGCCTGGTGAGGATCATCAAAAAGCTGTTGGAAGATAATAAGAGGTCCTGGCACACCAAACTAAAATATGCTCTATGAGCTGACAGAATTAGTACCAAAAGAGCAATCGGCATGTCTCCGTTCCAACTGGTGTATGGGGCTGAAGTGATTTTTCCAACATCATTAGGGGTACCAGTTATGAGATATTTCCAGGATCAGCAAGAAGAACCAAATCACATACAACGAAGGATAAATCAGATCATTGAGCTAGAAGAATGAAGAAGTAAGGCTTACGACAAAGTGCAGTCACATCAGGAGAAAATGAAGAATACTTTTGACAGAAGAATCAAGGAAGAGCAGTTTCAGATTGGTGACCTGGTTTTGAAGTGGGATGCTCCTAATGAAGACAAGCATGGAAAGTTTGACCCTATGTGGGTAGGACCTTACGTTGTCGCTGGATACAGAGGACAAAATGCATTTTTGCTAGAATATACAAATGGGGTTCTTCTGGAGAGTAACCCTGTAAATGGAAGATATCTGAAGCATTACCTGTCCTGAGGGGGAAGGTAAAATTTGTATCATAGAATTGTACATATTTGTTTCTCTTTACAAATAAATATGGATGGTAAGCCGAGTGTATTTGAAAGCTCGCAGTGAAAGCCCTAAAGTTCAGGAGGCATACCACTCTTTTTCTAAAAAATATATAAAAATGATATATTTACAAAAACAAAAGATGGGTTTTTGAGAAGTTATTACGCAAAATCAAAAATAGGCACCTGGTCTACGAGTTCTTTGATACCTCGCAGGGAGGATATCATCCCCAGATGGAGCCAGCTGTTAACACCATTATTTAGCAAGGGGATAAAAAACCATGGTGGAGGAGAAACAACAAGTGTTTACCAAACTTTGGTTAAAGGATATATTGTAAGAATGGGGCGATAGGCAAAAAAGCGATTAAGTTACCAAAGATCCTAAGCCACGGTGGGTGAAGGAATAAAATCAATGGCCGATATCCTCTCCGCTCTTCAAAATTGCGAGGGAGATAACGTATGTCCAGGCGTTCATCGAGTGCACAGATCGACGGCTGTCAATCTGTTTCGGGCAGATCTATGGCCCACATTTAATCTGCCTTGTGAAATCGCATGTTGGTTAAAGTAATACAGTCCGGCGGAATCGGGTACATGCTACTCAATCCAATGGAGGAGAGGTGAAGTCGGATCACAGCCACGGTTGAGATTGATTCCGGAAGCAGAATGTGCACGACCGATAAACCTAAAGCGCCCAGCGGAATGAGTTATCCGGTGATCGATCTGACGGTTGAAAATCAAAGTGAATCAAATCAACGGCTATTATGATTTCCGGAGAGTGAACTTGCGCGGTGGATAATTCCAAAGTGCCCAGCGGAATTTGGTACGTGGCATATGATCCGACGGTGGGAAGTTAAAGGGGTATCACATCAATGGCTGAGAATAATTCCGGAGGTCAGAGCTGCACGACGGTTAAAGTGACGGAGCCCAGCGGAATTTGGTAGATGTCACACGATCCAACGGCTCACAAATAAAGGCTGATTGCATCTACGGCTATAGGAAATTCCGGAGCATGAAGTTGCCTTAAGGATAAGGTTGGGAAGCTCAGCGGAATCGAATATCTCTTTCCCGATCTAACGATGGAGGGATGAGAAGCGATTGCATCGACGGTTGGAGATGTTTCTGGGGCGGAGACTTGCACGTTGTTTATGACGGGGATGCCTGGCGGAACGAGGTACATGGCACGTGATCCAAGGGTTGAGAATTAAAGAGGAATCAGATCAATGGTTTTAAATGAATCCGGGGAATAAAAGTGCGCGGCAGATAGGAATAGATGGTGGTTGCGGAAAATAAATTGTTGTCCACGTGGCGAATTGTGGTAGGCTCCAGAGACAAAAGTGGCCTATAAAGGCAAGGTTGACCCGTATCATTGTTATTTTATTCGCTTGGGACGGGTGAAAAGGACTGGACGATTTGTCAGCTTCCATTTGTCAGTTTCCAGCTTCCATTTGTCAGTTTCGGACACGCTCCGAGCACACGCCTCTACAGTCGACCAGGTAAAGCTTAAACCCCGTAATTCTGTAATTCCTTCGTCCAAATTACCATTGTAAATTCAGTAATGGACCAGGGGAAAGAAATTCAAGTGTCTGGTCAGGTCGTAGATGACAGAGAAGAGTTTTTAGTAGACAGAGATAGGAGCGTGTGCGACCCCTTCCTATCTGTAGGGAGCGTGTCTGTCAGTAAGGAGAAATTATGGTATTACCATTCGCGAGGGAACGATGTATTGAATGTTTGCAAATCTTTTCTGTACTATTTCGCTATTGAGCAAACCCTCCACTTCCCAGAGTTCGCAAAGTTGTGTGCTATAAACTATTCTCCTTCTCAGAGGATTATTGTGAGTCGGTCTGCGTCCAGAATACTTTGTAGAGTCGATGCCACGGTCATCAGAGAAAACCTTAGTTTACCTGAAGATTACCCAGATAGTCGTGAAGCAGTAAATGAGTCAGCCCTGGTCGAATTATACAAGAAGTGTGAAGCCGAAACCCGCTGCAAATTCTTGTCTAGTGTTTTAAATGATGGTCAGTCTTTAGATGGTATATTCCTGCCCTACCCTGTAAATATTTTCAAGAGTGAAGTCCAATTAGTCATTTCTTTAGTTTGTCAAGTACTAGGTTTGGATGATGATTGTCATGTGGGCGAGGTCATTCTCGGATTTTTGTTGAGAATAAGTTTCTCTGTTTCTGAGTCTCAGTCAACCCCGGTTTTTAGTCTAGACGAATATCTAGCTGAAGCAATCCATCTTCAGCTAAGCGAGTTTCCAAAGGTTCGGTTTTTTAGGTTCCAGACTTACTTACTCAATATGCTGTTATGCTCCAATATCACTGAGTTGAATTTTTTGAGTACTCTATGCTCTTCTGATTTGCCTAAGCAAATCAACATGTTCGAATTTGCTAATTCGATCATGTCAAAAATGTACAAAATGATGTTTAATGAGGAATTGCCCCGCGTCCTGGACGAAATGAGAAATTTAATGCAATCTTCACCAGAGGATCGGGTTGGAGATTGGTTTCTGTACAAAGATTATACTGTGTTAAGAATATATGGGTTTACTGGTCAGCCTTATAGGCTACCCTCCTTTTTAACCCCGAGGATCTTCGCACTGGAATTCATGAGACAAAGATTGCTGTCTGAGGAGGAGCATTTTTGTGCTTTCAAAAAGTCTTCAAACATAAAATTTCCGTTTAAGGTTGGCACCTTCATTTTTAAAACTAAGGGTGCCTTGGCTTTTATAGAAAAGTTGCTGGAGAATATGGATTTCATAAAAGATGTAAATGTGAATTACGACCCCCACCATGTGATCTCATTGAGAAAACAAGCCAACAAGAATAAACCATTTGAGCATCAGGCTATTGAGGGGTTAGCTGAAATGGCCAATTTGCTGCAGTGTACTAACAAGTCAAAGTCTGATGAAGAGACACATACTATACCTGTCACAGCAAACCAAATAACAGAAGGTGCTGGTCTTGTGGTCAAGAGGAGTTTGTCTGAAACTGTGAGTATGGATGTAGACGAAGATGGGCCCCATAAAAAGGCAAAGCTGCTTGAAAGTGGTGAAATTGCGGATGAGGAAGTTTCTGATGGTTCCAAAAGGGTTGCCCTAGATCCCATGAGAGCGGTGCAAGTAAGTCAATTCTCTTTTAAAAATGTGGAGGGTGATGTAGACAGTTCGGAATTATGCCACGTGTTTAAGTCGAAGGAAGAGCTCAAAGCCAGCTACATGGAGAAGAGGAAACAGTCTATGGACGAGACGAGAAATTTGCTCCCAAAGGTGAGAAGTTTGTACAGTTCAAAAACCTCCCTGGTCTCTGCTAGAGATGCTGAGAGAAATACATTTAAAATGGCTATGGTAAGCGACAAGAAGATGTCTGAAATGGAGATCCGGCTAGACAAAATCAGCACTCCGGATAAAATTCAACTTCACAAACAGACCAACGATATCATCTACTCAGACTTACTACAAGCCATGGTGAGGATTAATAAATTGCAAGTTTTGATAGACAAATTAGAAATTCAATTGAAACATGAGAGAGTGGAAAATAAAGCAAATGTTGTTCAGATTAGGAAGCTGCAAACAGACATTGCTAGTTCAGACAGTACCTAGGCAGTCAAGAGGATGTTAAAGGAAAAAGACAATTCACTCCAGGTCCTGAAGAAGAAGCTGAAGATCCCAGGTGCTGAACATGTTCAGTCATCTGAGTTACTAGCTCTCCAAGAAGAGAAGGATAAAGTCCATCAAAAGAGATGATGGAGTATAAAGGAAGAGCTGGGGAGCTACAGGAAGAAAAAGACAGGTGGGAAGCTGAAAGGGAGGAACTGTTATCCCAAATCTCCTTGATGAGAAAAGATTAAAATGAAGAGAAGGAGATTATGGAGGAGTTGATGAGCCAAACTCCCACCGGCGAGGACTTGTCTATTGTGAATATCCAGAAGCCATTAGATGATTTCTCTACCGATGATTTGTTGGTGCCAATGTCCAAGGTGAGCTTGAAAGAAGAAGCAATCAAAGATTTGAAGGCAGAGAATGAAAAGGTAAAAGCTGAATTGGCCAAAGTAAATGAAAGTAGAAAGAAAATATTACAGGACAGAAATCAGTTGCAGAAAAAGTTCAACGAGCTAAAGGAGAAAAGCATCGAGAAAGGCCCTCTTCAGGGGGCAAAACATATCATTTGGGATACCTTGTGTATAGAGATTACCAAGTTTCGGCACTATCTAAATTTTATTGATGATTTGAATATAATGATAAATTTGGCTCACCAGAGATTAAAACTGGTAAATGAACATATGGAGAAAAGACCTCTTGCTACAGCTCAGAACACACTAAATTTTCTGAATTCACTGACATATCAAAAATTGCACGAGATGGGCATAAAGGACAGAGTATCAATAGTGATGTGGGCAAAGAAAATCATCCACAAGCATCACTTAATCAAAACGGTCCAAGATAAATCAGAACGATTACTTTTGCAGGTTAATAATTTTAAACAGGAGTTTAAAGAACTGTTCGAGGACGGATTGCCTTCTTTCTGGGACGGAGAGGGACGGATGTTCTCACAGGAACATTATCATAACCTGCTTGTCCAGTGCCGCATGGACCACTCCAAATTCAATGATTTGGAGAAAAGCCTGACAGGGAAGACCATTGTGGATATGCTAACAGAAGATTTCGAGATTCTACAGAAGTTCGCCATCATCAGAAGCAGATTGCCCAAGAAGTCCTATGAAGCATATATGGAGCTCGAAGTAGCAATTCGGGAAATGATGGAATGCGACACCCCAAGTTCGGAGCAATGGAAAGTTGTGGAGCGGTTTGGAAAGACAAAGTATATTCTTCATCCCTAGAAACAGGTGTCATGCACTAAAGAGCTGATGGGGCAAAGACGTGGAGCTGATAGGGCAAAGGCGTGGAGCTGATGGGCGAAATTTTGTTATCAAGTTGATTTTTATTTTATGATCTGTTAGGACTGGAGTTGTAACAAACTTCCTAGGGGTTAGGAATTCAGTTACAAACTCTAAATTACGCCGATCATTCTGTTATTGATCTTCTTGTTGGAAGACCTATCATTTTATGTATAAATATGCATCTTTTTTAAGAGATGGGGGTTGGAACCCATCGGGTGAATAATTTTGGAGAACATATCTGTTTTTGGAATAACAAAGTGAATGCATGAGAGTTTTTGTCAGAGATTCATGTGTCGTTGATATTACAGTCTGTGCTTCTTTCTTTATGTGATTGTATTTCCCTTGTGTAACACTCCATTTTTGTTTCTTCCTCGTATCTGGAATATAGCGTTAGATGATTGGAATTCATGTGTTTATGCTCTGGTCATCATTTTAGATATTATATGATGCTTTTTGCTAAAGTTGATATAGAACTCATCCTTGTTGATGCTCTGTATTAATGGGTTGTTTCTTCATCTCTTCTGTTCCACCTGGATCAATTTGAATGACTATGATGATGTGATTACCTTGCCTTTGATGAATATCATGTATATGTCTTTGTGGTATCTTTATATTGTATATGACTCCATGCCCAATGGTTATGTGATTGTTTCAGCCAAATACATAAATCTTTGAATGTTATTTTATATCTGGTCTTGTTAAATCTGGTCCTGTTAAATCTTTATTGAGAGATCCCTCTCTAGAAGAAAACACCAGTTTCTTCCTAAAGTGGTTTTGCTGTTACCTTGGAGTTTACCTTTTACAACCTGGGTACATTCTGAGTGCTAACAACAAGTAGCAGTCACCTCATTGGCGGTACATCAACCAAATACATATATAGAGTTTTATTTATTATTACTCAAACCAGACTTTCAGAACTATACTCACTTCATAGTTGTAGTCAATTTGCTAGTGAAGGGTGAAGGCTAACATTTACAGGGTTAGGACAAAGGATGACTACCAATTCAACATTGTGACACTTCGGATATGGAAAGGGAGTACTCACTATAACCATATGCCGAACAAACAACAACACAGGGAATGGCGGTGCTTCACAAATGGTTGAGTTGTTTAGAGAGTGCTTATTCAACTTAGGCATCATGTCTACATCAAGTTTGATCCAGGTTCATTAGGATCATCAATTTTATTTCCATGGCCTTTTTGGCCTATATGACCCTTTGAGACTTCACCAGCGCCTAAAAGCACAGCTAATTGCAACTTTCATCAAGGACACATTCAAATTTATAAGGTCAGCAATATTCGGATATAACATATATTTAACCATTGCTTTTGGGACCTTTTCTAATACCCTTCGCGGGGTATTTTAGCATTTCATTGCTCTTGCCTTTTACTCACATATGTTGTAATATCCCAAATCCCGATATTTTCTAATTCTAAGCAAATACGCTTGTTGTCGCCCGAAACTGGCACGCGGGTGCCGGAAGCCCAAACCGCGGGCGCGCCGGCTCGGCGACAACCTCTCTGTCGAGAGGCCAATGTCACCACACCTTCTCTCTCCTCACTTTAGGCTGGCTCTTCTCCAGCTCTAGGGGGGTTTCCCTAAGTTCGAATCTCTAAGGCAGGTGCAGCTAAGGGCAGGGTGATCTGAAGAGGTTGCCTTAGAGAAACTCAAGTAGCAGAAAGGAAAATAAGTCGGATTGATGGGCAGGAAGGGAAGGGAGGATCAGTCCTCGGAGGAAAGGCCAGTGCCAGTATCAGAAGGGCGAATGGAGTCAGAAGGGGAATCAGAAAGGCTTTGTGTTTTGCAGAAGGGAGATCAGGCTGGTCCGCTCCATAATCAGAGGCCAGGAGAATGGTAGTATAACTGACTACTTTCCATTACTCCCAGACCTCCGAGAACATAACGGCGACAAGCAACTTGGTAGCCACAAATGCTTGCCCAATGTGCTAGATTGTTAGCCTTCTATGCCGGCTTAGTCTACAACTTATGAAAACACAAGATTACCACTGAAAAAACCCAACATGTCCAAAAAGCTCAACAATGAATTTCTTTATTAACTCTGGGGAAAAAATCCTCCCAGCCCAAAAACTTTCCATCTTACAATCGAGAAGGCTAGCCTTTTTATGGGCTCAAAAAAGCCATCATCAAAAATAAAATAAAATACAATAATAAAAGAAAAGGTGGAATGAGATCCACTTTTCTCTAAGAAGACTATTACATAATAAAAGTGGAGGACCCCACTTAACTAACACTTATACCAAAGACTTTATTAAAGTTCACTCTATTAAAGCTTAACTCCATCTTTATCTCAAGATTAAAACCACTTTAACTAGACGCTGACTGCCAACGTAACCCTATGCTGTCAAGTCTGTAATCCACGGGTTGGCTTATAATACAAACTGTCGAAATAGAAGAATCTCTCCTCTAGCCGCCAATGATAATCTAGCTCAAAGTGGGCACTGCATGAAATGGTAAGATGGCCGTCAGCGGTGATGAAACGCGGGTCCACAGGAAGCGATGCTTAGCTGCTCTGAAACCCAGCGCGCAGACAGTGATAATCCATGACTTGACTCATCAAAATCCTATGATTCCATGACTCAGCTGCTAAAGGATACGAGCCAAGCCATGATGGTGTGAAGGGCTGGCGCGATAAAACCGTGATCGAATCCACACACGATTCGCTCTCTGTCGGTCACCTGTTTTGCTGAAAGGCAAGCCTTGGCGTTAAAAATAAAATCAACAGATGGTGCTCACCTCCGATTATGCTTTAATCACGCGCTATCTTTGCAATCTGGGATCCAAGCTCCATACCACGAAATCGAATCTGCCAAGTTGTGCAGCACAAATGTCATCCGCTGCCTGCAATGATAAATTTCGAACTAAAGTTTGAAAACCACCAATTTAGAGGGAACGTTGGAAAAGCCACCGACTGCCTTTAGGTACTCGCTGGTGTTTGTTGTTGATACAAAAATGGCCATACAGAAATCGGCTTAGAGAATTACACACCAACAACCAATGAGGAATCTGCGAGGTCGTTGATTTGCTAGAAGATTTCACAAAAATCGGGCAGACTGCTCCATAACTGTGCTCCCTCCAAAATTCAAAAGTCCACCCCTTGTATGTTTTAACAGCACCTGCTTTGCAAATACCCTGCCCTCGTTCTACATCATCGCGCTTCAAACCAAGCATAGGGAGGCCCGCATTATCTCCAGTTTCACATAAGCAACAGGCAGTTTACCAAGTGATTTTGGATCTGATTCAAATGCTTGAGAGAAGCCAAGAAGCTGTTCCACGTCGATCACAAGCATGTTTGGCTCAACCAATGATTGTTCAAATGCATAAGTCAACATCTTATCCAGCCAACGTGCAACAAAGATGATGTGATTACTGCAATTATTTTCTCCAGGTCCACAAATGAAAAGAATATCCTTTGTATCTATATGAATGTGATTACCACAAGGATTCTTGCGAGCTTCCTTTTCTGGAACATTTACAACCGTTCCTTTCAGCATTTTTAGCGATGCCTGCTGAAAACCCTCTCCATACACATCCCTACTAATACTCAGGCTTTCAGCCTTCTTTGTAATTTTATCAACTTCATCAATAATCAATGCCTTGTTGAGTTGCCGCAACATTGAACTCAGCTGATTACTGGTCGTAGTATCACTATTCACTAATCCCACATCCTTCGGCAAAAATTTCAAATTTGTTTATGAAGAGACTTCATGGCTTGCAAAGTATGTGCTGACGGAAAATTTCTCCAGCAATAGTCATAAGCTGATCCTGTTCTTTCTGCCTTTCAGAATGCTGACTTTTTTGTGGTGTTGTGCACGCTGTGGAGGCTCAAGCAGTACCCTATGTGTAACCAAGAAAAACTCATAAACTACCCTGCTGCTTTCTGGAGAAACCCAAAATCTAGACAGCGAAGCTTTGCCCTCAAGGAAACAACTTGCTAGTTCAATGAAAGCTCTGTTCTTCCTTTCAACAACACCCTTCCTTTGAGAGGTGTGTTACCTCTTAGTTTAACAAACTAGGAGGTAACATCTGGCTCCATGGGGGACGTGTGCTCTTGGAGAGAGCATGCGAGAACCTCAGAATCTCTGAGTATCAGCAGACCAATTTGAAAGAAAGAGGTGATGGGATGGCTTTATTCACATCCCATACTTTATTACAAAACAAAGAAAAACAGACTGAAAATTTAAATGCTCATGCAAGGGCTTATTTCTTCCTACCTACCTAACTTAACATGAATCTAGGCATTGTCAAGTGTATGCATACAAGTAATGGAGCCATTCCAGCATTTTGTCAATAATATGATCTCTTCCCTTGTGTTTGGTCATTACCCAAGACAGAATCTCATCAAATATGTTGCAGATCTGAACTGGAAATGCCATCAAAGTATGGCTGTCATAGAAAAGCTTATGCTGCAAACACAAGTCATCTTTCAAATCTCCAATCACATAGCACATTGGAGTGCATGCTTCAACAAGATAACACTGAAGAGGGCTTAGATAAGCATTGGGCAGCCCTTCGTCAAACTGGATTTTGTTATCCATAAGACTTTCATGAGATATATCTGCAACACAAATGTTATTAGTATCAAAATATACCTGATGCAGCTTCTCATCTACATCATGAGGTTGTTCATAAGCTTGGGGCAGCTTCACATCTTCTATTATAGCTCTATCAAGGATCTCTTCAGCTATGTCTTCAACCAAGGTTTCTTGTACTGCTTCCTCAACCAGATCTTCCATGGTTTGTTCTTCATGAATCTCTTCCTCAAGTTCGTAATGGACCCTAGGGATGAGAGCATCATATTTTTTAGCAAGCTGCTCAATCTCATCTACTGTCCCATCGTGCCAGCGGAGGAGAAACCTCTCGAAAAAATTTGGCACTGAATCTATGGATTTATCCAACAAACCATTGAACCAGGTCATTGCATCATTTACCAAAGATATGGCAAAAACGATCATAATTTCATCCTCATGATGAACATCAACATCAACCATCAGTTTGCAGAAAGAGGCAATGTGATGGGTGGCTGAAACACCATCATTTCCATGAAATTCGGGAAGAATATCATGTATCTCAGGGTCGTAGCATTCACTAGGAAATCCATGGACTTTCGAGAAGTCCAGTGGGCCGTAAGCCTCGTGCCACATATCCCATGGTTCTTCCATAAATCAAACAATGCGGTACTTAATTTGAAAAGACATGTTAAATCATACCTCATACCAAACTTGTGGAGTCACCAAGGTGAGCTTGAAAGCCTTCTGATGAGTGTGCTCACCTCTACACCCAATCGGATCTTCAAATCTGTAAAAGGACAAGGCCTTTGTCCCTTCGTGGAGTCGCCATGTGAGAGGAAGAATCTGCAATGTAATCTCCCACAGATGTCAATGAAGCATAGTCTTCAAAATCCGGGAACTGGACTTTGTCCCCGGCAACGGCGCCAAAATGTTGTCGCCCGAAACTGGCACGCGGGTGCCGAAAGCCCAAACCGCGAGCGCGCCGGCTCGGCGACAACCTCTCTCTCGAGAGGCCAATGTCACCACACCTTCTCTCTCCTCGCTTTAGGCTGGCTCTTCTCCAGCTCTAGGGGGGTTTCCCTAAGTTCGGATCTCTAAGGCAGGTGCAGCTGAGGGCAGGGTGATCTGAAGAGGCTGCCTTAGAGAAACTCGGGTAGCAGAAAGGAAAATAAGTCGGATTGATGGGCAGGAAGGGAAGGGAGGATCAGTCCTCGGGGGAAAGGCCAGTGCCAGTATCAGAAGGGCGAATGGAGTCAGAAGGGGAATCAGAAAGGTTTTGCGTTTTGCAGAAGGGAGATCAGGCTGGTCCGCTCCATAATCAGAGGCCAAGAGAATGGTAGTATAACTGACTACTTTCCATTATTCCCAGACCTCCGAGAACATAACGGCGACAAGCAACTTGGCAGCCGCAAATGCTTGCCCAATGTGCTAGATTGTTAGCCTTCTATGCCGGCTTAGTCTACAACTTATGAAAACACAAGATTACCACTAAAAAAACCCAACATGTCCAAAAAGCTCAACAATGAATTTCTTTATTAACTCTGGGGAAAAAATCCTCCCAGCCCAAAAACTTTCCATCTTACAATCGAGAAGGTTAGCCTTTTTATGGGCTCAAAAAAGCCATCATCAAAAATAAAAGAAAATACAATAATAAAAGAAAAGGTGGAATGAGATCCACTTTTCTCTAAGAAGACTATTACATAATAAAAGTGGAGGACCCCACTTAACTAACACTTATACCAAAGATTTTATTAAAGTTCACTCTATTAAAGCTTAACTCCATCTTTATCTCAAGATTAAAACCACTTTAACTAGACGCTGACTGCCAACGTAACCCTATGCTGTCAAGTCTGTAATCCACGGGTTGGCTTATAATACAAACTGTCGAAACAAAAGAATCTCTCCTCTAGCCGCCAAGGATAATTTAGCTCAAAGTGGGCACTGCATGAAATGGTAAGATGGCCGTCAGCGGTGATGAAACGCGGGTCCACAGGAAGCGATGCTTAGCTGCTTTGAAACCCAGCGCGCAGACAGTGATAATCCATGACTTGACTCATCAAAATCCTATGATTCCATGACTCAGCTGCTAAAGGATACGAGCCAAGCCGTGATGGTGTGAAGGGCTGGCGCGATAAAACCGTGATTGAATCCACACATGATTCGCTCTCTGCCGGTCACTTGTTTTGCTGAAAGCCAAGCCTTGGCGTTAAAAATAAAATCAACAGATGATGCTCACCTCCGATTATGCTTTAATCACGCGCTATCTTTGCAATCTGGGATCCAAGCTCCATACCACGAAATCGAATCTGCCAAGTTGTGCAGCACAAATGTCATCCACTGCCTGCAATGATGAATTTCGAACCAAAGTTTGAAAACCACCAATTTAGAGGGAACGTTGGGAAAGCCACCGACTGCCTTTAGGTACTCGCTGGTGTTTGTTGTTGATACAAAAACGGCCATACAGAAATCGGCTTAGAGAATTACACGCCAACAACCAATGAGGAATCTGCGAGGTCGTTGATTTGCTAGAAGATTTCACAAAAATCGGGCAGACTGCTCCATAACTGTGCTACCTCCAAAATTCAAGGGTCCACCCCTTGTATGTTTTAACAGCACCTGCTTGGCAAATACCCTGCCCTCGTTCTACATCATCGCGCTTCAAACCAAGCATAGGGAGGCCCGCATTATCTCCAGTTTCACATAAGCAACAGGCAGTTTACCAAGTGATTTTGGATCTGATTCAAATGCTTGAGAGAAGCCAAGAAGCTGTTCCACGTCGATCACAAGCATGTTTGGCTCAACCAATGATTGTTCAAATGCATAAGTCAACATCTTATCCAGCCAACGTGCAACAAAGATGATGTGATTACTGCAATTATTTTCTCCAGGTCCACAAATGAAAAGAATATACTTTGTATCTATATGAATGTGATTACCACAAGGATTCTTGCGAGCTCCCTTTTCTGGAACATTTACAACTGTTCCTTTCAGCATTTTTAGCGATGCTTGCTGAAAACCCTCTCCATACACATCCCTACTAATACTCAGGCTTTCAGCCTTCTTTGTAATTTTATCAACTTCATCAATAATCAATACCTTGTTGAGTTGCCGCAACATTGAACTCAGCTGATTACTGGTCGTAGTATCACTATTCACTAATCCCACATCCTTCGGCAAAAATTTCAAATTTGTTTATGAAGAGACTTCATGGCTTGCAAAGTATGTGCTGACAGAAAATTTCTCCAGCAATAGTCATAAGTTGATCCTGTTCTTTCTGCCTTTCAGAATGCTGACTTTTTTGTGGTGTTGTGCAGGCTGTGAAGGCCCAAGCAGTATCCTATGGGTAACCAAGAAAAACTCATAAACTACCCTGCTGCTTTCTGGAGAAACCCAAAATCTAGACAGCGAAGCTTTGCCCTCAAGGAAACAACTTGCTAGTTCAATGAAAGCTCTGTTCTTCCTTTCAACAACACCCTTCCATTGAGAGGTGTGTTACCTCCTAGTTTAACAAACTAGGAGGTAACAACGCTGATACAACCGGGCATGCAAGCTGCCATACAAAAATCCCTATTTTATAGCAAAAATTAGGGTTAAAGTTTGTGGGATAGAATGAACACTTACCACTGATAAGCTGGCTGGACTGCTCCTGAGAGTATGCATGCATCAAGAGCTGAATCGGAGATGAACTGATATCTTCTACTTCCGATGAAACCTTAGCAGCAAGAACCCCAGGTTAGCTAAGGGTGACGTTTTTAGTGAAGGAGGCGTCCGATGAAGCTGCTGATTTGCAGGACTGATAGCCTTCCCGTGCTGGAGAGAATGCCTGGCACATGCAGAAGTTCTGAGGTCTCTAGGGAGGCTAGCGAATTGTTCTAGAGGTGCAGCTGCTCACGCCCCCCTAATCCTGAAATGGCTGATAACTGCTCAGGATGAGCACGATCGAATCTGATAATCACCGGGTACTAGAGTAAGATGCCGATGATGAGAATGGTGCCTGGGTTGCGAAGTAAAACTGAGATCTAAAGACCCAACGAATAATTAGGGCTTTCTGGCTGAAAACCCCTTACGTCTGCACACGTGCCCCTGCAACAATCTCTGTAGTATACTGGATAACTATGAATGAATGGAAGAGCAAATGGTGAACCTATATGGCTTACCCTGAATGAGACTAGGGCAGATATCTCACTGCCGAAACCCCGCTAGCTAAAGACGTCGTCTCCAACCCCAACTGTTGTGCTGCACACTGTGCTGCTATTCAAGAGCTCCAAAATAATAATCATCAAAAGTGAGTCTCCTTTCACTTTATCTTCCTTTTATAACTTTCAACTGCGAAAACCCTAATCTTTGACCTAATTAGGTCACTTTATTTTCTAATTTGCAGTTGACTTGCATGCATGCGCATGGAGACTTAAATGAGTGCATGCATCATTAAATAATGCTTAGATGGCATGCATGATGGTGGCCTTTGGCCTTGGTGGCCCTTCATGACCTAATGGTGATAACATGATGATGCCCTAGATTTTCTATAGATGGCATCAGTCTTTAGATGATTCCCTAACTATCAGTAACCGCTCGAACCCACAGGAATCACATAGGTTAGCGGTTTTGGTCCTCAATGCCTACTCAGATGAGGACATTACAGTCCTCCCCGCTTGAGATTGCTTGTCCTCAAGCAATTGCAAACTGGGATGCTGCAATACCTGTTCACCTTCCCATGTGGCATCCTCTGGTGGTAGTTCCTTCCACTAGAACCAAGTATTCCCTAATTACCTTGTTCCTGAGTTTCCTTTCTCTAGTCTGTATGATCCATTCAGGAATCAGTATCAGCAATCCTTCATCATCTAAAGGAGGTAATTTTGTTGATGGAGCAATGTGTTGCCCAAGGGTCTTTTTCAGGTTGGACACATGGAACACATTGTGAATTTTACTTTCCTGTGGTAGTTCTAGTTCATATGCCACCTCTCCCACCTTCCTGATTATTCTGTAGGGTCCATAGAAGCGAGGTTTTAACTTTTCTGCTCCTTTCTTCTTAAGCGAAGACTGTCTGTAAGGTTGGAGCCTTAAGTATACCAAATCCCCTACCTCAAAGCTCCGCTCAATCCT
Organism: Pseudotsuga menziesii; assembly: GCA_001517045.1. NCBI lineage: Eukaryota > Viridiplantae > Streptophyta > Pinopsida > Pinales > Pinaceae > Pseudotsuga > Pseudotsuga menziesii. The sequence continues at coordinate 1,596,465 of LPNX010790061.1, read as the reverse complement.
GTGTTTGTCTGCATATAACTTCTCCTAATTCTGGGCTGTTTGTAAGTTTTCCTTCAAGATTTTAAGAATATCTTGACTGTCCTGTATCCAATCCTTCGCCTTAGGAGCCCTACTGTCTCCAAATGCCAAATCTACATAGTCCAAGGCCTCGTAGCCATATAATGCCTTAAAAGGAGTCATCCTAAGAGACATGTGATAGGTAGTATTGTAGCAATACTCCCCTAATTGTAGCCATTTGATCCAGGTTCGCTGCTGCCCTGTTACGTAGTTCCTCAGATATCCTTCAATCCACTTGTTGACTATTTCAGTTTGTCCATCGCTCTGAGGATGATAACTCGTGCTGGTAGCCAGTTTGGTCCCCACTATTCTGAATAGTTCCTGCCAGAAGGCACCTGTGAATCTGCTATCACGATCACTGACAATGGTCTTAGGTAACCCATGTAACTTGAAGACCTCTCTGAAGAATAACTCAGCTACTTGAGCTGCAGGAGTAGTCTGATGATATAGAAAAGAAATGTGCAAACTTGGTCAGTTTGTCAACTACTAGATATAAACAATCTCGCCCTTGGACCTTGGGGAACCCTGTAATGAAGTCCATAGAGACGCTTTTCCACTTCTGTTCTGGAATTGGTAGTGGCTGAAGCAACCCTGCTGGATGAATGTTCTCAACCTTGTTCTCTTGAGAGATGCTACATTCCCGCACGTGCTGCATAACTTCCCCCTTGTGGCCCTTCCATGAGAACCTCTCTCGGATTTGTCTGTAGGTCTTCAAGAAACCCTGATGTCCTGATAATGGAGAGTCATGTGCTGCCTAAATGATCTTTTTCCTCAACGTGGATTCTGGGATGAGGTATATCCTGTTCTTGTACTAGATGATGTCATCAACAATCCTGTACCTGTCATCCTGGATTTGTCCATCCAATAATTTGCAAGCGAATTTATTTTTGGAGTATTCTACTAAGAGAAGTGCCCTCCAATCTGTGGATATACTCTTGAGAGATAGTGAGGCGAGACGCCTGGATAATGCATCAGCTACTACATTATTCTTACCCTTTACATACTCGATTTCGAAATCGTAGGCTTGTACTTTGCTGACTCATTTTTGATGGCACTCATTCAGTTCCTTCTGCTCCAGGAAATACTTGAAGCTGTTATGATCTGTTTTGATTTTGAACTTACTGCCCACTAGGTACTGTCTGAATTTCGTGAGAGCATGTAAGATGGCTAGCATCTCTTTGTCATATATGGAGTAGTGGCACTTGTAGTTCTTCAATTTACGGCTCTCAAATGTAATAGGGTGATGATTTTGCATTAATACTGCTCCTAACCCTTCCCCTGAGGCATCACATTCCACTACAAAGGGTTGTGAGAAGTCTGGTAATGCTAAAACTAGATAGGAACTCATAATAACTTTCATCTCCTCGAAAGTTTTATGTGCCAAGTCTGTCCAGGTGAATGCTCCCTTCTTTGTGAGATCTGTGAGGGGTGCTGCAAATTGGGAGAATCCCTTAACGTACCGTCGGTAATAGGTGCACAGTCCTAAGAAACCTCTCAATTCTGTGACTATTTTTGGCGCGGGCCAATCTCTGATAGCTCGGATTTTCTCCATGTCAACCTGTACTCCTTCCTCATTGATTATGTGCCCTAGGTACAACATTTCCTTCATGCCAAATTCACATTTGGACATTTTCGCATAAAGTGAGTGTTCTTCTAGAATGATCAGTACTTCGTCCAGGTGTTGCAAATGCTCCTCCCATGTTTTGCTGTAAATCAGGATGTCATCAAAGAATACTAGCAGAAACTTACGTAGCTGAACTCGGAAGGTATGGTTCATGCATGACTGAAAAATGGCTGGAGCATTGGTAAGTCCAAAAGGCATGACTAAAAACTCATAGTGACCATAGTGACAGCGAAAAGCTGTTTTGGAGATGTCTTGGTCCCTTATTCGGATCTGATGGTACCCCGAGCGAAGACCAATCTTGGAGAAGTATTTAGCTCTCTGAAGTCATCCATGAGTTCATCAATTCTAGGGATGGGATACATGTTCTTAATGGTCTTTTTGTTGAGTGCTCGATAGTCAATGTACATTCACAGTGTACCATCCTTCTTCTTGACCAATACTATTGAGGATGCGAAGGGGCTAGAACTGGGCCGAATGTATCCAAGCTCCAGTAATTCTTTGATTGTTTTCTTGATCTCATCCTTGTATCTTTTGGGATGCCAGTGAGGAGTGGTGATGACTGCTTGTGTCCCCTCCTCTAGCTCAATAATGTGTTCAAAGCCTCGGTCTAGCGGTCTACCTAATGGAAGGTCCCGAAAAACCTTTTCATGCTTCTGTAGTAAGGCTTGAATGTCACTTGGGTGTCGTGTGCTGGTTTCTGGGGGTTTTCTAAAGGTGACCAAACATTCTTCCGCCCATTCTATATCATCCTGTCGGAGTACTGCCTCCATTCTCTGTGACGAGACCAGTTTTGGGGGATAAGTGTTCATGCCCCTCAAAACTACTCGTTTTTCATCTAGCCCCTGGAATTCCATTTCCATTGCCCTGTAGTCTGTAGTGTATTTCCCTATGGAATAAAGCCACTGAACACCTAATACTACATGAGTATCTGATACATCTACTACATAGAAGGAATCTGTCATCTGATAGTTACCTAAGATGACATTCAATTTTGGAATTCAGTAGTTGCACTCCATGGCGGAGTTCTCGGCTACTGCTACAGTGAATCCTTCAAACTTCTCGGTTTGAATACCTCTCTTGGCTACCCAAGCGGAGTCAATGAAATTGTGGGTTGCTCCCCCATTAATCAATACTCCTACTCTGTGACCCTGTGCTACTCCTCTAACCCTGAGAGTATGGAATCTTGGTACTCCAAATAATGTAGCAATGACTCCCTCTGGTGTATCACCCTGGTGTGATTCTTCCTCAGTTGCTCGTAGTTCTTCTGTGGCCTCTTGCTCATAGTCATCCCCATCACTGTCCGAATATACCTCGATGTAGTGAACCTTTGCCTTCCCTGCACACCTGTGTCCTGGTACCCATGGTTCCTGACAAGTGAAACATAGTTTCTTCCCACTCAAGTCTTTCCTAGTGTCCTCATCTAACCATGTTTTCTTGGGAACATCCTGCTGGAAAGGTTTCTTGTCCTTGTCCCTAACAGGAAAGTTGGTTTTGAGCGGGAATATATTCTTGGGGACTGAATCCTATAGATCTC
>LPNX010790061.1:1575575-1592958 GCA_001517045.1 Pseudotsuga menziesii | reverse complement strand
TGGGATTGAGTTGGAAATAGGTATCCAACTTTTGAACCCATATCCTCGCTAAACCTCCGCGAGTCCCATCAAAGTTTGGGATGGTCAACCTGCCTAAGGTCTTCTGCAACTCATAGTTGTGATTGAATCCCTTGTTGAAATTCATGGGCCTGTTCCTACTCTTCATGTTGCAGAAATCCGAAAAAGACATGGCAGCATGAAACTCATCCCCTAAGTCTCTATATTCCTGCAAATAAGCCCCAAAAGGTTTGCTAGGTTCTACCTGCATGACTGGACCACCTACTGTATCTGCTAAGAAGTGAGGCATGGTAGGCCTGTTGAAAGGTCTGCTATATATGTGCGGTGTATTCTGTATATTAGTGTACGCAACCTTTCCACTGCTGCTTGTAGATCCTCGATCTACCGGTGAGGGAGGTGTACTATTGATACCTATTTCTGGTTTCGCAGATAATCTATTGATTGCATTGAGTACATCTTTTTGCCCTTTGGCTAAGTCTTGCAATGCAGATACTAAGTTGCGAAACTCCATCCTATCCTCCTCTTCTCCCGTTCCTTTTCCCTTATCAGAGTGTATACCTGTTTGTTCCATGTCTGAACTAATATCCAGGAACATGTCTGAACTGATATCCTCTAGTTGGATATCCTCAAATTCCCCTGTGTATCTACTCTTTCTTCTCCTATAGGTTACAAAAGGGTCTCCTTCTGTATTCATCTATGTCTCATTTCTTAAACCCACAGCTGGCCAAGAAGATGGCTCTGATACCACTATAATATCCCAAATCCCGATATTTTCTAATTCTAAACAAATACGCTGATACAACCGGGCATGCAAACTGCCATACAAAAATCCCTATTTTATAGCAAAAATTAAGGTTAGGGTTTGTGGGATAGAATGAACACTTACCACTAGTAAGCTGGCTGGACTGCTCCTGAGAGAGTATGCATGCATCAAGAGCTGAATCGAAGATGAACTGATATCTTCTGCTTCTGGTGAAACCTCAGCAGCACGAACCCCAGATCAGCTAAGAGTGACATTTTCAGTGAAGGAGGTGTCTGATGAAGCTGCTGATTTGCAGGAGAGAATGCCTGGCACATGCAGAAGAATGCCTAGCACATGCGGAAGTTCTGAGGTCTCTAGGTAGGCTAGCAAATTGTTCTAGAGGTGCAGCTGCTCACGCCCCCCTAATCCCGAAATGGCTGATAACTGCTCAGGATGAGCACGATCGGATCTGATAATCACCGGGTACTGGAGTAAGATGTCGATGATGAGAATGGTGCCTGGGTTGCGAAGTAAAACTGACATCTGAAGACCCAGCAAATGATTAGGGCTTTCTGGCTGAAAACCCCTTACGGCTGCACACGTGCCCCTGCAACAATCTTTGTAGTATACTGGATAACTATGAATGAATGGAAGAACAATTGGTGAACCTGTATGGCTTACTCTGAATGAGACTAGGGTGGATATCTCACTGCCGAAACCCCGCTAGTTGAAGACGCCGTCTCCAACCCCAACTGCTATGCTGCACGTTGTGTTGCTATTCAAGAGCTCCAAAATAATAATCATCAAAAGTGAGTCTCCTTTCACTTTATCTTCCTTTTATAACTTTCAACTGCGAAAACCCTAATCTTTGACCTAATTAGGTCACTTTATTTTCTAATTTGCAGTTGACTTGCATGCATGCGCATGGAGACTTAAATGAGTGCATGCATCATTAAATAATGCTTAGATGGCATGCATGATGGTGGCCTTTGGCCCTGGTGGCCCTTCATGACCTAATGGTAATAACATGATGATGCCCTAGATTTTCTATAGATGGCATCAGTCTTTAGATGATTCCCTAACTATCAGTAACCACTCGAACCCACAGGAATCACATAGGTTAGCGGTTTTGGTCCTTAATGCCTAATCAGATGAGGACATTACATATGTTAAGAAACACATTCTAGAGTTTACAATTTCCATGGGCACATATAAATATTTTCAATACAAGTAGTACATGAGCTTTCAGTTTTAGCCAAGAACATCTCAAATGACCAGGGGGAGTTCTGCACAGTGCCAAACATCAGGACAACTGACCAGAATGATTTAGGCATACAATCCAACTTACCAAAGGCAAGTTCTGTCACCAACTCAGAGCGGGGACACAATATAAACAGGGAGGTTTGTCCAACAAAGGTTCTAGTGGGGAAAGGTCCTCCACGCCACAAGTTAAGTAGTAAGTCGAGTTAAAACAAAACAGGAAGGAAATGGATGGGTGGAGACAATGAACAATGAAGCCAACACTAGCAAGCCAGAGTATGGTGGGAACGACTACCTCTATTCTCCCTAGGGAGGGTAAAACCAATGAGTATAGATCAGGAATTTCAAAGTCTAAGTAGGGACATCAATACATAATACAAATACATCCAAGTCCATATATTTATGACCGCCAGATCATGACACTAAATGCTAGTATATGTCACAAAGATGAGTATAAGAGCAATGGTAACCATAACACAATATAATAAATGTTGAGTCATAACCATGCGAATAATCCATCTGTCCAATGAGAAATACTGATACAAACCTGGGCATAACTAACCAATGTTTTAAAACTCGGACTCAGACTCGAAATCGGCTAAGGGTCAACTCGGACTCGGACTCGGAATCGGCCGAGGGTCAACTCGGACTCGGACTCGGAATCGGCCGAGGGTCAACTCGGACTCGGACTCGGACTCGGCAATGACTCGGCAATGACTCGGGCGGTTTGATTTTAATGACTCGGTTTATTAAAAAACATATAAAATATTTAAATTTTAAAGAAAAAATATATTTTAAAGATTATAATCCATCATTCCAAAGCATTAGAGACAAAACATCCAAAGTATGATCATATATATACCATATAAGGGTGAACATATCAAAATTGAACGAATGGTATTGTGCCAATGTGCAAGGCTGCAAGCAGCAAATACATAATACATATATGAAAATCTGAACAAAATGAAAATACATAATCAAAGATGCCTAAATGGCATGTAATGTATATGATGTAGAGTGCGTCATGAAAGAGTCCAAAAAACAAAATGCTATGATGCCAATAATAAGTATGTCACTGCATCATTGATCAACATGATTAATAATCAATCATCATGATCAAACTCAGCACCACTACTAGAACTAGAACCCGGACTAGCAATGATATAAGCAACAGCATCTGGGTCAGGCTCAAAACCCTCAGGGTCATCTACAAATGCTGCAGTAGGAGCAACACTAGATGAAGTACTAGCTGAATGCGTAAAAGCACGAGGTGGACGTGGATCAGGCTGTACAGGTGCCTGCATGTGCCCCTCTGTACTAGTGCCTGCCGTATCTGGAATGAAATAATTTTATATCAAGATTCGATAGTTGTATGATGTATCAAATTATTAGTACATGTTATATTGAAAATTTGAAACACTCATATTATTCAATGATAGAAGAAAAATATTATGGATTTAGATTCTACACCTGCATCAACATGAACTGATGATGGTACTGGTAATAGTGGATCTGCTTCCATAGCAAGATCACCAGCTGCATCTAGCTCAATATCAAAAACTGCATCAAACTCGGGCTCTTGAGTCTCCACTAACCAATATGAGGTTGGATCAATATCATCCAACACAATAGGATCTGTATCAGGCCTTTTGTTCATCAATTGGTTACGCCGTAAGCGAAGGTTGTACTGCACGAAGCCTAGATCATTTAACCGTTTTTGCTCTAAACGGTTTCTCTTCTTCGTGTGAATCCGCTCAAAGACAGACCAGTTGCGCTCACACCCGGAAGAACTGCATGGTTGACTAAGGATTCAAATTGCAAACAGTTGCAACCGAATGCCTTGCCCACCAAATGACTCCCACCAAGTTGCTGCAAGTGCAAATGGAGTTAAATCAATGAAATAGATTGTGAATTTATCTAAATATTGAAGTTATTAAATTTTAAAAATTAAACAACTAAATTTAATTAAAACAATGAAATTGTTTACCTAGTTGGTCAATATCTCTTGCTGCCTTAGCCACAGGTTTGCCAAAGGTACCTATGGCTCTAGTGTAAGCGGTAAGCAGTTGGTGTATCTCCAACTGCTCAATCTCATTTGGGACCATGCGCCCAAGGCACTCATACAATCCATCTTCGACCTCACCTGTCTGATCTTCTCCAAACCGAGCTTTATAATGATACCTTGGGTTAAGAAAATACCCAGCTGCATGTATAGGGCGATGGAGTTGAGTGTTCCATCTCCTATCGATGATATCCCAGATAGGTCCATACTTGGCCACTCTATCCTTGTATGATGCCCTTATTTGCTCCTTTGCCTGATCCATGGCCTCATAAATGTATCCCATGGCCAATGTTTCCCCATCCACCAACCGCAACACCTTAACAAGTGGCTCAGTGATTTTCAAAACCTCTGCTGCTTTTCTCCAAAATGAGCTTTCCAAGATTTTCTTCTTGGTGTCTTTTCCATCTGTTCTGCAGGTCCATTTACTAGAACTCCATTCATCACTTGAAACCATTTGTTCCAAGTTCTTTCTTTGTGCAAGGAGAGATTGCAACGCGAGGAAATGAGTTGCAAATCTAGTAATGGCAGGCCTAACAAGTTCTCTGCCCTGTGTGTGTTTCCTCATCAAGCTCAATACCCATGAGTGGTTGTAGATGTACCTTGTGATGCTTTTGGCGTGCTCTACAGTGTGCTTGATCCAATCCTGTTTGCATATGTCCTCAAGCATGAGGTCTATGCAATGTGCTGCACATGGGGTCCAAAATATTGTTGTGTACTTTTCCTCTAACATCTTACAAGCAAGAACATAGTTAGCGGCATTATCCGTGATGACCTGCACAACATTAGCTACCCCCACATCCTCAACAACCTCAACAAAAAGATTAAATAACAGATTTGCATCTTTCACCTTATCAGATGCATCATATGATCTCAAAAACATTGTTCCCCGTGGGCAAGAGACAAGGAAGTTTATGATGGTTCGGTTCTTTGCATCGGTCCATCCATCTGACATGACGGTGCATCCTGTTATGGCCCATGATTCTTTGAACTCCTTGAAGTATACATCCAAGGATTCGATCTCTTTCTGCAAAAGAGATCCTCTCAAGTCATGCATAGTAGGGCCTTTGAAGCCCTTACCAGCAGCAACAACAGAATCCCACATAGGTTGGAAATATGGTGAGTGGGCAGCATTGAAGGGGATATCTGCATCATACCACCATCTAGCTATGTACTCATGAGCAGTCATTCTGTATTGCTTTTTCCAATGGGCATCTATGGTGGGCTGAATTGGCCGAGAAGCAGCATCATTGGAAGGGGTGTTTTGAGGTGAGAAAAAACTATGGATACTCCCTTTTTTGGAGACATTTGTTTTTGAGGGAGGAGGAACATACTAGTAGGTATCCTTGAAACTGGGAGAAGAAGAAGGTATGGATGAGGAGCCTTCATATTCAGAATAAGGGGCAGATCTGACAATCATTTCTGCAAGATGCCTCTTCTTCCCTATTTCTGCCTCTTTCTCTCTTTGGTTAGTCTTCTCCACTTCATACTGTTCAAATTGTTGTAGCAACTCCAACCTTATCTCTCCAATCACCTCTGAATCAGCTTCACATGGGGCAACATTACCTCTAATGCCAGCCAAGTGTTGTTTGAGCCTATGAATGCCTCCTCCCTTAATCAATTTTTTGCAATATCTGCAATATATTTTCCCTTCAACTAGTTCAGCATGGGCCCATGCTGCATCTTTTTCTTTAGGAGCCATTATGAGATGCAAATGTTGATGGAGTCGATGGACAGTTCTCTGTCCAAAAAAATAAATGCGTTAATTTACAAAAAAAGCACATTAAAATTTAAAACATGTAATTTACAGTATTTGTAAAATTTAAAACATGTAATTTACAATACTGTAAATTACTGTAAGTACTAAGAACTCTCTGGTTAATTAATGAGATAGTGCAAAGATATATTTATTGAATGAATATATACAGCTCTAACATCCAAAGGCTAAGTGTTGCTCTCAGCTTAACAATTACAGTGCTTTAATACGATCTTATAATATAATTTTATGCTTTTTCATACTTTGGTTTATTCAGGAGTAGTGACCATATATTTATCTCTTGCTAAATGACCATATATTATGCTAGCAGCTAGATATAAATGTTGACATTTACTTTCTATAAAATTATAAATGCCAATCATTGATGTTAATGATTTCTTGTGACTGCTGTCATAGATTGTCAACAAGGACTGTTGCTTGAAATCTAGAGACTTGATTTACATACAGGGATATTCCATGTTTTGTATCTGATGGCATGCATATATTAGAATCTTAGATACTTCTCCCTTGCACTGAAGTCTGATTCAATTGTCCAATGCCATGCACCTGTTGCAAGCTGCCTGTAGAGGCTTATTAACTGGCTTATCGGGGTCTGAAACTTGCAAAAAAAACTTGTATTTTTAGGATTTTAATTTTTAAGTCTATGCTAGCAAGAGGTGGCGGCTGGCAATGTGGTTCAAGAATAAAAACTTCAAACTTCAGACTCAAATGATAATACATTTATCACTGTCAAATTTCAATCAGCTCGGTTGTCAGTTTAAGTTACCTCGGTCCTCGGTTGTCTTGTAAATTGTAGGGGCTGAGCTTCACCGTGAATCCAAGTTCCACTTCCACCGTGGCCTGTGAGTGAGCAGCGTGCCAGCGAGTTCAGCCTTCAACCCTGTGAGTGAGCAGCGAGTTCAGCCTTCAACCCGACTCCCGAACCGTGAGCAAATTGCAAGACTCCAGACTCCACGTGATAGAGTTGAATAATGAATTGACGGCAGGTAAATAGTGTAAATGTTAGGTTAGGAGTTAGGTTAGGGCTCGTAGGAGACAGGAGTTAGGTTAGGAACTTTTAATTTTTAATTTTTTTAAAAAATTTCAAATCGGAGAAAAATCGTCGAGTTGGGCTATGACTCGGCCGGGTTGACCGGTTCGGTACCGAACCGGCCGAGTTGATATCAACTCAGCCCGGTTCGGTACCGAACCGGCCACTCGAGCCGGTTTAGAGGCCGGTTCGACTCGGTGCCTGTTTGACTCGGTCGACTCGGGCTGAGTCCGAGCCGACTCGGCCGAGTTTTAATACACTGTAACTAACTGCTCTCCAAAATGACTAAATGGCTACATCAGTCCTCAACTTTGAGTGTCTTGAGACTCAGTCCTGACATGGGAGAGTACTATAGTCCACTAACAAAATAATTATCCGTCAAAATTGCTCATCTCAGCATCTCATATGTAATAAGAGATCTGGCTGAAAAAATGTACTATATCTGAAAAATAGAATATGGTAGCCTGACTACTATATGTGTGATAACAGTTGTCATGCCAATCGAGGAAATATTCACTTGATGTTATCTTAGCCCAAGACAACAATGGGGGAGACCCGAGTCTACTCCTGACAGGAGATATCAAACCAAGACACCAGATCAAATCAATGGAAGACGAAATACGTAAGGTGTAAGGTGAAGTAAACCCTAGATCTATGGATGAAGTCACAACGTGAGTTATGGTTTGGATCAAGAAGTTTATGAAGTGTGAAATTGATCCAAGGTTGAAATACAAGTGACTTGTGAGTTTTACTACTAGATCCAGGATCATGGTACCAGCAAATGATGAAAACATCCACTGCTTTGGGAATCGGGAATCGTGTCCAATGCAGGGAGATTAAGAACAGGATTGGGGCTATCTATTATCAATGGATAGACTTGATGAAAGATATGACAGTATCAAAGTACCCAAGCCTCAAAGATAGGATCAAAACACAGGAAAAATTGGCCAAATGAAGAATGCGCTAGAATTGAGGGATTAGTGCCTTGGAGTTTGGGCCTTATGGAGTCACCCAAGCATGACGCCTAGGAGAACCCACTTTGGGTTTGACCCGAGCTACAATAGCCAAAAATGGTTTGCCAATTGATCAAGCAGTTTCATCCATAGAATTTTCTGATTATTGTAAGTGAGGGTTTTGACAAAAAAATATAGATGCCAATGGATTGGAACCAAGAAAAGAAGAACAACCCTGTGGATGTTACCTGGATAACCTTGTAGATGCCTTGATGATGATGATCTATGCCTTCTCGATCAATTTAAGAAGATTTAGATGAGTATTCTATGCAAATCGATTTGCCCAAAGAAGCCAATGCGCCCTCTCTCCTACACAACAAACGTCAACAATATCAGATTTGATGCATCAAGAAAAATGGACAAATGCTACAAAATAAATAACAAGATGAAACACTAGATCCCAATGATACTAATGATAACCCCCTGAAACAAGCGATGCCAAACAAGCGAGTTGAGGAAGCCATGCAAAAACGCCCAAGTGAAGTCGCCCTCCTATAGACAATCACAAAGGTTCCACGAAAATATAGATCTCACCACAAATACTCAAATGCTAGGATGCAATAGACTTTCCAATCATCATCGAAGAACACCAGATGCAAAGGAGACCCAAGAATTTCCACAAAAGAGTTTTTCTATTATCAAGATTCCAAGAGCCAAAAACCCCTTTACAATGAGAAGCTCTCTCCTTTAAATACGATGGAGAAATCCCAAAATCCTAACCACCTTTTGAATGGATGGCTAAGATTAAAATATCAAAATGTTCTAATCAATGGTTGAGATGACCTCAACATAAAGTACATGGATCAATGTAATAATATAACACATCAATAGACAAAATCACCCTAGGAGAGGGGATCCCACTCAACATGACATAATAAACATGAATAAAGCTCATGGTGGGTCTAGGGGGTAGTGTCTAACACCCCTAGTGTGTCCCCATGGCACAATATAAATAAAATATAACTCTAAGTGCAAAATCGTGCCTCTCAAGGAGGGTCGTGAGCCTCCAAAAGCTCAAGAAAATCATAAAACATGCCGGAGAGATGGGTGTAGGTCCTCCTGCATGCTGAAACTGCTGGAGAAGGGGTGGAAGACATCACACTCATCGTCAAAACTTATCCCGTGCCATTCCCTTGCCTCAGTAGTCCAAATCGAATTCCTCAGTAGCCATTTTCACCATTTTTAATCTACCTCAGGAACTGTGAACCTGGCCAAACTGCCACTTGGAGTGCCTGCGTTGTCCAACTGAGCTCACCAAACTCCCTGGAAGGGAGTTATAATGGTAAAAACAAGTGGCTGGACCACCACCTCCTCATACAGCGCCCTAGGTGAACCAATCAAATCATCCCTCTGCTCTAACAGGCCATTTAACATGGCAAAACTGCACCAAAATGGTATACTTACACAGATCATCACTGTAACTGCTCGGAACTGAAAAAAACTGTCTCATTGGACTCAAAGCCAAATCCATCTAAGGTGTATACTTATACACCCTACGAATCTTTGCATGATCATGTACAATATCTAATATGCCCAGACAGATAAAATAATAATAATCTGTAAATGATCAAATAATGTCGAGTACCGCAAATCATCATCACAAACCTATAAGCACTGCATAGAATCACCTGGTGACATGTAATAGATCACATATAATGTATCTTCATCATACGAAGTCTATCCACCTTATGTCCTGTGGTTGATATTAGTCAAACCAGGTTTGGCCAAGTCAACATGACAAATAACATGACCCAGGCTAACATCAAATTGCTGCAAGTGTTTAGAGGTTAAGACATGCTCTACAAATCATTCAAGTAACCATTATAACAAGTAGTAATTATTTCACTGGCGGTCTACCAACCAAATATATAGAGTTTTGTTAATTATTAATTATGGCTCAGACCAGACTTTCAAGACCATACTCACTTCATAGTTTTAATCATTTTGCTAGTGAAGGATGAAGGCTAAAAATCAAAAGGCTAGGCTAAAGGGTGACTGCTAACTTGACATTGTGACACTTTGGATATGGAAAGGGGATACTCACTCTAGCATATGCCGGACAAGCATTAACACAGGGGATGGCAGTGTCTCACAAATGGGTAAGTTACGTTCAGAGGTGCTTATTTTCACCTTGACAAATGCTCAAAATCCATATCAAATACAAGTGAGGCCAACAATCTTTTAGATATAACTTTTAAGAACCATTGCTTTTTTGGGCCTTTGAGTTTCCATAGCCTTGATCCATGCATGTTCAAAAACACTTGTTACATGGATTTATATATATTAAGGCTTCATGCTCCATGCGTGTTAGAGAACCTTTGTTACATGGGTTTTACATTTTACATTTCATATTTCACATTTACACTTCAAAGCAAATTTCATTAGGCTTGCCTTGCATTCATGTGTGTTCAGAAACACTTGTTACATGAATGGGCTTCTCACAAGATATTCATTTCATTTCCATATACATTGTATTGATGGTAGCGCTATTTGTTTCAGGTTTAGCCAACACAACCTAGGCAACTCAGAGTATGGGTCAAGTTAACAGGGAAGCTTATCCTCTATTCTCCTTAAGGAGGGCAAAACCAATGAGTATGGGTTAGGAACTTCTAGTTCTAAGTAGGGACATACATACATAATATCAATACAACCAGGTCCACATATTTATATGATCGCCAAATCATGACACTAAATGCTAATACATGTCACAAGAATCAGTATAAAAGCTATAACCATAACACAAGATAATACCTATTGAATCATATACCTGTGAATAACCAATCCAAACCAACATCTGTCCATTGAGAAACTGCTGCTGCAACTTTGGGCCATACTGACTACTCTGTAAATGGCTACATCAGTCCTCAAATCTAAGTGTCCTGAGACTCAGTCATGGCATGGGAAAATACTATAGTCCATCATCAAATAGTGATCCATCATAGATGCTCATCTCAGCATCTCATATGTAAGGGAACTGGCTGAAAAAGTGTACTGGAATCTAAAAATAGAATATAGTAGCTCGGCTACTATATATGTGATAACATCTGCCTCCAGCTGGGATAAGTGCTCTGCTGAATAGAGCGCTTGAGAACCTCGGAATCTCTGGTCCTCGCACTCTGCTACTCGCATCCTCGATCCATCGCTCTAGCTCTACAACAACTAGCAAAATGACATCCACTACCTGCAACATGTCCAGAGCTATACCAAACTCACAGACCAGTCGTCAGAATAATGCATAAATGAAAATAGTACTAAAACTGAAATGCATGAAACTGAAAAGTAGAAAGTAAATCTAATCTGTAAACATAACTTAAAAGGAGTTTGACTTTATTGTGTAGGAAAATGGCAAATACCCAGGACTACACTAAGAGCTTCAAAAGCAAGCTTAGGGAAAAGACAAAAGATGCCAGACTAAAAGGCAAAAGAAACAAACTACTGCCCAAAAGAGGCTTATTCAGCTCCTACCTACTCTAACCAACTAGGCAAGACAAGATTCAAAGCTAAGTGAGTTCAGGGATATAACCCCTCAACTCCCTTTGGTTGATAGGAAGTAAGATTTGTCGTCCATTACCGGTAGCAAGAAAACACATGTCACCAATGCAACGCTCAACGGTGAAAGGTCCAACCCAAATGTCATTAGCTTGCCCTGATCGGATATACAGTAAGTGGTTTAGGATAAGGACTTGACTTCCTGTGGGAAATATGTTCCTATTCACTGATTCAGGAACAACTTCAATGTTATGTATAGGCATGGGATGGACTTCAGCAAGGTTTCGTGGTTGCGGGGTGATAATTCTTGAGCTCCTCCTGGAAGGAACTGTATCAAATCTAGGTGGACCACCATCAATGGGGATAGCTACTCTGGCAACTAGGTTTTCTCTAACCTCTCTCCTCGTTTCCTGCACACTAACATTAGGCCCTTCCTCATGAGGAGACATTACATGTCTGACAATTTCCCCTACAGTCCAGAAGTCTCTATGTTCTTCCAAGGGATGAGGCATATGGGATATAACAGTATTGTGGCTAGAGCCTTCCCCTGTAGGAACAGAAATGTGCATATTTTCCAACTCAATAGGAACTACTTCTGAATAAGATCCCAAAAACTAGGAATGTGAGAAAGATCATGATTATGATGACTAGATGACTCAGGTGGCAGAACAAAATTGGGGACGAGAGGATACGTAGATAAAACATTATTTAGAGAATTGGAAGGAGTCTGAAATATAGCAAGATTGTTAAGATTGAATTCTCCTTCAGGTGCATCATTATTTAAAGCATACTCTTCCTAGCTTAGAGAATTATCATGGACTTTATTTAGGTTACCGTCTTCTAAAGAAACATGAGATAATTAATCGGCAACATCATAACAATGGGAACCATTTGCTTCATCATCAGCTTCTACTACAGCAGCTAACTCAAGACGGTTTTCCCATGGGTAAATAGGTTCAAGCCCTTCGCTTTCCCTCTCTCTATTATGGTCAATTAAGGAAAACCATTCACTTACTCTATAAGGAATTCTTTCAACACGCCTAACGTCATCAAATTCATCAATTTCAAGTGTAGGATTCTCGATTATTTGCTCTTGATCTATGCATTATTCTGTTTTTGACCTTGAAGTTGATTTTCATTTCTTCTCAATTCTTCCAACTCCTCCGAACACTCATTCCTAAGCATTTCCAAATTAATTCTCCTAGCATTTTCAGCTATCTGATCTTCTTCAGAAGAGGAATCAGAATCTTCCATTACCATGAACATGTTTTTAGGTTGCTCATATTCCCAAATTTCATTTTCATCTTCCACAATATTAACCTTAGCATTATTAAGCAATTCATTTCCATATGTGTTTTTAATCCCTTCCTCAAAAGTTTCCAAATGCTTGTCATAACAATGCTCTCTGTTAATCCTAATTAAAGCACCGTTAGAGTTTGGAACACAAATATATGACAAATCCATCATAAGGTATCCACCTAGACTAGCTGCCCACTTCCTTGATAAAAGCATTTCATATGCTGGGGGCAAGTCAATAACAACTACATCCATCATAGTGGAAATGTTTGAACATGTAAACAAATCAGCCCTAAGGTTTTTGATCAAACCATAGGATTGCACACGTCTAGAGTCTATACCACAGACATTCCCATAGGGTCGAGTCACCTCTAATCCTATTTCCTTCTTGACATGTAAGGGCATCACATTCATAGCTGCTCCAGAATCCAACATGCAATTATGTAGGAGCATATTCTGAACGTGCAAGGTTAGGTCAAAGGAAGGGTGACCACCATTGTTTCTCTCATAAATTACAGAATGGATGTTGATCGGTGGATCATTTTCAACTTTGCTAGGTTGTATTCCACTAAGGCTCTGTATGTGATAGGATTCTAAGACAACCTCAAGAATCTTCTCTTGGCCAATGCCATCAAAGAACTCCTCTACTTGGCTTCTTACTGAGGGAACTTTCATCAACTCAGTGACAGGGATATTACACATCATCTTGCCTAGCTCTTTCTTCATATCAATATTCAAATTAAAATCTTCCAAGGCAAAATCTTCTTCTTCCTTTTTATCTTCATTAATTTCTTTGCGTTTGTCTAGGAAAGAAGGTTGGGAATCAATTCTTCATTTATAGATTTTAATCTTTGGTTGTTCCTTTGTTTTAGGGAGATTTATGGCACAACATGAGGGGCTGGGTTCGTCATCCAAATCTTCTTCTTGCTCCCATGGCTCCTCTTCCAAGAGAATCCTTCCAAAACAATCATCAAAAGATAGGTCATTAATAAAGTTGATGTTGTTTGGTTGGTCATCGGGATAATTGATGTCAGAAGGTTCTTCCTCTGTTTCATCACACCAATTCACATTCTTCTTTCCAGAACTTTCTGGATATTCAAGTTGTTGTCTATTGTTATCTCCCTTAGGCCTTCTATTATTGTTCCAGTAGGGCATAGCGCCATAAGGATTTCTATGTCTCTTGGGATCATGAAAACTAGCGACACTTTTTGTCAAGACAGTTAGTTGTCTCATCATCTCTTGCATGGTTTCCAACGTGTCCTTTGATTCCTTTAGTTCATTCATAGGTTCCTTGGGCTTTCAAAGTTTAGGGTCAAATCTAGAAGTGGATGGGACAAAGTGATCGGAATTTTTTTGCTTACCCATAGATGTCGCATTCTACTCAGCCATCTTTGCATTGAATTGGGCATTTTTCAAGTCATTGGGATTCTTATCCTTTAAGTGATATCCAAGCCACCCTTCAAATGCATTCAAATAATGAATAACAATTGCTTGGTCCTTGGGTTTGATTTCTTCTGAGATATTTCCTATAGTCTTGTCAAATCTTATCTTAAACTCATGGATTGTTTCAATTTCCTTCTTCTTGATGTCAAACAGTTGATGCAAGAGTAATTTCCCATCTAACTTGCGAGACCACTCGCTATTAAGCTTTGTGACAAAATTGTCATACCCATTGATGGATGAGGCAGGTAACTTGTCAAACAACTTCCGGACGTCTCCTTCCAAAGATGCCAGAAGGCCCCTCATGAAGACGTCTTCATCAGATGCTCCATATGCTTCCATGTGTTCCCAGACTTTGTCAACATGATCTTCAATGGAGATAGATGACACTCCATCAAACTTGGGAACTTTTTCAAAATATTTCTCAGGCATGTCATGGGGGGCTCCCTGGATCTAGGAAAAATCTAAAGGAGATGGCTTATCCTTCCTTCCAAAAATCCTAGGGTTCTGTGGAGGAGGAACATCTTGGTTTCCACTAGTGTTTGTTCCGGCCATTGGATGAGATGAAGTTGAAGGAGATCCAAAAAGATGACTCGAGAAAACAGTGGGACTAGATATCTTCCAAAAGAAATTGGAAGAGTTTTCTTTAGTTTGCCTGCGGTTCCACGTGTAAGTAGTAGGGATTTCTTCAAAATTTACAAGACGTTCTAAGAACTTAAGATTAATACGTTTAGTACGGTCCTCAGTAGAGTAGCGAGGTGGAATCGCCAGGTGAACCACACAAGTTATTCACCGAAAAGAGATATGTCGTAGGAGAGGTGAGATGAGTGAATTAAGAAGGTGATTGATAAAATTATGGAATTAGAAATGCAACCGCCAAGGAAAAATAAACGGATGCAATAAGATATGGATTAACGTGCGGACACTCGCAGACACAGAAGGTAAGCCTCTACCTCCTCGACAACGACGCCAAAATGTTATCACCAGACTTGTAGTTGCCCCTATGAGATGGCCCGATGGATGGTAGAGGGATGGGTAACCAAAGAGGTGAACCAAGATAGCCTCGACTCCTAAATGGATGGTTGTCACGCCAAACGAGGCAATCTTCACTTGATGTTGTCTTAGCCCAGGACAACAATGGGGGAGACCCGGATCTACTCCCAACCCGACAGGAGAGATCATACCAAGACACCAGATCAAATCAATGGAAGATGAAATACGTAAGGTGTAAGGTGAAGTAAACCCTAGATCTAAGGATGAAGTCAAAAAGTGGGTTATGGTTTGTATCAAGAAGTTCATGAAGTGTGAAATTGATCCAAGGTTGAAATACAAGTTACTTATGAGTTTTACTACTAGATCCAGGATCAAGGTACCAGCAAACGATGAAAATATCCACTGCCTTGGGAATCATGTCCAATGCAGGGAGATTAAGAACATAATTGGGGCTATCTAGTACCAATGGATAGACTTGATGAAAGATATGACAGTATCAAAGTACCCAGGCCTCAGAGATAGGATCAAACCACAAGAAAAATTGGCCAAAGGAGGAATGCACTAGGATTGAGGGATTAGTGCCTTGGATTTTGGGCCTTGTGGAGTCACCCAAGCATGACACCTAGGAGAACCCACTTTTGGTTTGACCCGATCTACAATACCTAGAAATGGTTTGCCAATTGATCAAGCGGTTTGATCCATAGAATTTTTCGATTATTTTAAGTGAGGGTTTTGACAGTAAAATAAAGATGCCAGTGGATTGGAACCAAGAAAAGAAGAACAAACCTGTGGATCTTACCTGGATAACCTTGCAGATGCCTCAATGATGATGATTTATGCCTTCCTGATCAATTTGAGAAGATTTGGATGAGTATTCTATGTAAATCGATTTGCCCAAAGAAGCCAATGCGCCCTCCCTCCTGCACAACAAACGTCAACAATATCAGATTTGATGCGTCAAGAGAAATGGACAAATGCTACAAAAAAATAACAAGATGAAACCATAGATCACAATGATACTAATGATAACCCCCTGATACAAGCGATGCCAAACAAGCGAATTGAGGAAGCCCTGCAAAAATACCCAAGTGAAGTCGCCCACCTATAGACAATGACAAAGGTTCCACAAAAATATAGATCTCACCACAAATACTCAAATGCTAGGATGCAATAGACTTTCCAATCACCATCGAAGAACACCAGATGCAAAGGAGACCCAAGAATTTCCACAAAAGAGTTTTTTTATTATCAAGATTCCAAGAGCCAAAGACCCCTTTACAATGAGAAGCTCTCTCCTTTAAATAGGATGGAGAGATACCAAAATCCTAACCACCTTTTGAATGGATGGCTAAGATTAAAAGATCAAAATGTTCTAATCAATGGTTGAGATGAGTTCAACATAAAGTACATGGATCAATGTAATAATATAACATATTAATGGACTAAATCACCCTAGGAGAGAGGATCCCACTCAACATGACATAATAAACATGACTAAAGCTCATGGTGGGTCTAGGGGGTAGTGTCTAACACCCCTAGTGTGTCCCCATGGCACAATATAAATAAATATAACTCTAAGTGCGAAATCGTGCCTCTCTGGGAGGGTCGTGAGCCTCCAAAACCTCCAGAAAATCATAAAACATGTCGGAGAGATGGGTGTAGGTCCTCCTGAATGTTGAAACTGCTGGAGAAGGGGCGGAAGACATCACACTCATCATCAAAACTTATCCCATTCCATTCCCTTGCCTCAGTAGCCCAAATCGAATTCCTCAGTAGCCATTTTCACCATTTTTAATCTGCCTCGAGAACTGTGAACCTACCCAAACTGCCACCTGTAGTGCTTGCATTGTCTAACTGAGCCAACCGGTCTCTCTGGGAGGGGGTTATAATGGTAAAAACAAGTGGCTAGACCACCCCCTCCTCATACAACGCCCTAGGTGAACCAATCAAATCATCCCTCTGCTCTGACAAGCCATTTAACATGGTAAAATTGCACCAGAATGGTATACTGAGACAAATCATCACTGTAACTGCACCAGAATGGTATACTGAGACAAATCATCACTGTAACTGCCCAGAACTGAAAACAAACTATCTCATTGGACTCAGGGAGCCCAAATCCATCTAAGGTGTATACTCATACACCCTACAGATCTCTGAATGATCATGTACAATATCTAATATGCCCAGACAGATAAAATAATAATCATCTGTAAATGATCAAATAATGCTGAGTACCGCAAATCATCATCACAAACCTAAGTCA
>LPNX010790061.1:1556164-1573200 GCA_001517045.1 Pseudotsuga menziesii | reverse complement strand
CTTGCAAATGATAAAAAGAAAGTGAAAATTTTGATTTAAAGCAATTCTGGGCGTTTTTTTAGTGGAAAACGTGTCCTGTTTTCTGGACACGCACTGACAGTCCTCAGACACGCGTGTCCGAAAATAGGACACGCTGCAAATTCGTGTCGGACACGTTTTGTCAGCGTGTCCGTGTCCGACACGCAGACACGGGACACGCAGGCCCTTTTGGACGAATCTGATTTCATAGTCACAAACCTATAACCACTGCATAGAATCACCTGGTGACATGCAATAGATCACCTATCATGTATTTGCATCATCCGAAGTCTATCCACCATATGTCTTGTGGTTGATAGTGGTCAAACTAGGTTTGGCCAAGTCAACATGACAAATAATATGACCTAGGCTAACATCAAACTGCTGCAAGTGTTTAGAGGTTAAGACATGCTCTACAAATCATTCAAGTAACCATTATAACAAGTAGTAATCATTTCACTAGCAGTCTACCAACCAAATATAAAGAGTTTTGTTAATTATTAATTATGACTCAGACCAGATCAAGACCATACTCACTTCATAGTTGTAATCATTTTGCTAGTGAAGGATGAAGGCTAAAAATCAAAAGGCTAGGCCAAAGGGTGACTGCTAACTTGACACTGTGACACTTTGGATATGGAAAGGGGATACTCACTCTAGCATATGTCGGACAAGCATTAACACAAGGGATGGCAATGTCTCACAAATGGGTAAGTTATGTTCAGAGGCGCTTATTCACCTTGACAAATGCTCACAATCCATATCAAATACAATTGAGGCCAGCAATCTTTTAGATATAATTTTTAAGAACCATTGCTTTATTGGGCCTTTGAGTTTCCATAGCCTTGATCCATGCGTGTTCAAAAACACTTGTTACATGGATTTATATTTATTAAGGCTTCATGCTCCATGCGTGTTTGAGAACACTTGTTACATGTGTGTTCAGAAACACTTGTTACATGAATGGGCTCCTCACAAGATATTCATTTCATTTCCATATACATTGTATGGATGGCAGCGCTATCTGTTTCAGGTTTAGCCAACACAACCTAGGCAACTCAGAGTCGAGACACAAGTAAACAGGGAAGCTTATCCAACAAAGAGGCTATAGTGGGGGAAGGTCCTCCATGCCATTAGTCAAGTAGTAGATCGGGGTGTAAACATAACTAGAAGGTAATGGATGAGTGGAGATAGTGAACAATGAGACCAACACTAGAAAGCCAAAGTATGGTGGAAATGATCACCTCTATTTTCCTTAAGGAGGGCAAAACCAATGAGTATGGGTCAGGAACTTCTAGGTCTAAGTAGGGACATACATACATAATATCAATACAACCAGGTCCACATATTTATATGATCACCAGATCATGACACTAAATGCTAAGACATGTCACAAGAATGAGTATAAAAGCAATAATAACCATAACACAAGATAATACCTGCTGAATCATATACATGTGAATAACCAATCCGAACCAACATCTGTCCACTGAGAAACTGCTGCTGCAACTCTAGGCAATACTGACTGCTCTGTAAATGGCTAAATGGCTACATCATTCCTCAAATCTGAGTGTCCTGAGACTCAGTCATGGCATGGGAAAATACTATAGTCCATCATCAAATAGTGATCCATCATAGATGCTCATCTCGGCATCTCATATGTAAGGGAACTGGGTGAAAAAGTGTACTGGAATCTAAAAATAGAATATGGTAGCCCGACTACTATATATGTGATAACAGTGCTATGCACCACTTCATCCCACAGTTCATTCTCCTCCAAAATAAGCACTATCCTAGCCTTCCATGGAACAAAATTCCCTGCTCCATCTAACCTATCTTCCAAGCTTAAACTAGTGGTCATTTCTTTGAGAGTGTGAAAATACACAAACTGCTCACAAACAAAACAACCTCTACTCACTTGTAAAAACTTCACTTCTCAGTTGTCACACCCAACAAATCTATTGCATATGCAGTTGTACTGAACCAACACTTATCATACAAATAACTTACATTCTTTGTTGTTCCAACAGTCCACTGAAACTCAAAGCCCTAGCTCTGATACCATGTTAATAATTTGAGAAAATTCAAATCCTTGTTCACATAACAGCCACTAAGAATTTTCGTCAAATGATTTATGAACCACTGATATAAGCTAATGAAGATAAGCCAACCACATTATACTTCACCCAAGCATAAATAAACTTATCCAGAGGCTGATATACTATTCATAAATGTAATTTGCAGCGGAAAATAAAAGATATTAGCAGATTGTAAATTGAAATAATACATAGTATTTTGGTCAAAAAATGACCCTGGAAAAACCCCACACTTTGGGGAAAACCGGTCCTAGAATTTTATTCATGAGCAGCAGTTTTTCTCAGAGTTACAACAGCAGGTAAATACATAAAAAAATTCCAGCACTGTACAAAAAAAATTTCAAAATCTGAGCATAAAATCTACCTCGAACTTCATGCCACTGTACAAACTGTGCGGATTTCGAAAATTGTGCCATCGTATGGACTGTACAGATTTTGAAAAAAAAAATCCTAAAAATGCATGCCTCTGTTTTTTTTCTCGAAAATAATGCCCAGAACTTCCTCGTTTTCTATGCAATCACTTGCAGCATTATGGCCTCCTAAGAAATCACACCCAGTCTCTCCTCGAAATGTGGGCTCGTTGTCTCGATTTTTGTGCTCATAAATGATCCCATGCCTTGGGAAATGTGCTACCCTCTGCTGCTGTCACAGTCTTCTCCGTTGCTCACTGAACAATCTTCTAGAAAATCTTTCCTTCTTTCTCTCCTCTCCTCTTCGAACTCAAGCCACCTTAAGCATTGTGACTCTCCAGAAATTCTCTCCTTGGATGTGTGCAAATGAAGTCTCAAACTTTCTTTTATTTAACCATTAGGGTAACTCCTCATGACCTTTTGAATTCTATGGTTGAGATTAAATCTTGATGTCAAAATCCATGGTTGAGATCTAATCTCAATTTCACTTAAGTTTCCTAAGTGAACTATACACAAAATCTTTTTTTTTCAAAAAGTCACTTTTTCCTAAATATCATAAAAGTACACTTTATGACTTACAGTGACTTTATAAACATAATAAAGTGCAATTCACTTTTAAATCATAAAGTCACATAAAAAAGGTACTTTAATAAATGTACATTATTAGTCACTTTAATGACATTAAATGAGACTTCACATCACCTCGGACTCTTGCACCTAGGCACCTGATGCAGGAGTATCTCCGAGCTACATAATGCTAACAATAAAGTGACAAGAACCCTATCCGACGTGACAACCATTCAATCTATGGTGGGTAGGGTACTTGAAGTGTCACTAGTATAGCTTATCTTTCCCTCTACCGTCCTAGATGGGATACCTTGTAATGGCAGCTACAGTCTATGTGATAACAAATCCTCAACATCATCGTCCATCAAGGCATCACACTTATCCTCCTCAAAACAATTGGAAGGAAAATGGATGGAAGAAATCAATGCAACATGACTAGCATATCTCTGAGGAGGTATACTCATCCTCGCTAAAGACCTTCAGTTTATAACTTTATTCTTCTTGCTGTTTTCATTTCTAGATTTGAAGTATTGTGATTTGTCATTCATGTAAGGGTTTCATGGTCTCTTTAGTTATGGAATGAAATCACAATTTATTTTCCTACCATATACACAAGTAGAGCACCGTTGAAAGGGCCTATAAACCTTGACTTCCAGCAGTTTAGTCAAGCATTCATAGGTGAGGTTTTGAATGCAAAGGCAGCACTTTTCACCATCCCCATTCACTTGACTTTGGCCCTCCTGATTTCCTTTTTCACTCCATTTGCCCAATCTTGATATGCACTAATCTCAGTCCTCCATCACCTTAGTATTTCCTATGCTACAACTCATTGTTTTGCTAAAGCTAACTTTTCACTTCGCCGTGAACCTCCATTGCCTAGCTTTAGCAATACTATGATAGGGACACCCCCCTTGTGCCAGAGGAGAGACTGGCCTAAAGTGAGAAAGAGGGTAGTCTGGACTCTGGTGACAGTGGCTACCCAGTCAAGTTTCCTTCTAGCTACCACTGATCTTGGACTTTGGATCTCAAATGCTAGTTGGATCAATAGCACATCGGATGAGAGTTAAAATAACGTGGAAAATTATCTCTGAAGGCCTATTTTTTAAATGAGCTAATTGTTCAAATCCAATTTTAAGATAATTTATTTCCACCAAATTTTCAGGGAAAGGAATGAAGAAGCAGATGAACTTTCCAAGCCAGGAATGTGGATGGAACCAGACTCATGACACATACAAGATCTCAAAGAGGGCTAGTCCTCCGAATACCAACACCAAACTTTCTATAGATCTGGTCCTAGTGGGTTTGTGTTTTTTATATGGAGCGCTGATATAACTGAACTATTTCAGCTCTGTTATGAGACAGGACTATAGGATATTGAAGATTACATATGGCTATTTTGTTATAGCAGTGGGCATCATTTTTTAACTTTTTAATGTAATTTTGAGATGTAATATCAGGACGGTTTGGAACTTTGGACAGCGGTATGGCTGTAGAGGGAAAAATAAAAACACCCTCTTTATTTCTGAAGATGTGAATATCTGAAATGCTTAAATGCATGTAAAGAATGTAATTTTATATTTCATTGGAATAAAATTACAATTCTTTTCTGCAGAAAAAAATAATAATATTTCCCAGCCACAGAAAAATAATTTGGATGCATAAAATAATAATCCCTTCAAGTAACATTTAACAACAAATACTAAATTACTTTGAAAGCAACTGCATCTTTAAGCTCTAGATGATAAAGCATTGTTTACATCAATTTAATTAAATTGCAGGATGGATTGTTGTCGAACTGTAGCTTACCCCAGAGGATACCTTTCCTGACTTGACCTGCACATCAAGAACAGTGGTTAGCAATTTACAATGGCTAGCAGATGGCAAAAGATTGAAAAGAATCTACAGTTGACAGCTTAAGAAGATGGATTGCAATGTCTAATATATGTGTCAACAATGCTATTCGTCTGCTTCTCAGGAAGCATCGTCCATGCAAGTTTTTTACAACCAATGAAGAAAGAATAATTGACACAAGAACTATAACTAAAAAGTTAAAACCAATCCAAATAGTTTTTGAATTAAAAAACAGTCTACACATCATCTTCCTACTAAGCTTTTCAATCGTCTGAGCATTATATAAAATTTATTACATACAGGACAGGATAGGATTCAGACAAACAAGCATTCTAAACATAAATAAAATTAACGTTGTATAAAGACAAAAGAATAAATCTAGAGAATAATATCCAACTGGCAACACAAACATAAACATGACTTTCATACGCAGATCTCTGCAATGGAACTATAAGGAGAATACATTAAATATAATACACTCAACACTGAGACTCAAAAGAATAGTGAATACATTAAATATAATACATTGAGAATCAAAAGAATATCCTGATTCCTTACTTCTTCAAGAAACTGGAAATCTACAAAAGCTGTCCCTGCTTGGACAGTAAGAGCCCTTTCTTTCTTTAAGGCGTCCAAACTTGATAATGTATATCCCTTTGGAAGAATGCCAAGCAGATAAGCTATCAAGAAATGCCCCGCTTCATGCTGCAAAGCATTACTTCGTGAAATAAGAAAAACCAAGAAATCCTTCATTGAAATTTTGAAAATTGGCATAAAGTACCATAAGCAATGGTTTGTTAATAATGAATATGTAATGCATGTAAATTACGTAATGACCCTAATGAGATGTATAGTTGTCAAATGTATATGTAAATGGAACTCTGCCTGGCAGTGGGCCTACAAGGACAATGCGTGAGAACTTGTATATACAATAGATCAATAGATTCATTCTTACACACACTGACCTGTGACTTATGACTTGATATTTGATATGTAATTGGGTTATATGGAGTTCTTTTCCTAATGCCATAGATCTCATTAATTTGGATTTGGCAAGAAACAGATAGGTACAAATCACTAGCATTCGCTGCTTTTCACCTTTATCTGGAAAGCAAAGTTGTAAAGATGATAAATCTGCTAATTTCTGCCCAACAGATCTGACTTTCGGACCTATAATAGCCTGATACAGTAATATATCTTCTGTGTCATTGGGTTATTTGGTGTTCTTATCTATGGGTTATGATGTAACTCATCATTATTATACTTTTGGGTCTTGTGCTTCATGCCAATATTGGGTATACATTGTGTATATGCAAGTAAACATAAATCATGATTTATAATGATTTATGCCAAATGATATTTACTTGCATCCAATGAGGAATTACAGTTATACTCACATTCATAAGTTAAATACAAAGAATAGCGTTAAACACCTAGAACAAAAAATCCCAAATTTTTTTCTTAACTAGTCAAGATTGATCAGTTTCACGCAGTTGAAAACAATTCATTACAAGGCAGAATGCTAATCCTAAATTTTATTTATTTTTGAGAAAGAGCGCATGGCTATCACAAATTCTAGATCTTAATGATTTTAAACATAAATAAAAATGAAGTGCAAGGTTCCCAAGCTACATGATCAACTATAATTATTCACGGCTCTGGGACACAGAGCGGCTCTTTGAACATGTGTACCCAGTTTCTCGATGAAAATTTACAGTTTAGATATCAGTTGACATTGTAATATATCACTTTCTAGCTTTATATATTAGTATGGACCATCATAAACATAATTTTCCACTGGAAGTTGTGATTTTGTGCTTTGGATTTCTAGCTCCATACCTCAGTTTACCTTCCCACAATTCCCATCTCAAGTGTTGCAAGTGGAAGGGATACAGAATCATGTTTCAAATATATGATGAAATATTCAAAAATTGTTAAGTGTGCTGATAGGTGAAAAACACTCCAATTCCAATCTTCTCTATAATAGGTCTGATGGGTCTGATACCATCACCAAACACTCTTCAACGGAGGTCCCACTTCAACCCACTTCAACCTTTGATGCTAACATTTAAGTTAATGTCGACATTGACCTTTAGTTATCAACATTAACTAGAAGAATTAAAATTAAATGTTAAATACAATTCCAAAAAGCGAGAAGCTTTGTTTGTGTGCTTGTCTGGGGTTTTTGGCGAACTGGACAGTTTGGTTAAAGACCGATCCAAACCAGTTTTGGGTTCAGACTATTGACCACCAAAACCAACTAGGTGGACAACGATGTACCATGCACATGTCGGACGTACCTTGAAGATAAGAATGAAGTACTTAATGATTATATCAAGCGAGGCAGCTCTTGTTCTCTTCTTCTCTCCATGAAGTTTCCGCACCCCTGCGGGGGATTTTGTAAAGATATGTCAACATGAAGATCTAGCTTTTTGTAACTTAATCACCTAATACTTAGTCATTAGGGAAGTCTTTTCATCGAGTGTTTTTCTCACTTGGATAATTAAAATTTATTTTTAGAGATTTTAATGATTTGAGTTTTTCACTCAAAATTACCTCCAAAGTGGTGAAAGGTGTTCTAATCACTGATTCCATGCAGTGATTGGGGCCTAGGAATGTTCTATATTACCATGCTAGACATTATCCAGAGTCTTGCGGAATTTCATTAAGCTTTGCATAGGTTTTTTTAATTTTTGGTCATTAAAAATTGTCACTCAAAACAATGTGTTATAATGTAAAAGAAGGTTACTTGGTCTTTTTTAATGTTGTATAGGGGTATGGGTACTCAAGACAAATGGCATGAGACACCCTAAACCCTTGGGCCAAGTTTGAAGTCATTCGGACAAGTATTACTATGGTTTTGGTCATTTTTTTCCATGTCAGTCATGGAAATCAAGAAATTGGGCATTTAATTAGAGAGCCAAATTTTGGAAAAATAACTAGTCACTTGGGGTGGCCAAGTAAAGGTTGTAATGTTTATATTAGGTTCCTAAGACAAATTTAAGATCCAAAGGGGGCCCCCAAAGCAAGCATGTAACAAGTTTTGAGTTGCCCACTCTAGGGGGTGCACCCTCCTCTCTTTGATTGGTTGGGTGAGTGAAAGTCAATAAGAGGGGCCCCACTATGGTGGTTTCCTCCCCATTTGACATAGAAATAATGTTAAAAGCATTAAAATGGTGGTTTCTCTCCCCATATTTGAGATCCCAAACCATGGTTTTGCCCTCCTTGAGCAAATTCGCCCCCCTCTCTTGGGCTCCCCCTCTCTCCCTTGTGACACTTGTCTAGCATGCAAAGAGCCTCACTCATTCTTTTTTCCTATTTAAGGAGGGAATTCCTCATTTGGGTTAAATGGACTTACGCCCTTGCTTCATTTTGCTCATGCTCCCTTGCTCTCTCATTCTCCCATTGCTCCTATTCTTGCTCCCTTGCTCCATTCTTGTCCAACAGGAGTGTTATCACATATATTGTAGTTGGGCTACCATATTCTATTTTTCAGATTTCAGTACATTTTTCAGATTTCAGTTTACCCTTCTAGTGTTGTTTTACTATACTAAATGGCTTGTCTGAGCAGGGAGATATTTTTCTTGAATCTCCTAGGGCATTGTATGAGGCATGGGGTGTCCAACCACTTGTTTGTACCATATTACCCCCCTCCCAGAGAGAGTCTGAGGGCACCCTATGAGGCAGTTTCTGGCATATCAAGTTTCCTAAGGCAGATAAAAAATAATTAAAATGGCTACTGAAGAATTCGATTTGGGATACTGAGGCAAGGAAATGGCATGGGATGAGTTTTGATGATGAGGGTGATGTCTTCCACTTCTTCTTTGGCAGTTGTAGCACTTGGATGGGCACACATCTATGTTTCGGGCATATTATCTTATTTTCTGGAGCTTTTGGAAGCTCACGATTTCCTCAAGGAGGCACAATTTCACAGTTAAAAATTTATATTATTTTTATTGTGCCATGGCGACACCCAAAGGAAGTTAGTTAACACTCTCTGGACCCACCATGTGCTTCATTTATTTTTAGTTGAGTGGGATCCCCTCTCCTAGGGTGATTTAGTCCACTTTATGTTATATTATGGTATTGATCCATGTATTGTATGTTGAGCTCCTCTCAACCGTTGATTAGAACATTTGTATCTTTTAATCTTAACCACCCATTTGAAAAGTGGTTAAGATTTTGGTTCTCTCATTCCTATTTAAAGGACAGAGCTTCTCATTTGTAAGGGGTCTTTGACTCTTGGATTTGGATAATAGAAAAACTATTCTTGTGGATATTTTTTTGGATCTCCTTTGCATATGGTGTTCTTAGATGGTGATTGGAAAATATTTTGCTTCCCAGCATTTGGGTATTTGTGGTGAGATCTATAAAAATTTTCGGAAAACATTGTCTTGTCTATAGGAGGGCGACTTCAACTTGGGCGTTTTTGTAGGGTCTCCTCAACTCACTTGGCTTGGATGCATTTTGTATCAGGGGGTTTTCATTAGCATCAATGCGATCTATGATTTCATCTTGCTATTTTTCTGTAGCATTTGTTTTTTTCTCATGATGCAGCAAATCTGATATGGTTGACGTTTGTTGTGCAGGAGAGAGGGCGCATTGTCTTCTTGGGGCAAAACGTTGCGTATAGAACTCACTCAAATTTTCTCAAATTGATCGAGATAACAGGGATCATCATCATCAAGGCATCTACAAGGTTTTCCAGGTAAGATCTACAGATTAGTATTTCTCTTCCAAATCTCAATCCATTGGCACCTGTATTTCCATTTTCATCTCAAAACCCTAAACTTAAAAAACCAAAAAATATTATGGCTCGATCTGCTTGAGTTCTCGGAAAACCATTTCTGGGTTTTGTAGATCAGGTCATGCTCTAACTGGGTCTTCTCAACGTTGAGCCAAAATTGACTCCATTGGCCAAGATTTGAAAGCATTGGTCTCCAAACCCTAGCGCTAACCTCTTTTTTCCCTCTTTTCTCGAAATCTGATATTTTTTGGCAAAACCACTTTTTGGGTTAAGAAAGTGACTCCATTTGGCCCGGATCCCAAGGCACTGATCTTCAACCCTAGCGCTACCCCTCCTTTTGCCTTTTTCCCTTGCGTTTTGACCTTTTCCTACTGGCTCGGGTGCTTTGACCCTATCATACCTTCTTTCAAGTCTATCCCTAGGTAATAGATAGCCCCAAACCTGTTCTTACCTTCTCTGCATTGGTTATGTTTCCCAAGGCACTGGATATCTTCACCTTTTTCTAGTACCTTAACCCCAGATCTAGTATTAGCCTCAGAGGTCACTTGTGTCCTAGCTTGGATCAAATCTCATATATCCTAAACCTGATCCAAAGCCTTGGTTCACCTAGTGACATCATCCATAGATCTAGGGTTTCCATCACCTTACACCTTACGTACCTCAAGTCCATTTGATCTGATCTGGTGTCTAGGTCTGATCTCTTCTGTCAGGAGGAGTAGATCTGGGTCTCCCCCATTGTTGTCTTGGGCTAAGACAACATAAAGTGAAGACTACCTCGATTGGCGTGACAACCATCCATTTGGAAGTTGAAGCAATCTTGGTTCCACCTCCTTAGTTGTTTGTCCCTCTATCGTCCATTCTGGATCCATCTCACATAGGCAACTACAAGGTTGGTGATAACAAGGAGCCATTGTAGTTTCTAGTTTGGATGATAATAGAAGAAATATTTGGAGGAAGCACTGTCCATGCATTGTGATTGACGTGATCTTGTTCCATTCTTGGTTCGTGTTGTATTTGGAATCTCAAGCAAAAGTTTTTGTTTGAGAGTAGTATTGTAATAGTTTTGTTGAATGTTATGTGGGTTGTTTGCTTAAAATTTGGGAAGTTAAAGTATTTCTAGCTTAAATATTTTGTTTCTCAAGTCTTTGTGGATTTCTCACTCCATTTGCATTGTTGAGCTAATTTTCTTACAGGTTTCCCAAGTTTGGAGAGAGAGATTCCCGGGTGGGATACCCCATTGTCCAACAAATTTCAAAAAGCACTTGGCATATTTACTAAGATTCTTATTCTTATTGCAGCTCTTAAATACTTCATTTTGCACTCAAACATTATCAATTTTCAAGTTTTTACATGCTAGTTTTTTCTTAGAGAAATTTCTAAATTTTGCATGAAATTTTTTTAGTTTGTTTAAAACTCATTTCTATCACTTTTGTGCTATAATAGTGTTATCACCAACCTTGTAGTTTCCTGTGTGAGGTAGATCCAGGATGGATGGTAGAGGGGCAAGCAACTAAGGAGGTGGAATCAAGACTGCCTAGACTCCCAATGGATGGTTGTTACGCCAATGAAGGCAGTCTTCGCTTTATGTTATCTAAGTCCAAGACAACAACGGGGGAGACCCAGATCTACTCTCGACAGGAGAGATCAGACCTAGACACCAGATCAGATCAATTATGGCTTGAGGTACGTAAGGTGTAAGGTAATTAGAAACTCTAGATCTATAGTTGATAATAGTAAGTGGAATAGGGCTTTGGATGACGGCTTCTGTCATACGAGGGTTGATCCAAAGTGACCTGTAGGGGTAATACTAGATCTAGGGTTAAGGTACTAGCAACTAATGAAAATAACCAGTGTCTTGGGAAACGTAATTGAGACAGGGTGAGTAAGGACAGAGTTGGGACTGTCTAGTACCAAAGAGATAGACTCAGTGAGAGATATGAAAATGCCAGGTTACCTGAGTTATCAAGGAGCGGTCAAATTTCGGGGGAAAGAGGTCAACAAGGGGCTAGCACTATGCTTGGATATCAGTGCCTGTTCAGTCTTGGGTAATGGAGTCAGTATCAACATAGTGTTAGAGTGAACCCACTTGGGATATGCCCTGATCTATGAACCAAGAAAAGGATTTGGCCCGAAAGATTCAGGTTACAGGGAAATTAGCAGAAGGAGGGCTAGCGCTAGGGTTTGGAGAGGCAGATCTGCAGATCTAGAGCCACCAGGAGACTATCAGCTCAGCGTTGGAGTGGAAATGAGATCAGGATGGCCCGATCTACAAACCCAAGTCAAAAAGTTTCAGGAAAAATCAGATCTAGACAAGTCAAAATCTGATGAGGGAGGCTAGGAGGCTAAAAGTCAGCTTTTCATATCTAGGGCTACCTGGCAGGAACTAGCTCAGCGTTGGGGGTGTTCTGGGATGAGGAAGATCTGATCTACAAACTCATGTAATTATTTTCCGAAAAAAGTCAACTCTGGAAAAAGTCAGCTCTAGGGAAAACCAATCACAATTAGGGCAGCATTGAGGATGATTCAGTGAGGGGGAGGCCCGATCTACAAAACCCAGAAATGGTTTGGTCAAAGATCAAGCGGTTCCCCGATCAAATATTTTTTTGGATTTTTATTATCTAGGAGTTTTTTTAGAAAAATTGAAGAAAAGCAGGTACAATGGATTGATATCTGAAGAGAAGAGACTTACCTATTAGATCTTACATCGAAATGCTTGTAGATGCCTTGATGATGATGATCCCCGCTATCCTGATCAATTTGAGAAGATTGAAGCGAGCTCTATGTCCAATGTTTGCCCGAGGAAGTCAATGCGCCTTCTCTCTTGCACAACAAATGTCAACCATATTAGATTTGCTATGACATGAGAAAGAAAACTATATGCTGCAAAAAAATAGCAAGAAGAAATCATAGGTCACCACAACACTAATGAAAACTCCCTGATAAAAAACAAAGACAATCCAAGCGAGTTGAGGTCCCCCTGCAAAAACGCCCAAGCTGAAGTCGTCCTCCTCTAGACAAGACAATGATCCCCAAATAAACATAGATCTCATAACAACTTCTCGAATGCTAGGAAGCAAAAGACTTTCCAATCACCATCGAAGAACATCAGATGCAAAGCAGACCCCGAAAATATCCACAAAAAAATCTTTCTATTAATCAGATTCAAGAGCCAAAGACCATTTACAAATGAGAAGCTCTCTCCTTTAAACAGAAATGAGAGAATCAAAATCCTAACCACTTTCAAAACGAGTGGCTAAGAATAAAAGATAAAATATTCTAATCAATGGTTGAAATGAGCTCAACATACATTACATGGATCAATATAACCATAAAGTACCAAAGTGGACTAAATCACCCATACAGAGGGTACGCCACTCAACAAGTATTAAATAAAGCACATGGTGGGTCCATGGAGTGTTAACTAACTCCCTCTAGGTGCCCCATGGCACAATAAAATAATATAATATTTTAATTTTTTTACTTTGTGCCTCCTTGAGGAAATCGTGAGCCTCCCAAAAGCCCCAAAAAATAGTCTAAAACATGCCCAAAAAATAGATGTGGGCCCAATCATTTGCTGCAACTGCTGGAGAAGGTGCAAAGGACATCACTCTCATTATCATGATTCAACCCATGTCATTTCCTTGCCTCAGTAGCCCAAATCCATTTCTTCAATAGCCATTTAATCATTTTTTAATCTGCCTCAGGAAATGTAAACCTGCCAAAACATCCTCCTAAGTGCCTTCTTTGTCTAACTGAGCCCACCAGCCTCTCTGAGATGAAGGTACTATGGTACAATCAAGTGGCTGCACCCCCTATGCCAATATAATGCCCTAGGAGATCCAATAAAAAACATCTCCCTACTCAGACACATCATCCTGTGAAACAAAACTGCATCAAAAGAGTAAAATGAGCCTAACCATCTCTGCAAGTGCCCGGAGCTAAAAATAAACTATCTCGTTAGACTCAGAGAGTCCAAATCCATCTAGGGTATATACTCATACCCTTTCCAGCTCTCTACTTGATCATCAAACATATCCAATAGACAATATAACCATCTGTAATGACCAGATACCAATAATATAACTTAGACTATCATCCATCTGCTGCAAGTGTTATAAGGCTAAAACATGCTCTACAAATCATTTAAGCAACAATCACAACAAGTAGCAGTCATTTCACTGGCAGTACACCAACTAAAAACATATATAGGGTTTTATTTATTATTACTCAGACCAGACTTTCAGGACTATACTCACTTCATAGTTGTAGTCAATTTGCTAGTGAAGGGTGAAGGATGAAATTGACAAGGCTAGGGCAAAGGATGACTTCCTACTTAACATCATGACACTTTGGATATGGCAGGGAGATACACACTATAACCAATGCCGGACAAACAACAACACAGGGAATGGCAGTGCCTCACAAATGGTTGAGTTGTTCAGAGAGTTCTTATTCAATTTTATTTCCATGGCCTTTTTGGCCTATATGACCCTTTGGGACTTCACCAGTGCTTTAAAGCACAGCTAGTCGCAGCTTTCATCCGGGACATATTCAACTTTATGAGGTCAACAATATTTGAATATAGCATATATTTAACCATTGCTTTTATGGACCTTTTCTTATACCCTTCAAGGGGTATTTTATCATTTCATTGCTCTTGCCCTTTTTTCACATATGTTAATATTTGAATATAGCATATATTTAACCATTGCTTTTATGGACCTTTTCTTATACCCTTCAAGGGGTATTTTATCATTTCATTGCTCTTGCCCTTTTTTCACATATGTTAAGAAACACAGTTTTAGCATTTTCATTTTCCATGGGCGCATATAAACATTTCCAATACAGGTAGTACATGAGCTTTCAATTTTAGCCAACAACTTCTCAAGTGACCAGGGGTAGTTCTGCACAATGCCAAACATCAGGACAACTAACCAAAATGATATAGGCATACAATCCAACTCACCAAAGGCAAGTTCTGTCACCAACTCAGACCCGAGACACAATATAAACAGGGAGGCTTGTCGAACAAAGGTTTTAGTGGGGAAAGGTCCTCCATGCCATAAGTCAAGCAGTAAGTCGGGTTAAAACAAAACTAGAAGGAAATGGATGGGTGGAGAGAGTGAATGATGAAGCCAACACTAGCAAGCCAAAACAATAGTGCAAATGACTACCTCTATTCTCCCAAAGGAGGGTAAAACCAATGAGTATAGATCAGGAACTTCCAAGTCTAAGTAGGGACATCAATACATAATACAAATACATCCAAGTCCATATAATTATGACCGCCAGATCATGACACTACATGTTAATACATGTCACAAAGATGAATATAAGAGCAATGATAACCATAACACAATATAATACAAGCTGAGTCAGAATCATGTATATAATCCATCTGAACCATCATCTGTCCAATGAGAAAGTGCTGATATAAATATGGGCATCAATAACTGCTTTGTAATGACTAAATGGCTACATCGGTCCTCAAATCTGAGTGTTCTGAGACTCAGTCCTGACATGGGAGAGTACAATAGTCCACAAATCAAATAATGATCTGTTAAAACTGCTCATCTCAGCATCTCATATGTAAGAGATCTGGCTGAAAAATGTAATGTATCTGAAAAATAGAATATCGCAGCCGGGCTACTATATATGTGATAACAAATAGCTTGTTGTTTTGTGCAGGTTTCTGATCTCACAGAGGGGGAGGAACACTCAAGTTCAGCCACTAGCAAGCACCAACAACACCCAAGGGGGTCTACTTCAAGTCCATCACAAAAAATGGTTTAAAATTCACTCTTTCTCTCTCATTTCTTAATAAATATTAGTGCTGAAATCTGCATCCTTGTAACAAGCCCAAGAGAGTCTCCTGGGCACGAGTTTGTTGTGTTTCATTTCGAGTTTTCAGTACTTAGTGATTTTGTTTTCGGTTGCATGTAAGTGAAGTGGCACTGCCCATCCTGTTGCCGCCTAATACACACTTTATGACACGAGGAAGTCTCCAACCCGCTTTGTGTGTCCTTGGGGGCAAGTTAGAGCTAGGGACCACTATCACCACAGTCTCCCAACTCCTCTGTTTAGTCCAAATCCCAACAGAGCCAAGGGGGGTAGTCCCTACAAGAAAATATTCCTAAGTTTATTAACTATTAGTTAAAGGGATCTTTATTAAGGTGTGTAGGCTAAGGTCTTGCACTATCTAAAAGATGACAAGCAGACAATGCAATGCAAATTTTAACTTTCAATGACAGTCAAACCTTTTAGATTAAAAAAACCAGTGCCTATAAATGAAATGGAGTCAAGACAAATGCAACATTCAAATGAAATGCAAATCTAGGTTAATTAATCCACAGTTTAAGTGTTTTCTAACCGAATGAGATTACAAATGAAATAAGTTGAAAACTATGGACAATATGCACATAAATGAATGATTGGCTAAACAATTAGAGCAATGATAGTCAATTCAGCAGTATACACAAATGAACATATGAATAGTATCAATCAATTGTACAGTATAAACAATATCCACAAACTATGAATAGGTTATTAGTGGAATAAACAGCTTGAGCGAAAATA
Organism: Pseudotsuga menziesii; assembly: GCA_001517045.1. NCBI lineage: Eukaryota > Viridiplantae > Streptophyta > Pinopsida > Pinales > Pinaceae > Pseudotsuga > Pseudotsuga menziesii. The sequence goes on along the minus strand of LPNX010790061.1, from coordinate 1,556,935 downwards.
CCACAGTGAGATAAACAAATGCTCTGAAATAATTACAGTAATTAAACCATTCAACACATGAGATTGCAAAAGCTGAAACAACTACTTGAAAAGTAAAAATGAAATCTATGCTGTGAAATGGAGTGAAATGCTTTGTAGTAACCTATTTGTAGGACGTTTTGCAGTGTCTCTTGGTTTATTTTAATAAATTTTAAGGGTGTCTTAATCTTGATTTAAGTCTTAGAATCAGGGATTTGACTACCCCTACCACATATCCTCCAAAGCCAAAGAGGGAATGCTGATGTGCTCAAAACAGTGGAAACAAGTCCACCTGTAGCTCGCAGGTCAAACCCTGATGCCCTAGCGCTCAACAAGAGGGACGTGGAAACGCCTAGAGACCCCCCACGGTCTTCTACCCCTTCTAGCCTCTGAGGTCACCGTCTTTAGTCAGCGACAGACAATATATGGTGGATGCCTATTACTAAGAGCTTATCCAACCCCCCGTCGTTTCTCGGAATACTCCGAAGAGTGATGACCAAGTAGAGGAGGAGGGGCTGAACAACTGTTGGTTTATTTTAGGGGGTTTATTTTAAATCCTGTTAATGTTGATAATGTGCAAAGTTTATTTTAAAACAATCAATAGGGTCAACCAAGCGGTATCCCTTATGGGATGGGAGGTGCTAGTACTTGAACCTTGGACCTCGAAAGTAAATGTGTATAAATTGTGAAAACAAAATATTGTAGCAGAAATAGCAGTGATCTATTTAAGTCCTAAACCCCCTAACCTAAGTC
>LPNX010790061.1:1462728-1553704 GCA_001517045.1 Pseudotsuga menziesii | reverse complement strand
CTTGGAAACAATGGATAGCCTTCAAATCTCCTTCAAAACTCCTTCACCTGCACATAAAACTCACTCTCAATGATTTGCTTCCTTCCAAATGACAAATAGAGAGACAAAAAGTTGAATTTAAGTGACCACGGCTGTCTTTTTCAGCCGGTTACGTGTCCTGTTTTTTGGGTACGTGTCCGATTTTCGGAACACGATGGAAGTTCGTGTCCGATTCGATGGGGAGTTCGTGTCCCGATTCAGGATTCGACCGAAGGTCGAATCGGCCTCGTGTCGGACACGAATCGTGTCCGATTCGTTCCCCACGGGACACGAGGGGGGTAGAGGACGAATCCGGTTTCTTAGCCCCTAACCCTTCAGCTTTTCATACCCGACCTGAGTTCCCTAAAGGGAGATAATAGGAAGGGACAGAGGATACATGGTGGATTTAAGGTTGTATATTACTCTCTTTGCAGTAAAAACAAAACAGGAAATAAATCTAAAACTAAGTGCTTGAAATGAAATGAAAGAACTTGAAACTAAACTGAAACAACTATGCTAACCACACAACAATCTCTTCGAAAGAGAAAGGTGGGTAAAAATAGAAAATCTAGATCTACTTGCAAGAAAAGCAAACTAGCAACTAATGAGTTACTCTACCTCTAATCTAATCTACTTATAATAGATTTACAAAGCTTTTGAAATGATTTGAGAATACCCCAAGAGAACCTCTCTTTGGGGTTTACAAATACCAAAAGAAGTAGAGAAAAAAGGGGGTTTGGACCCCCTTTTGAACCGTATGGTTCTTGAGGCTTTTCTGGACCAAAACGGGCAGCACTTCATTTCCTCTTATGTAAAACCTGCAATAAAACAGCGAGGTATGTTCGCTGGAAATCACAGTAAACACTAAAGAAAACTTATTAGAAAAGTTAGTCCAAAAATCCCCCAAAAAAGGGCAAAAATATGAGTGTAAAAATACTTGAAATGAGAAGTTTAGAGAGCTGGAAAATGAGTTTCCAACCACCTAAATGATGTTAAAACAGTAGATCTGAAGTATTCACCTAATATACTAAGGGTTAGGGCCTTAAAACAAAGGTTTTTATCACTATACAATGATAAAAACTGAGTTTTAAAACCCTTGTAAACACATGTGCAAAAATAGAAAACAACAAAATAACCCTTGGAGAAACATGCTCCTTTGTTTTAGATTGCTGCAAATAAACTTATGAGAGCTGCAAAATGTAAGCAAATAGGTGAGTACTCAATAAATCTACCAAAATACTTTGATAAATCTTATTAAAAACTCACAAATGGAAGCAAAAATACTTCTACTTACAAATCTCTCCACAAAATATTGTGGAGAGCTATCTAAGCTAATACAAATGCAAATCAAATAAATACACATGCAAGTTACCTCACCAAAAGATGCATGAAATGTAGAAGAGAGCCACCAAGAATTCCTCAAAAGATTACTTATATTAAGCCCAACTAGGGCAACAACATTACAATAGCCAAAGAAAACTTGAGAGAGAAAAATAGAGAAGAGAGAGTATTTTGGCAGCATAACCATGCTCCAAAGAATGAACAAAAAATGAGAGGAGCCTCTCTTTTATAGTTAAAGAGGTCCCAAACCCACTCCTAAATCAAAGGTCCAAAACATAGATTTAAACTCTAGCTCTCTTCCACCCTTAGATCTAGGTTTGTTGACTTTGCAAGCCATCCACCAATCATAAGCAACTGCATCTCTTCAAATCAATGGTCAAAAGATAGATCCATGTCACAATGAAGCTTAACCCTTAGATCTAGGGTTTCCATGACTCAAGTGGGGCCTCCTTTGACTCAAATTTTGATTTTTATTATTTTTATTATTTTTATTTTTTAATCTTTTATATTTTATATTTTATTTTTATCTTTTATTTTTTATTTTTTTATCTTAGGCTTCCTTTGACTCAAATTTTGATTTTTTGATTTTTTATTCTTATATTTTATTTTTTATCTATTATTTTAAATCTTTTATTTTATCTTTTATTAAGACGAGAGGGGCGCCCCACTTAGAAGATCTTCAAAAATTTATTTTGACTATGGGGGGGGGGTTATTTCAATAAAAATTGACTATGCTTAGCCACCCCCCAAACTTAATTACCATGGCCTTATTTGTTTTTGTCCTTCAAAATCAAATAATTTAATTTTTCACCCTAGGAAATTAAATTAATTGCCTAGGAAAAAATACCTTGTCTTAACCAAAATTGGTCTAACTTCCTAACTCTTTGTCAAAATGACATGGGACTTGAACCAATGGCTTAGGGGGTGTCATAGCATTTTTATTTGCATTCATAGCCCCTATTACAAAATGTCAAAGTTCAAGAGATTAAATTATTACATCAAAACTTAATTAATTAACCACCAAATGGTAAAGTTAATTAATTAGGAAAAAATCAAAATAAAAATTAAAATCCTAACGAAATTCTGCAAGACTACAAGATATGGCTAGCATGGTCATGGACAACAACTTGATACCTTTGCCACGTCATGGGCTTGATTATCAGAATGCCAATTCATCACTTTGGAGGATTGGTGACTAAAAAACCCAACCAATTAATATTGTTAATTAACAAAATTAACTGAAAGGGGAAAAAACACTCGGTGAAGAGGACTTCCTTGATAATAAAGTCCATAGTGACATCCTTAGAGGAATGACCCATGCTGACATATAAAGTTACATTAATTATCCCACGCAGGGGAGCAGACATTTTGTGTACAAAAGAGGCAGAATTGCCCTACTGAGTGAAAAATCCCTAGGATTTTTCCATGGTGCAAATTGTACAATATGTACATGACGTTGCCACCTAGTCGATATAGGTGGTCAACACATCCTTACATGACCTCGTAAGTTGCTTTGATTTAGATTAGTTTACTTCGTTATTTGTTTTCTTTTTTCCCACACCTCACAAGTGAAGTGGCTCTGACCATCCATGTGAAATCGCATTGGCTAGCATTTTTATTTCAAGTATTTGTTTATTTCCTTTTGCCCGCACCTCACAATTGAGTACGCTCTGCCTCCGTTGTGATATCGTGTTTGGCTTGTTTTGTTTAACTTTTGCTTTAAGGATTTAGCCCCTTTTTTTCCCTGGATCTTTGCCCCTCGTCGGTTAGACCGATCTAGGGAGACGAGAAAGGAAAAACATTTGTGTTAGCTAGTTTAATAGGCACCCAGATAAGTATCTTCATTAGAAAGAAGAAAAAGAGGCTTAACCTGTGGAGCTAGTGGGCTAGAGCCTGTAGGGGGCTTCATGGCACATTGTGTCCTCCAGTTGAGCACCCAACAAGTTTCGAGTTTGACCCGTGGAACTAGTCGAGAATCTTGTGTTCCCATGTTGAGAACCCAGCATTCTCTCTCTAATCGAAGGAGATAGTCTCTTGGGATATGTTACCAACTAAGTTGGATTTCTAAACGAGCCTCCAAATATGAACAATCACTTGTTCAAAATTCAAAGTTCAGAAGTCCTTGCAGGCCTTCCTAAGCCCTTTTTTAAAAAATTTTAACATGTTCATACACCATGGGAAATTGTAATAAAATGAGTTAGCATGATGACCTTATGTAAAAGGTTTGGCTTCTTAGGACTTATTTATTAATGCATTATTTCAGGGTGTTTTTTTCCTATTAATTATTTATTGTTTTTAAGCAATAAATAATTTTTGAGTTTTTTCACCCAAACCTCCAAAGCTGGAATAATCGCATTATTAATTAAGCCTTAGGAGGTTATTAAAACCTATGGGTCGAAGTATATTACCATGCTAATCATTATTTTGATTCATTATGAACATGTCTTAAGTCCCCCATAGGTCTTTTTTAATTTCAGGAAAAAAAAATTATTTTTTTCCATTTTTACAGGCTTATTTTTAATAAGTTAATTATAAAAGTGTAAAAACTCATAAAAGTCTGGCTAGGAAGTTGTTTTTTCCATGGGGGTGTTCATTTTCTAACTCAGAGCACCCACTTAACCCCTAGACCCGCTTTCATAAGTTTTCGAGTAATTATTCAACCCCAAAATTAATAATTACTCAAAAAACCCAAAAACCCAAGAAAAAATAAAATATTAAAAAATTCAGCAATTAAAAAATAAAAGATAATTGCCAAAAAAGAGTTTGGTGACTTGGCAAATCATTTTGGCAAGTACCCGGGCAAGGGAGACAAGCCATATGTTGCCATTTCGGTGAGATCTCATGAGTTGGAGCTTTCCTCTCTCAAGAGAGGCACATTTCTCCTTGTGGGGACGCAAGCCAAGTTGGAGGATCTTCAATTTTTGGGAAAAAAGATGGGCTTGGGCAAGTGCTTTCTCAAAGGAGTGATGTTGCCACTTGCCAATGCCTTTGCCAACCCTCGTCCACCTATTTCCAACTCACTGGGAGCTAGCGCATCCTTGAGGAGATGCGCCCCCCCCCTCTCTTTACCAGATTTCTATTTAAGCAGGCAACCCCTATTCATTCTGGACGGATGATTTGGGCATTGAACCTATGCTCCTGTGTTGTATAATTTTTTATCATTGTGGAATAAAAGTGAAGGCTTTGGAGACATACTTGTGTCGGGCATCAGTGTGTGGTGATTTTTTGTGTTATATTAGGTATAACTGTATCGATTTCTTGCTTCATTCTTAGTTGTTCTAACCAGTTTTCTGAAAGATAAATAAGTAGTTTCTTATTTGTTTCTTGAGTTATTTATGTGAGTAGATCTTAGATTTGTATGTTTTACTTGTTTGTATGTATACTATCTAGTCTTTTGCTTAAATACTCTCGGATATAACGCTTTGGTGTAGTATTGTTCAAATTGTGCAAGGATATCTAGCGTAAAGGATTGTTGGTTCTTGCTTGATTCCACCATACCTTTGCAATTTGTTTGAAGAAGATCTAAATCCCTCCACTCTCCACTTGAGAACTCCATTGCCCAAGCTTCAAGCTTTGGGGCATTTTTCTTCTCTTTTCTTTCTGTCAGGAAAAACTTCTAACTTTTTTTTTTGGTTACTAGTTTTTATTTTACATATTTAAATCTCACAAAAGTATTGGAATATCTTAGCTTTCTAATTTACATATGCAAATTTAAAGATTCAGATCTGATTATTAAATTAGCATCTTACAAGATCTAATCACAAGCAAGTACTAGTTTGATATCTAGAATTTTTTATCTTAAAAGCACTTGAACTTTTGGTCAAATTTGTTATGTTTTAATTTGATTATCTAGCATATTTGATCAAATTTTGTTCACTGTTTTGCAGTAGAGATTGATCCGACAAAGAGGTACTCTGGCGAAATTTTGAAGATCCAAGTCAAACCAGAGATCCTTTTTCTTATGCTTCTCTTATTTGCCACTTCTTCAAGGCCCTAAATTGTAAAAAACTTGTGTTTCCTATTCTACAAAGGAACACAAGTATTTCTTACTTCTAAATTCATTGTAAAAAGAGAAGCAAGTGGGCAGCCAAGTGCCCACACCCCATCCCCCCAGGGGGGGATTCACACTGTTTCACTTTTTTCATTTTTTTTCAGTTTTCTTTAATTTTTTTCAGTTTATTTTAAGTTCTTAAAGTAAAATTAATCAATCCGGTTGTGTTCTCGGTAATGAGAGTATCGACATTGAGATTTAAAAAAATCACACTTAGCTCTTAAAAAACTTAAAATATCCAAGACTTCATTCCTCGTATGCTCTTGTGACCACTGCAGACCTTTGGCTGGATCGGTGGGACAATAAAAAAGGGACTGAAGTGACTAGTAATTAGTAAAACACATCAATTAATCACTGCAAGTGAAAATCCGACACTTTATGCGATTTTACCAAGTTGTGGGGAAATTCTGCAAGTGAAGCGAGAACCACCAGAAAGTGACCGCAGGGTACCGTTAGGCTACACCCTCGTTTGGTGTAGTGTTGAACACAACCCTGCGACTCCATCTAGCCCACATGTCACTGTGAGAGCCACTCCTTGGTAAATCCGGACATATTCCTCGTACCTCCGGGTAATAATAAAGATCATTATCGCATTCATAATAAAATTTACCAAGAATTGACCCACTCCCTAATTACTCATTTAATAATTTTAAAATTAACCAACCGAGACAACTGCAATACTTCTCGAGACTTCACTAGCAACCCTTTACACAAGCACTCTATTGGCACTGGTCTATTTGGCAATCTTGTTTATTTTATGCTTAAGTTAATCATTGTGTTGTGTGGAATGTTATTTATGCAAGTCATTTAAATTATTTGCAGTTATCTTAGTTTGAAAGTTTTATTTTATTCATTGCTATATTTTCATAGATTAAACACCATAGTTTATTTTACTAGGGACCACCCCCCTTGGCTTTGCTAGGAGAGAGCCTAGACGGAGGAGTCAAGATCAAGTGACAGCACTTGACTCTTGCTTGCCCCCAAGATCGCACCCAATGGCTTGAAGATTTATGCCACGTGACTCGAGGTGCGAATTAGGCAACAACATTTTGGCGTTGTTGCCGGGGATAAGTCTTTTTATTCCCGAAGTACGACTTTGAGTTTTCCTTTTTGTTTTATGCTTTGTTTGATAAATGTTAAAATTTGAATAATTTTACTCAGATCATCTGGCGACTCCACTACTTTTAAATTTACCAAGGCATTCAACAAGAAGAAACTCTGAAGGCTTGCTGCAGTTCATCCCTGAGCCTGAACAGGTCTATCATAGAAGGAAAAGTAGGCTAGCTTCTCGTAGGATACCTGAAAATCTTACATCTGAGTCAATCCTTGACATTCACCTCTTATTTGTTAATCCTCAATCAAGTAATTCACCTACCAGCATGGGCAATCTTTTTAAACCCTTGGACTTTATCGCCATTGCTGGTTATCCTCATCAAATCCCTGATAAATCCATTGAAAAGTTCCCTCTTTCCATGGTAATGATGCCATCAGTGCTAAGTCTCATCTATTATTTTTTGCGCAGTGTTATGCCAAGTGGTGCTGTAATGTGAATTTTGAAGATGTAAAGATGAGGCTCTTTGCCTTATCCTTAGAAGTTGATGCATTTGAATGGTTCTCCAATCTGGCCGATAATAGCATCAAAACCTTCACAGAGTTTGAGACAACTTTCAATTCGAGATGGGGTGACAAGAAAGAGAACCTACAGCTGTTAGTTGCCTTGACTGAAACTAAGAAGAAAGAAAAAGAGACAATCAAGGATTTTAATAAATAGTTCAATGATTTGGTTTCAAGGTTGCATAAAGATATTAAACCTCTTGATGCATCGATTCACATCTACTACATAGAAGCCTTTGAAGGAGAAATGAGATACCAGCTTAGAGATAAGGAGCCAACAACTCTTCATGGTGCTATGGAAACTGCTGAAAAAATAGACAGAAACATGCAAGCATCTGGAAAATCCAATTTACCTAGGTTTTCTAGAAGTAGTGTTTCCATTTCAAAATCGCATGATTCGAAGGGAAAAGCAGTTGAGCCAAAAGATAAAGATCAGACTAAGGACTCCATCAAGGAAATAGCATAATTGATGAAATAGATGATGGTCAACCACACTTCCTAACTGAATGCATTCCAAAATAGATTGATGACCATGGAGCAAACTCACATTGCTCAAAATCAAAAAAGTTTTCAATCAAGGCCAAATCAAGAGTGGAAGAACAAGTATTCTCCCCAAGAGCAGAGACCTCTTAACCAACTTGAAACAAACAACATGGTTGAGGAGGTTCCTTCCTATTGCAGACCTTGTGAAGAGTTCCATGAAGAATCCGCTTATCCAAATTTTGGCTACATGATGGAACAAGAACAGATGGAGACAAGTAATTTTGTGGGCTATCCTAGATATCTTGGCTATATAAATAATACCAGGAATGTCCATCCTATCTCCAAAGAAAAGTGGAAACAAGCAAGAGAGTATAGTCAAGAGAAGGATACTATTACAAAGATTTTTTGTGAGAAGCCTACTCCTGAGCAAATCATGAAGAAATACAAAGGCATGGTCTATCAAAGAATAAGGAATGTCATCCCAACTAAGTCAAATCAACACATGCCAAAGGTAAAAAACTCTCCCCATGTAGATCTGAATATTGATTTGGGTAATTGGTTGTCTAGTGCTAAAATCCCTGTCCCAGTAATTGAGATCCTGAAAATTCCTAGTCAAAGGGATATTTTCATGAAAACCTTAGAGGAACCTAAGGAAAAGAATGTTGAGGAACCTAAAGAAGCAATTACTGAGAAGACTAAGGAGAAGGTAGCCATTAAAACAAAAGAGACAACTATGAACAAACCGGTTGAGAATTCTATTAAGAAACAAAATAAATTCAATGAAGATACTCCTATTGTTTTGCATAGTTGAGATCCCAACAAAGAAGATCATCCTCCATTCTACATTTCGTTGATTGCAAATGATAAGATGCTACACAATTGTATGCTCGATTTGGGTGCATCTTATAACATCACAACCAAGAAAGTTATGGAGAAAATGGGTTTAAACTTTAAAGATAACAAGACCTTACAAGAATGTGTGTGTCATGGACTGAAGGAAAATTGATGTTGTGGGTATAATTTTGAATTTTCCAGTCAAGTTAGCTGCCTACCCAGACATTGGTGTGACTATGGACATTGTAGTCGTAGATTTACCTGACATATGGGGAATGTTGCTATCTAGGAAGTGGGTTGCCTCCCTTGGCGGATCTATCCAAATGGATTGGACATATGCCATGATTCCAGCTTCTGAAGATGCACATGTCAAACTGTATAGGGAAAAGGAAAGGAATTATCATGTTGAAGATCCTGACGGGCCAGCTGTGAGACAGATAACCTGGGAAACCAGGCCATCTATGCAAACTACCTTATACCTATCAGAGAGAAAGCGAAGAATGAAGAAGTGGATGAACTATGGAGGATGAGTTTTAATGGAGCTTTTTCCAAGTCAAGAAAAGGGGCAGCGATTGTTTTAACTTCACCATCAAACCAGAAGTTTAACTTTGCTTATAGACTTGAATTTGATGCATCTAATAACGTAGCTGAGTATGAAGAACTTCTACTAGGGCTTGAAATTGCAAAGGACATGGGCATTAAGGTGTTAAGTATCAAAGGTGATTCGGACTTGATTGTTTCTCAAGTCAAGATGTGAAAGACTGAAAAAGTATAGGAATGCTATGTGGGACACCATGAAATATTTCGATGCTTTAGAACTCATGGTCGTGCCTCGTTTAGAAAACTGTGAAGCAGACAAAATAGCAGTGGCAGCTTCTAATTTAGAATTCACTGAAGAGTTGATAGAGGGAAATGGGAAATTTGAAATAAATTTTAGGCCCTCTGTCCCAGACAACTTAAATCATTGGCAAGTGTTTAAAGATGACAAGCAGATTATAAACTTCATCAATAACATGAAAGAGTTTTCAGACTTTCAAGTCAGTTTTCTGGAAGAATCCTACAAAGGGGAAGATGAGCAACCTACTAATCCTATCCCTAAGAAAGTGGTAGAATGGGAAAGAGCTTTTGATAGACAGGATAGGTGTAAGAATAAGGAAACCGGAAAACTAGAGGATTACATAGAAATAAACATTGGCACTGAAGAAGAGCCAAGGAAAATAAAAATTGGAAAAGGAACTTTTGAGAAAGAGAGAAAAAATTTGATTGAGTTGGTAAAGGAGTTTAGAGATGTGTTTGCTTTTATATATGATGAACTAAAAGCTTATGGAGATGATGTGTTTCAGCACACAATCTTAATAAAGCCAGATTCCAAACCCTTTTGACAGAAGCTCAGAAGAATAAACCTCAAGTTATCCCACATGGTCCAGCAGAAATTACAGGAAGTGTTGGCAGCAGACATCATTGCTCCAACAAGACATTCATCATGGTGCTCAAACTTGGTGGTTGTTAGGAAAAATAATGGACAGTTGAGGATATGCATTGATTTCCGAAATCTGAACATCTCATGCATAAAAGATAACTATCATTTTCCAGATATGGAGACCCTATTGCAAAGGGTATCGAGGTCAAGCATGATGTCTATGCTTGACGAGTTCTCTGGGTATAACCAAGTCTTGATTAAGAAATAATATCGAATTAAGACTACTTTCACTTCACCTTGGGGAATGTTTGAATACTTAAGGAGGCCCTTTGGTCTTCTGAATGTGGGCGCAAATTTCCAAAGAGCTATGAATTATGCTTTCAATGAGTTAATTGGAAAGATCATTGAAATCTATCAAGATGACCTTACTGTTTTTTCTAAAGAAAGATTGGATCACATAGGCCATCTCATAAAAGTTTTTGAAACATGCAGAAAGTTTGGTATTTCTTTGAATCCCGCCAAGTCGGTTTTGGGTATAGATGAAGGCAAGTTGCTTGGGCATATTATTTCTAAGGACGGTGTGAAAATAGACCTTGAAAGAGTAGAGGCCATAAAGAAGGTTCCCTTGCCTCAAAATAAGAAAGCCTTACAGTCCTTTAATGGCCAAATCAATTTCATAAGAATGTTCATCCCAAACTTAGCTGAGTTAATGAAACCCATGCAGAAACTACTTAAAAAAGATGTTAAGTTTGCATCAAGGATTGCATAGAAAGGTCCCTGTTATCATAGATCTTGTAGTTGCCCCAATAGATAAATCCTATACAAGATGGCAGAGGGGACAAGCAACCAAAATTGTGACCTACAAAAATCCTAACCCCCAAAAGATGGATGGTTGTCACACCGGTTAGGGATTCCTTCGCTTTATGCCACTAGAGAAGCCCAAGTGAAAAAGGGGGAGACCCGGATCAATCCTGAAAGGAAAGATCCAAGACAATTCACCAGATCATACTACTGTCGGAGAATACGTAAGGTGGGTGTCTGAAACCCTAGATTTAAGGAAGAGCCACAAATTAAGGATACCTGAGTGGGGTGGTTATTCGAGATTGGAAATGTCACTTAGGTGATTAAAACAAATGGCTCGCAAAGATTGAAGTCAGATCTAGGATTTTAGTGTGCTGTTTCAAATGATCAAATTTGGACCCTAGGGGGATTTAAGCAGATAATTGAGAAATCCCAAAGACGACGCTGATATCGACAATTATGGCTTCCTACACACTAGCTGGCATGAAATATTTGATAATGAAAAATACTCAGACAAAACCGGACACAAAACAATGGGAAAATGGTTGACTTGCTAAAGGGGGGCGTTTTCTCCCAGATAGAGATCAGTGCCTGGAAGGGGGCAGAGGAGTCCAAACTAGACTTTTTTGAGGGAGACGGGGTTTTCAATATGCCACACAAAACCCAAATCGCCGAATTTGCATATTCCCGATGAAAATTGGTCCGGTGATTTTTCCTAATGTTAAATGAAGGTTTTTCAGTGAAAATTATTGACGGGCAATGCATGAAAATCAAAAGATGGAGAACTTACCTGGGAAACATACCTGAATCATTATTGATGACCTCCTGGAAGATGAAGAATTCATTTCTTGAGATCAAATAAGATTTGCAAACAAGCTTTTGATGAAGTGCTGCTCCAGCCAGTGTCCCTAGCGCCCCTATTTGCCTGCGACACCAAGGAAAATCAATAATTATGACAAATAAAAGGGAAATGCAAGCTAAAAGAAGTACAAGAAGAGGAAATCATAAAGAAGTTCAAATCCTTGATAACCAATTGTCGAGATCAAGCAACAGGGCAAGTCCCCCCACCAATGCGCCTCTCTCGGAATCGCCTCCTTCAACCTACAATTTAAATGGTTACAAGGAAAGATACAAAAACTATGCCAAATATATCTTCGTGCAGAAGAAAAGCAGTGCCATTCATCAAGCAAGTAGACAAGAGTGTAATCCCAAACAAAATCTCTTTATTTCAATTCCGGTGTCAAAGCTCATGAATTACAGTGGGGGGGTCACTTCTCTTAAATAGTTTGAGAGAGATGTAAACCCTAACTCACTTTGTCATCCAACGGTTGAGATTATAACATCATCAACGGTGGAGATCAATAATACATCAATCAATACATGGATCAAGTGACTAAATCAAAGAGGGGAGACGCACTTTACTCAAGGACGCCTCCCTAGAGTGAAATGTCACAACATAACATAAGATATAACATGATATAACATAGGAGGGGGTCACTAGGGGCTTAATTCACCCTAGGACCCTTTACAACTTCATAACATAAGTTACAACAATGAAATACATAAATAGCCAATTAGAGGGGGCACCCCTTGGGGGGTTTTCCTCACTGGATGAGCCATAACAAAATAATTCGGACATCTACTGACTGAAAACTGTTGGAGGATTGTCCAGGATGCCGAGAAACATCATCTGTCAAAATTCCAAGCCATTTCCTTGACCCAAGAGGCCAAATCGACTTTTTTAGTGATTTTCTAGTTCATTTTTTGCTGGTACAATCTCTGGAAACTGATAAATCCATCATAACTCTCTCCAGGATGCAAACTGGGGCAAAATGACTATTTCTGGATGATCTGGAAACATAGAAGAATGGTATAAGTGACTACTCATACCCCTTGGAACACTGCTCTTCTCTAGGAGAACCAATCATACTGCCATCTGGAATAAAAATTGATCATCTGGCCAATAATTAAGTGATAATAATCACTTTTCTGAAGAACCGAAGCCAAATTCTCAAAACTGAAAACTGGAGTATTAGTCTTGAGAATTTTTTGAACAAATATGGACCATGTCGTATTTTCGAGTCCCTGCCTTGGGAAACGTGATTGACTTGGTCAACTGGGTTGAACGGGTCAAAGTACCCAAAATCAAGGTGAGATACTATGCCAATGTGATCCTGCAACCATCCAAGGTAAGAAATGCTCCAATGATGTATATCAAAACCCATCTTGAGTCAGTTATTCATAATCATGGTGACCAACAATAATAATAATAAAATATACCTTTGCTTTCTGAAAAATCTTGGAGTCCTCTGGAAATCTGCTTGTACATGCCATACTTACAAAGTGTAAAAGATGTGCTATAGATGGGTGAAAGTGGAAAAACAAAGCTAACGCAAGGGGAAATGAATCTTAACTAGCTTTGACTCAGTGATCTATCCTAATGATAACCAATATTCTCAACCAAGGTGACATATGCATGCTAGATGAACAATAGGGAATGGTGGTGTCTCACATGTGGATGAGCTGATCTGAAAAGTGTCAATTCAACCTTGGAAATCATGTCTACGACTCACATCCAAGCTAAGCACAAGCTCTGTGAGGATCTTTTCTAGGACCCTTACGTTGAGTACACAAGAAACTGTAGTGAAGAGATCCTAGGGGACACCTAGAATTAGTTGTCCCTTACTCCATCTCAAATCAAAACCCTTACGCTCCGTGAGGAATTAATAATTACATTTCAATAATAAGCCAGCAGTCTTTAGATTTTTTTATTGGTTTATCCACTACTTTATTTTGGGCCTTTTACAATTTCATTTCATAGTGTTAAACTAGTAGCAACAAGGAAGGTCTTCCTGCATGCATGTGTTCTTGGATGCAGAAGACTTAAATTAGGAAACCAATTGTATTTAATTTACTTTTCCTAAGTTTACTTTGGAAAATAAATTAAAGTGATCTAAATTAACTTTAGTGAACCACTATTTAAAGTGAAAGTAAAATTAGGGTTTTTGCTTTACCACTAGTTAAAGTGAATGTGAAATTAGGGTTTTTACTTTACCACTAGTTAAAGTGAATGTGAAATTAGGGTTTTCGCTTTACCTATAGTTATAAAAGAGAAATCAATTGGTGGAGAGAACACATACTTGTATTCCGACAGAGACAAGATACAGACAGGGAGAGAAAGTCAGACAAAAGATTTAGTTGAGAAGACGAAGGAGCAAGCAGCAGGATCATTGAGCTTCGTACAGTTGGGTTGTACACTCACACAGGAGGGTGTTGAGGTTTAGATGGGATTTGCCTAGTGATTCTGCCGGGTACTACATTCGCTAGGTTTGGGTGAATTTGCAGTGATTGTAAAAGTTCCATATTTTTTCACAATAAAATCTATATCTAACTGCTGCACTGGTATTCCCATCTTGGGTTTTCCGAGGGTTTCCATACCCAAAATAATAGTGTCAACAACGTGATGTGATGTTGTGATTTATTTCTCAGTTTTATATTTCGTTGCATACTGTAAAAGATATTCATGTGTGGTTATCAGTTGATATTTTGCATACATTGTTTAGCCCTAGTTGAATATTAAAGGAAAATTTACATGGTATCAGAGCTATGGTAAGCTAAAGCTGAGAGATTTGCAGCAACAGTGATAGATCAAGGGCAGATCTATAGGAAGACACAAACCTAGACTTCCAGATCTAGGGTTTGACAGGTACACTTCACTATGGCCATGCAGTTGAGAGTTGAGGATAGACTCCAGGGTGGTTAGAACTTTCCTACATGGACAGAGAGGATCACAAGGATCATGGACGTCAGTGATGCAGAGGAGCACATTGACTCCACAAAAGTTGCACCCACAGATCCGGCAGATCTGATAGCCTGGAAGAAGATTGATTCCAGAGCCATGCTGATTATCAAGAATGGAGTGAAGGACCATATAGTCTCTCACCTTTCTGTTAAGAAGACCGCATTGGAGATGTGGAAGGATTTGGAAAGTCTGTACCAGAGAAAGAACGAGAATCGAAGGATGGTGTTGCAAGAGAGGATGCGCAACACCAACATGACCAAGGGGGAAGGAGTGGTGCCTTATCTCACGAGGCTCACACAGATCAGGAATGAGCTTGGAGTTGTTGGCTCTAAAACTAAGGATGAGAAGTGTTACCAACTTTTTTGTACCATAGTTGGGTTACCTGAGGAGCCGACGGTTGACAGACTTGTTCAAAGTCTGATTCCAGTGTACCAGTTGATTCGTCTGCTTGTCTAGCCAACATTGGCTAGCCACTTTTTTATTTGAATAATTTTGACCATGGCCCCGCGAGGTTTGTAATAAAATGTGCTAGTAGGGTATTTTTGAGTGGTTCGGTCACCTGAGACGTAGAATCTCAAATAAGGTATTCCAAGGAGTTTTTTGCCCCTAACAATTATGCTTTGCCTTCAACCGAATATAATTGACGAAGTTTTCTCCCGCTTCCTCCAAAGCTGGAATGCCCGATGTTGAATTATGGGCCTTGGGGGGTTATTAGAGCCCAACTGAGTGTTATAAACCTACTAGGCATTATTTAGATAGATCATGGTCATGTCCTAAGTCATTAAATTTCAAGTTATTTTTTATCAACTAATATCATAACAAGTGTGTGTCTAGAGCTCTTAATTGCAGACAGGTGAAGGAGAGCCCAAAGGCCACAAACAAGCAAGGAGTGCAAAAGAACAAAAAGACTGCTATCCCTCTTCTTTCATCACCTTCTTTCCCCGTTCTTCCAAGAAGTAAAGAACACATCATCATTGTAAAAGATTAATAAAGGGGCTGAGCGGGAGCAGGTCTCCTTCCTTTTCTACTTCCCCTATTTTGGGGAAGTGTGTCTTGTGTTCGTTTTTCATGATTTACTTAGTGTAGTTCTCCTTAAGCATTTAGTTTAGCTCTTTGATTAGACTTAGTTTCATTCTTACTAATTGCTAGTTGTTCCTTAGCTTCATTTCCACTAATTCCTAGATTCATCATTGCTTGTTGGTATCTTGTTATAAATTGTTAAATCATAAAAAGAACCAAAATCTCTTGAATCTCACCATAAGGTGGATCAAGAGTGCTCTCTGTCGGAGAGTTTTAATCAACCACCTTTCATCTTAATTGTTGTGTTTGTTTAATTTAACAATCCATTAGTAAGACTCTTGAACTTGCAGAAACACAAGTCAAGAGCACTCTTTATCAAAGAGCATCTTAGGTTTGCACAACCCCTGCATTAGTTTCATCTAGATTAGCTAAGTCTCTTAAACCACTGTCATAAGACGAGGTCAAGAGCACTCTCTGTCGGAGAGTTTTAATTAATTAACTTAATAAAATTTGCAACTCACACCACTTTAATTAATTAACCCCCCTCCCTCCTTGCCGGAGTATGCTCTGACCGATCTTAAATCGGAATACCCAGAAACGGCACTGGATCCTTAAACCCCGCAAGAGGAACTTAACTAAAACTTTTCCCTGTAACCAACGCACCGGCGTTGTAGGTATTCTTCCAAAGTACTTCCCAGTAGAGGCGCTGGAACCTCCTGCTATCATAGATTCTCGGCTAGCTGGTCAATCTTGGCGATACCAGCCTGGGATACTAGGCAAGCCCAACATGTCTTCAACGGAGGCAACTTAAAAGAGTCTCCCGGCTTTGACAAACCTTTTTGTTGACACCCTAAAGCAAGACCACTATTAAAAACTCTTAAAACTTACCAAGAGCACCTGCAAAACCTAACATTCACTGGCATCTTTTGGGAATCACATCTTTCTATACACGAAGCATCTTTGATAAGTTGACTCCATAGGAACTGGTCCAATCTTTCAGCATTGTTGATAATCTGGGCCATTTGTCCATTGAATGTTTTGATTATAAGTTATATCTGTGAATGTTTTATCAAGTTCGTGAAGTTCTCAAATATTTGTCTATCTTTTAATTCCGGTGATAGCAACGTGGATTGCTTTGTCGTGTGCTCAATTCATCACATTAATCATCTAAAAATCACAATAACTCCTAAACAACACCCATCCGCATCTGAAAACATCTAAAACTTAACTTAAACATTGAGCCATAGAAAACTCTTTGTTAGGGACTACCCCCCTTGGCTTTGTTAGGAGTTGGCCTAAACGGAGGATCTAGGAGTAGGTGACAGTACCTAGCTCTGTGCTTGCCCCCAAGGTCACACCTCTCCCACTTTCTCAAAGTGAGGAGACAGCTTTCGGAAGATTTCTACTGCTGGTGTGCAATCGGCAAACAACATCTTTTGGCGCCATTGCCGAGGACAAATCTTTTTGTCCTAGACGACCTTTGTTTCTTTTTAGTTTTTTACCTTTTTTTCCCCTTTTTTTGTAGATTTTTAGTCCAATCACTCTCCAAAATTAGACTTGAATCCACCTGGCGACTCCACTGTCAATAAACACCTCAAGGTATTCAACTAGAAGAAACTCTGAAGGTTTGCTCAATTTCATCCCCGAGCCTGAAAAGGTTTATAGGAGACTGAACAAACTTGCTTCTTGTAGGATCCTTGAAGAACTTGGATATGAATCTGTTTCAGACATCCACCTTTTATTTCAAGAAAACTTAGAAAATTTTCAAAACAATAACTGTTTTCCTAACACAATGGGTGATTTTTTTACTCAGCTCAATTTTACTCAGATAGCAGGTCAACCCCATGACATTCCCGAAAAAGCCATTGATAAGCTTGTCACTTTCACAGGCACTGATGCCTCTACCTCTGCTGAGCAACATCTCAGATATTTGTTAAAACACTGTGGTGCTTATGTCAGGGGTACTGACAAACACGAAGATGTATACATGACCCCTTTTGCTCTATCTTTCGATGGTAAGGCTGGAAACTGGTATGACAACTTGTCGAACAACTCTTTCGCTACCATAGAAGGCTTCAAAGCTGCGTTCCTTGGAAAATTTGGCAACAAAAAGGAGCCTAGAGATCTAGTGGCAGCCTTGACTAGTATGAAGAAATCTGATACGGAAACCATGGATGAATTCAACGATAGGTTCACAGAGTTATCAAATTCCATCCCTGCTACTTATGCTCCTCCTGCAGCTTCCACTTTGGATTATTACATAGAAGCATTAAGTGGCAAGATCCAGTACTAGATTAGAGACAAGGAGCCGACCACATTGCTTCAAGCTCAGAATTTGGCCATTAAAATTGATAAGAATATGCAATCTTCAGGAGAGTCTAACATCCAAGGTTACTCTAGGGCTTCCCTTCCTATTAAAAATGTTGAACACAAAGGCAAAGAGCCGTCAAACGAAGCTTATGAGAAAAAGCTCACTGATCTAACTAAGAAAATTCAAGAAATGGAAAGGAAATACTTAGCGCAGATTAAGGAAGTTCAGAATAGAGTCATAACAGTTGAAAGAACGCAACCCCCGCCACCTCCTAAAGCTTTCCTTGCAAAACCAACATGGCAGAGGAAGAACCCCAACCATGAGCAGAGGCCTCCTCATCAAGTAGAGGCCACTAATGTGGTTGAACCTTACAAACCATTTTGTAGGGCATGTAGAGATTTCCATGAGGAATCTTCCTGCTATTATGCATGTTATATTCAGGAGCATGGTTTTCTAGAGGGTTGTGGTCCTAAAGCATCATCAAGCGAGCCTGAGTGCATAAACTATGTAGATGACATGCATGATATTTCTGGAGAAAGTTGGAGAGAGGCAAAACAATATTCAAGAGAGCTTAAGTACATTAACACAGTTGGACAGCTCCATCCTTTCACCACAGAAACCCGGGGTCAAGTCGAAGATTATAGTCGACAATTAGATGATCTCACTAAAAACTTTAACACTAATCCTACTAATGAGCATAATGATGATAGTTTGGAAGGTTTACTACCTTGTGACCTTTTTTCTGAAGAAGATGACTATGATCATGAGGAGGGATATAGAATGAGATGTGATACAAGTGAGCAAGAACCCCTTACATCTGAGATGAATGATAACTTTGAGACTTTAAATCCAATCTTAGAAGTTTCATGTGATGAAAGTCCTCCATGCTCTCCACCGGATGACAAGTATTTGGAAAGTTGGGTCCCCTGTGATATCTTTGAAACCCAGCTTTTTGAAAAAGATTGTTTTGAGCAGAATGAGGAGTGTAGCCAGGGACTTGATACCAGTAATGAGGCATCTCTCATATCCAACATAGATGGCGATGATAATTATTGGACTTTTATTGAAAATCCAACCTATGATACTTTTGAAAATATTTTTGAGAATCTCATCTATGATGTGTCCAGCAAGGGGAGTTGTTATTCTGAGACTTATGAAAGTTTTAAAGAGGAGCAGTCAGGGTGTTCATATGATCAGTCAGAATTTTATCGGAGTATCGATAATAAGGATTTGAAAAAGCAGTGCTCTGAAGAATCAGATGGGATACAACTAGTTGAAGTTTTTTCTCAACCATCGTCTTCACACATAGATATTCCTTATGTTTTGGAGTAGCTTGGGGTTTATACAACGAGATATTATTTGATAAGCCTTGATGATCAACATGATGAAGTAGTCGACCTGTCGCAACATCCCGATTTTTATATCAGCGTTATCCATTCATGGATAGAAGTAGCCTGTGCGAGCACCTAGCAGTTTGAGAAGAAGTTTGACGACATTATTCATGCCTATGATTCCCCATCTAGCCCGCCCATTCTGGATCATCACGCAGGTTTGCATTTTCTGGAAATTGTGTCCTTACTTTGGCTGGTAACCAAAGACAAGGCAAAACCTTTTTATATTAATAAAATGCTTAGGTGGCTACACTGGATCTATGATTACACCTAAACTTTTGTGTATCATGCTTAGAGTAGGAAAATAGGCTCCTTAAAGTGAGCGTTTACTTTAGCATTTTTCTTTATGTACTTAAACATAAATAAAATTTTCAGTGAAGTTTTTTCTTTGAATAAAGCAACTTTTGGATCATTGGCTCTTTTTCATGAAACTTGTGCTACTAAGGTTTTCTTGTCAAGTTGACATGTTTTTACAAAATATGAAAACCAGAGATTCTGGGCTTCTCGTATGCTCTCCTTGGATAAGAAACTAGATCGAGCACACGTCCCGTAGTTGGAGCCAGATGTTACCAACTTTTTTGTACCATAGTTGGGTTACATGAAGAGCCGCCGGTTGACAGACTTGTTCAAAGTCTGATTCCAGTGTACCAGTTGATCCGTTTGCTTATCTAGCCAACATTGGCTAGCCACTTTTTTATTTGAATAATTTTGACCATGGCCCCACAGGGTTTGTAATAAAATGTGCTAGTAGGGTATTTTTGAGTGGTTCGGTCTCCTGAGACGTAGAATCTCAAATAAGGTATTCTAGAGAGTTTTTTGCCCCTGACAATTATGCTTTGCCTTCAGCCGAGTATAATTGATGAGGTTTTCTCCCGCTTCCTCCAAAGCTGAAATGCCCGATGTTGAATTATGGGCCTTGGGGGGTTATTAGAGCCCAACTGAGTGTTATAAACCTAATAGGCATTATTTAGATAGATCATGGTCATGTCCTAAGTCATCTAGACATATCAAAAAATTTTGAAAAAATATTTTTCGAACGGAGAAATAATATTTTTTTTTAAATTTTTTAATTTTTAATTACTTTTCCTAAGTTTTTTGGATTAATTTTTCCATTAATTAAATGGAAAAAACTAGTTTGTAATAAATCGGCCATCCGAACTCTGAATTCAATGATTGAAGGCTCTAACCTTAAGCCAAAAATCATTCTTGACTAGCCAGCCAGTCAAAGCCAGCTTTGAAATCAACAATCGGACACATAATGCCTTTTTCTCAAAAAAGTCAGTTTTGAGGATAAAAATGATTATTTTGGAGAAAATTAAAACTCTCCAAATTAATCCAAATTTGGCAAAATAAAAGGCTAAATGACATCTCATGGAGCACTTATGATGTTTGGAGTTGTCATAACTCAGCCTCAGTCACCATTAAGTGAGCAATTAATTTATTATCAGTTAGCAGACATGTCATCTCCAGCTAAAGATGAGATGGAGAGCACTCATTGGTCCGGTGATTTGATCGAGGTGAAGACTAAAGCTTACACCATCAGTGGGCTTCCCAAACCTAACGGAGGCTCCAGCCAAACCCCAAGATGAGCTTACCTACATCACCAAGTCTCCTCCTTCACAGTTCATGCCCCTCCTCAGCAGGTTGCGCCTTCCACACGTGTGGGCTTAATTAATGGTGGATTTCAGTGTTAATAGTTGGAGTGGGGGCGCCTTGCCTGGGTGGAGGCCTCCCCTCACTCCCGGTTCTTCAGTTTAGGTCTGGGCTCCCTGTTAGGTGGCTCCCTGTTAGGTGGCTAAGCTGGTTAGGGTTGGTTTTCTGGTTTTAGGGTTTTAGCACTCTCTCATTGTACATATAGAGGCTCCTTTAGCTCTATTCAGAGGGATTTCTGTGTAGACAAACTCTGGTGAAACTTTTGTAATTGCTTGTTGCTTCTATGCAACCATTGGAATAGAATTAAGGCTTTGGAGGCTCATGTGGTGTGATTCTTTGGATGATTGCACTTGATGGATGAGGTGATGTTGTTTTAATGCTTTTCTTTCTTGTCTATTTGATATTATGATGTTATGCTTTAGAAGGCTTCTGTAAGCACATAAGAACAGGTATTTACAGTTTGCAAGTTAGCTGTTTATTGATTTTCTTTTAGAATTTAAAAAAGAGTATTGTTTTATTCAGTTATAGTTCATGCTCTTCTTTATTTCAACTTGTGAACAATACATGATCTAATCCTTTGTTTGGCAAGTCTATGAGTGTTATTTTGCAAATCCTTCCATCCAACCAAGCAGAAGTTCGAGCTCAGCTGCATCTTCTGCTTTTGGAGTCAAGTACACTTCTCCGGTAATTGCATGCTTCACAAAATCCAAATACTTTAAAAAGATCCACAGGTTTGACCATTCTCTCCTTACTTTTATTCATCTTTCAAATTAAAAAATCTTTATTTTCTTGGGATTAGGGCACGTTTGGGCTAAAGTGAACATTCATTCACTTAGCCTTTGCCCCGGTTGACTGCCTTATGCTTTATTTTCATCCTTTTAGGCCTTTTATTTGCAGCCATTCCTTCTTTTAGTTCGCTGTCCACTTTTCCCCATTTTCACCCTTTTGGACAGCCCTCTTTTGCCTCTTTGTTTCCACTTTTTTCAGCCCCTTTCCATCATCTTCTTCAACCATCTTTTGGGCTGTACTTTCAGCCTTTTTTACCCTCATTTGCAGCCCTCTTTCTCTGATTTGCAGCCCTATTCTTCACTTAGTTTCCAACCTTCTTTGACTTGTCTTTTGCCCTCTTTTCACCCTTCTTCCACCCCTATTTCCTTGCCTTTTTCTCGCCTCCTTTCTTCCTTCTTTTCGATGAGTTTGTATAAGTGTATTTTGCTAGTTTGTAGATTAAATTTCAAGTTATTTTTTATCAACTAATATCATAACAAGTGTGTGTCTAGAGCTCTTAATTGCAGACAGGTGAAGGAGAGCCCAAAGGCCACAAACAAGCAAGGAGTGCAAAAGAACAAAAAGACTGCTATCCCTCTTCTTTCATCCCCTTCTTTCCCCGTTCTTCCAAGAAGTAAAGAACACATCATCATTGTAAAAGATTAATGAAGGGGCTGAGTGGGAGCAAGTCTCCTTCCTTTTCTACTTCCCCTATTTTGGGGAAGTGTGTCTTGTGTCCATTTTTCATGATTTACTTAGTGTAGTTCTCCTTAAGCATTTAGTTTAGCTCTTTGATTAGACTTAGTTTCATTCTTACTAATTGCTAGTTGTTCCTTAGCTTCATTTCCACTAATTGCGAGATTCATCATTCCTTGTTGGTATCTTGTTATAAATTGTTAAATCATAAAAAGAACCAAAATCTCTTGAATCTCACCATAAGGTGGATCAAGAGTGCTCTCTGTCGGAGAGTTTTAATCAACCACCTTTCATCTTAATTGTTGTGTTTGTTTAATTTAATAATCCATAAGTAAGACTCTTGAACTTGCAGAAACACAAGTCAAGAGCACTCTCTATCGGAGAGCATCTTAGGTTTGCACAACCCCTGCATTAGTTTCATCTAGATTAGCTAAGTCTCTTTAACCACTGTCATAGGACGAAGTCAAGAGTGCTCTCTGTCGGAGAGTTTTAATTAATTAACTTAATAAAATTCGCAACTCACAACCCCTTAATTAATTAACCCCCCTCCCTCCTTGCTGGAGTATGCTCTGACCGATCTTAGATCAGAATACCCAGAAACGGCACTGGATCCTTAAACCCCGCAGGAGGAACTTAACTAAAACGATTCCCCGTAACCAACGCACAGGCGTTGTAGGGATTCTTCCAAACTACTTCCTAGTAGAGGCACCGGAACCTCCCGCTGTCATAGATTCTCGACTAGCTGGTCAATCTTGGCGATACCAGCCTGGGATATTGGGCGAGCCCGACATGTTTTCAACGGAGGCAACTTAGAAGAGTTTCCCGGCTTTGACAAACCTTTTTGTTGACACCCTAAAGCAAGACCACTATTGAAAACTCTTAAAACTTTACCAAGAGCACCTGCAAAACCTAACATTCACTGGCATCTTTTGGGATTCACATCTTTCTATACACGAAGCATCTCTGATAAGTTGACTCCATAGGCACTGGTCCTATCTTTTAGCATTGTTGATAATCTGGGCCATTTGTCCATTGAATGTTTTGATTATAAGTTATATCTGTGAATGCTTTATCAAGTTCGTGAAGTTCTCAAATATTTGTCTATCTTTTAATTCCGGTGATAGCAACGTGGATTGCTTTGTCGTGTGCTCAATTCATCACATTAATCATCTAAAAATCACAATAACTCCTAAACAACACCCATCTGCATCTGAAAATGTCTAAAACTTAACTTAAACATTGAGCCATAGAAAACTCTTTGTTAGGGACTACCCCCCTTGGCTTCTTTAGGAGTTAGCCTAAACAGAGGAGCTAGGAGTAGGTGACACTACCTAGCTCTGTGCTTGCCCCCAAGGTCACACCTCTCCCACTTTCTCAAAGTGAGGAGACAGCTTTCGGAAGATTTTTGCTACTGGTGTGCAATCGGCGGACAACATGTTTTGGCGCCGTTGCCGGGGACAAATCTTTTTGTTCCTAGACGACCTTTGTTTCTTTTTAGTTTTTTACCTTTTTTCCCCTTTTTTGGTAGATTTTTAGTCCAATCACTCTCCGAAATTAGACTTGAATCCACCTGGCAACTCCACTGTCAATAAACACCTCAAGGTATTCAACTAGAAGAAACTCTGAAGGTTTGCTCAATTTCATCCCCGAGCCTGAAAAGGTTTATAGGAGGAGACTGAACAAACTTGCTTCTTGTAGGATCCTTGAAGAACTTGGATATGAGTCTGTTTCAGACATCCACCTTTTATTTCAAGAAAACTTAGAAAATTTTCAAAACAATAATTGTTTTCCTAACACAATGGGTGAGTTTTTTACTCAGCTCAATTTTACTCAGATAGCAGGTCAGCCACATGACATTCCCGAAAAAGCCATTGATAAGCTTGTCACTTTCACAGGCACTGATGCCTCTACCTCTACTGAGCAACATCTCAGATATTTTTTAAAACACTGTGGTGCCTATGTCAGGGGTACTGACAAACACGAAGATGTATACATGACCCCTTTTGCTCTATCTTTCGATGGTAAGGCTGGAAACTGGTATGACAACTTGCCGAACAACTCTTTCGCTACCATAAAAGCCTTCAAGGCTACGTTCCTTGGAAAATTTGGCAACAAAAAGGAGCCTAGACATCTAATGGCAGCCTTGACTAGTATGAAGAAATCTGATACGGAAACCATGGATGAATTCAACAATAGGTTCACAGAGTTATCAAATTCCATCCCTGCTACTTATGCTCCTCTTGCAGCTTCCACTTTGGATTATTACATAGAAGCATTAAGTGGCAAGATCCAGTACCAGATTAGAGACAAGGAGCTGACCACATTGCTTCAAGCTCAGAATTTGGCCATTAAAATTAATAAGAATATGCAGTCTTCAGGAGAGTCTAACATCCAAGGTTACTCTAGGGCTTCCCTTCCTATTAAAAATGTTGAACACAAAGGCAAAGAGCCGTCAAACGAAGCTTATGAGAAAAAGCTCACTGATCTAACTAAGAAAATGCAAGAAATGGAAAGGAAATACTTAGCGCAGATTAAGGAAGTTCAGAATAGGATCATAACAGTTGAAAGAACGCAACCCCCACCACCTCCTGGAGCTTTCCCTGCAAAACCAACATGGCAGAGGAAGAACCCCAACCATGAGCAGAGACCTCCTCATCAAGTAGAGGCCACTAATGTGGTTGAACCTTACAAACCATTTTGTAGGGCATGTAGATATTTCCATGAGGAATCTTCCTGCTATTATGCATGTTATATTCAGGAGCATGGTTTTCTAGAGGGTTGTGGTCCTAAAGCATCATCAAGCGAGCCTAAGTGCATAAACTATGTAGATGACATGCATGATATTTCCGGAGAAAGTTGGAGAGAGGCAAAACAATATTCAAGAGAGCTTGAGTACATTAACACAGTTAGACAGCTCCATCCTTTCACCACAGAAACCAGGGGTCAAGTCGAAGATTATAGTCAGCAATTGGATGATCTCACTAAAAACTTTAGCACTAATCCTACTAATGAGCATAATGATGATAGTTTGGAAGGTTTACTACCTGGTGACCTTTTTTCTGAAGAAGATGACTATGACCATGAGGAGGGATATAGAATCAGATGTGATACAAGTGAGCAAGAACCCCTTACATCTGAGATGGATGATAACTTTGAGACTTTAAATCCAATCTTAGAAGTTTCATGTGATGAAGTCCTCCATGCTCTCCACCGGATGACAAGTATTTGGAAAGTTGGGTCTCCTTTGATATCTTTGAAACCCAGCTTTTTGAAAAAGATTGTTTTGAGCAGAATGAGGAGTGTAGCCAGGGACTTGATACCAGTAATGAGGCATCTCTCATATCCGACATAGATGGCAATGATAATTATTGGACTTTTATTGAAAATCCAACCTATGATACTTTTGAAAATATTTTTGAGAATCTCATCTATGATGTATCCAGCAAGGGGAGTTGTTATTCTAAGACTGATGAAAGTTTTAAAGAGGAGTAGTCAGAGTGTTCATATGATCAGTCAGAATTTTATCTGAGTATCGATAATAAGGATTTGAAAAAGCAGTGCTCTAAACAATCAGATGGGATACAACTAGTTGAAGTTTTTTCTCAACCATCATCTTCACACATAAATATTCCTTATGTTTGGGAGCAGCTTGGGGCTTATACAACGAGTTATTATTTGATAAGCCTTGATGATCAGCATGATGGAGTAGTTGACCTGTCGCAACATCCCGATTTGTATATCACCGTTATCCATTCATGGATAGATGCAGCCTGTGTGAGCACCTACCAGTTTGGGAAGAAGTTTGACAACATTATTCATGCCTATGATTCCCCATCCAGCCCGCCCATTCTGGATCATCACGCAGGTTTGCATTTTCTGGAAATTGTGTCCTTACTTTGGCCAGTAACCAAAGACAAGGCAAAACCTTTTTATATTAATAAAATGCTTAGGTGGCTACACTAGATCTATGATTACACCTAACCTTTTCTGTATCATTCTTAGAGTAGGAAAATAGGCTCCTTAAAGTGAGCGTTTACTTTAGCATTTTTCTTTATGTACTTAAACGTAAATAAATTTTTTAGTGAAGTTTTTTCTTTGAATAAAGCAACTTTTGGATCATTGGCTCTTTTTCATGAAACTTGTGCTACTAAGGTTTTCTTGTCAAGTTGACATGTTTTTACAGGATATGGAAACCAGAGATTCTGGGCTTCTCGTATGCTCTCCTTGCATAAGAGACTAGATCAAGCACACGTCCCGCAGTTAGAGCCAGATGTTACGAACTTTTTTGTACCATAGTTGGGTTACCTGAGGAGCCGCCGGTTGACAAACTTGTTCAAAGTCTGATTCTAGTGTACCAGTTGATCCGTCTGCTTGTCTAGCCAACATTGGCTAGCCACTTTTTTATTTGAATAATTTTGACCATGGCCCCGCAGGGTTTGTAATAAAATGTGCTAGTAGGGTATTTTTGAGTGGTTCGGTCTCCTAAGACGTAGAATCTCAAATAAGGTATTCTAGGGAGTTTTTGGCCCCTGACAATTATGCTTTGCCTTCAGCCGAGTATAATTGACGAGGTTTTCTCCCGCTTCCTCCAAAGCTGGAATGCCTGATGTTGAATTATGGGCCTTGGGGGGTTATTAGAGCCCAAGTGAGTGTTATAAACCTACTAGGCATTATTTAGATAGATCATGGTCATGTCCTAAGTCATCTGGACATATAAAAAAAATTCAAAAATATATTTTTCAAACGGGGAAAAAATATTTTTTTTTTAATTACTTTTCCTAAGTTTTTTGGGTTAATTTTTCCATTAATTAAATGGAAAAAACCCGTTTGTAATAAATCGGCCATCCGGACTCCGAATTCAATGATTGAAGGCTCTAACCTTAAGCCAAAAATCATTCTTGACCAGCCAGCCAGTCAGAGCCAGCTTTCAAATCAACAATTGGACACATAATGCCTTTTTTCTCAAAAAAGTCAATTTTGAGGATAAAATTGATTTTTTATTAAAAAATGATTATTTTGAAGAAAATTAAAACTCTCCAAATTAATCCAAATTCGGCGAAATAAAAGGCTAAATGACATCTCATGGAGCACTTATGATGTTTGGAGTTTTCATAACTCAGCTTCAGTCACCATTAAGTGAGCAATTAATTTATTATCAATTAGCAGACATGTCATCTCCAGCTAAAGATGAGATGTAGAGCACTCATTGGTCCGGTGATTTGATCGAGGTGAAGACTAAAGCTTGCACTATCAGTGGGCTTCCCAAACGTAACGAAGGCTCCAGCTAGACCTAAGGATGAGCTTACCTACATCACCAAGTCTCCTCCCTCACAGTTGACGCCCCTCCTCAGCAGGTTGCGCCTTCCACACGTGTGGGCTTATTTAATGGTGGATTTCAGTGTTAATAGTTGGAGTGGGAGCGCCTTGCCTGGGTGGAGGCCTCCCCTCACTCCCGGTTCTTCAGTTTAGGTCTGGGCTCCCTGTTAGGTGGCTAAGCTGGTTAGGGTTGGTTTTCTGGTTTTAGGGTTTTAGCACTCTCTCATTGTACAAATAGAGGCTCCTTTAGCTCTATTCGGAGGGATTTTTGGGTAGAGAAACTCTGGTGAAACTTTTGTAATTGCTTGTTGCTTCTATGCAACCATTGGAATAAAATTAAGGCTTTGGAGGCTTATGTGGTGTGATTCTTTGGATGATTGCACTTGATGGATGAGGTGATGTTGTTTTAATGCTTTTCTTTCTTGTCTATTTGAGATTATGATGTTATGCTTTAGAAGGCTTCTATAAGCACATAAGAACAGGTATTTGCAGTTTGCAAGTTAGCTGTTTATTGATTTACTTTTAGAATTTAAAAAAGAGCATTGTTTTATTCGGTTATAGTTCATGCTCTTCTTTATTTCAATTTGTGAACAATACATGATCTAATCCTTTGTTTGGCAAGTCTATGAGTGTTATTTTGCAGATCCTTCCATCCAACCAAGCAGAAGTTCGAGCTCAGCTGCATCTTCTTCTCTTGGAGTCAAGTACACTTCTCAGGTAATTGCATGCTTCACGAGATCCAAATGCTTTAAAAAGATCCACAAGTTTGACCATTCTCTCCTTACTTTTATTCATCTTTCAAATTAAAAAATCTTTATTTTCTTGGGATTAGGGCACGTTTGGGCTACAGTGAACATTCATTCACTTAGCCTTTGCCCCCGTTGGCTGCCTTATGCTTTATTTTCAGCCTTTTAGCCCTTTTATTTGCAACCATTCCTTCCTTTAGTTTGCTGTCCACTTTTCCCCATTTTCACCCTTTTGGACAGCCCTGTTTTGCCTCTTTGTTTCCACTTTTTGCAGCCCCTTTCCATCCTCTTCTTCAACCATCTTTTGGGTTGTACTTTCAACCTTTTTTACCCTCATTTGCAGCCCTCTTTCTCTCATTTGCAGCCCTATTTCCCACTTAGTTTCCAGCCTTCTTTGACTTGTCTTTTGCCCTTTTTTCACCCTTCTTCCACCCCTTTTGCTTTGCATTTTTCTCGCCTCTTTTCTTCCTACTTTTCGGTGAGTTTGGGTAAGTGTTTTTAGCTAGTTTGTAGATTAAATTTCAAGTTATTTTTTATCAACTAATATCATAACAAATGTGTGTCTAGAGCTCTTAATTGCAGACAGGTGAAGGAGAGCCCAAAGGCCACAAACAAGCAAGGAGTGCAAAAGAACAAAAAGATTGCTATCCCTCTTCTTTCATCACCTTCTTTCCCCGTTCTTCCAAAAAGTAAAGAACACATCATCATTGTAAAAGATTAATAAAGGGGCTGAGTGGGAGCAAGTCTCCTTCTTTTTCTACTTCCCCTATTTTGGGGAAATGTGTCATGTCCATTTTTCATGATTTACTTAGTGGAGTTCTCCTTAAGCATTTAGTTTAGCTCTTTGATTAGACTTAGTTTCATTCTTACTAATTGCTATTTGTTTCTTAGCTTTATTTCCACTAATTGCTAGATTCATCATTGCTTGTTGGTATCTTGTTATAAATTGTTAAATCATAAAAAGAACCAAAATCTCTTGAATCTCACCATAAGGTGGATCAAGAGTGCTCTCTTTCATCTTAATTGTTGTGTTTGTTTAATTTAATAATCCAGAAGTAAGACTCTTGAACTTGCAGAAACACAAGTCAAGAGCACTCTCTATCGGAGAGCATCTTAGGTTTGCACAACCCCTGCATTAGTTTCATCTAGATTAGCTAAGTCTCTTGAACCACTGTCATAAGACGAGGTCAAGAGCGCTCTCTGTCGGAGAGTTTTAATTAATTAACTTAATAAAATTCGCAACTCACACCCCTTTAATTAATTAACCCCCCTCCCTCCTTGCCGGAGTATGCTTTGACTGATCTGAGATCGAAATACCTAGAAACGGCACTGGATCCTTAAACCCCGCAGGAGGAACTTAACTAAAACTTTTCCCTGTAACCAACGCACCGGCGTTGTAGGGATTCTTCCAAACTACTTCCTAGTAGAGGCGCCGAAACCTCCCGCTATCATAGATTCTCGGCTAGCTGGTCAATCTTGGCGATACCAGCCTGGGATACTGGGCGGGCCCGACATGTCTTCAACGAAGGCGACTTAGAAGAGTCTCCCGGCTTTGACAAACCTTTTTGTTGACACCCTAAAGCAAGACCACTATTAAAAACTCTTAAAACTTACCAAGAGCACCTGCAAAACCTAACATTCACTGGCATCTTTTGGGATTCACATCTTTCTATACACAAAGCATCTCTGATAAGTTGACTCCATAGGCACTGGTCCTATCTTTCAGCATTGTTGATAATCTGGGCCATTTGTCCATTGAATGTTTTGATTATAAGTTATATCTGTGAATGCTTTATCAAGTTCGTGAAGTTCTCAAATATTGGTCTATCTTTTAATTCCGGTGACAGGAACGTGGATTGCTTTGTCTTGTGCTCAATTCATCACAATAATCATCTAAAAATCACAATAACTCCTAAACAACACCCATCTGCATCTAAAAACATCTAAAACTTAACTTAAACATTGAGCCATAGAAAACTCTTTGTTAGGGACTACCCCCGTTGGCTTCGTTAGGAGTTAGCCTAAACGGAGGAGCTAGGAGTAGGTGACAGTACCTAGCTTTGTGCTTGCCCCCAAGGTCACACCTCTCCCACTTTCTTAAAGTGAGGAGACAGCTTTCGAAAGATTTCATGGACGTCAGTGATGCAGAGGAGCACATTGACTCCACAAAAGTTGCACCCACAGATCCGACAGATCTGATAGCCTAGAAGAAGATTGATTCCAGAGCCATGCTGATTATCAAGAATGGAGTGAAGGACCATATAGTCCCTCACCTTTCTGGTAAGAAGACCGCATTGGAGATGTGGAAGGATTTCGAAAGTCTGTACCAGAGCAAGAACGAGAACCGGAGGATGGTGTTTCAAGAGAGGATGCGCAACACCAAGATGACCAAGTGGGAAGGAGTGGTGCCTTATCTCACGAGGCTCACACAGATCAGGGATGAGCTTGGAGTTGTTGGCTCTAAAACTGAGGATGAGAAGCTAGTTCGGATAGCCCTCAATGGCTTCTCTAAGCCATGGGATACCTTTGTCAAAGGTGTTGTGGCTAGGGAGAATCTCCCTGATTGGCAGAGACTATGGGATGACTTTGTGCAGGAGGAGACATACATGGGTTAAGGATCAGGCTCATCCACCAGTGCCCCACAGATTGTGGATGAGGAGGCTCTAGCCCTTACAGGGTAGAGCAAGGGGAAGGCAAAGAGGAAGAAGGATGGTAAGAAGAACTTTGACGTGTCAAAGGTCAAGTGTTTTATCTGCCATAAGCAGGGACACTTTTCCTCCCAGTGCCCAGACAAGAAGAAGAAGAGTAACACTCAGATGGTTGGATATGCAGAGATGGATGAGTTCAGCAAGAACTTTGATGAGGAGTTTTGTTTGATAGCTTGCATGGCAAGCACCACAGGGACCAGCATATGGTACATTGACAGTGGAGCATCTAGTCACATGACTGGACAGGAGAGATTCTTCAGAGACTTGCAGAAGGGTGGAACAGGGATCCACGTTGAGCTCGATGATGATGCACGGTATCAAGCGCATGGAGTTGGCAATGTTTCATTTGAGAGGGAGTCTGGCAAACCCCTCAGTTTTGCTGATATGTTATATGTTCCAGTACTGACAAAGAACCTTATATCAGTCTCCACTCTAGAGGATAAGGGATATCAGGTGAAGTTCTGTGACCATAGAGTGTATATCAAGCCCAAGGGGTCAGATAGGAGCTTCGATCGGGTGATTGGTAGAAGGAGCGAGAAAGTGTACAGATTACACTTTGAGCCTGCAAATGCTCTAGTCAGCAGCAGTCAGGGTGAGTTGTGGCATAGGAGGATGGCACACTTACACCATGGAGCACTGAAGCATTTGAGACAGGCAGTCATTGGAGTTCCTCAATTACAGGAGGAAAAGCATAACCACTGCAACAGTTGTGCTTTGGGGAAGAATATCAGGAAGCCTTTCCCACAGAGTGAGCACAAGTCTAAGGAGCCCTTGGACTTGGTGCATTCTGATGTATGTGGACCTATGAGTGTCCATTCGTTCAGTGGTTACAGTTACTGCGTAACCTTCATTGATGACTATTCCAAGAAAACCTAGATCTATTTCCTGAAGGCCAAGTCAGAGGTCTTTGAGAGGTTCCGAGAGTTCAAGACTCTTGTGGAGAACCAATCAGGAAAGAAGATTCAGGTGTTGAGGACAGAAAACGAGGGTGAGTACACTTCCAATGAGTTCATGGAGTATTGTTCGGCTGAGGGGATCAAGAAGGAGCACACTGTGCCCCATACCCCACAACAGAATGGAGTTGCAGAGCGGAAGAATGAGACTATGGTTGGAGCAGTCAAGGCCATGCTATTTGATCAAGGATTACCACTTTTCCTCTGGGACGAGGCATACAGGACTGTAGTATACATTCAGAACAGGTGTCCCCACGCAACCTTGGGGAGGAAGACACCGGAGGAGGTCTTCACAAGCACTAGTCCAGATGTGAGTCACATTCGCATATTTTTTATTGTGCAGGATAACAGAAATCAAAACTATACTAAGAGCTTCAAAGGTGAGCTTCAAGCAAAGATGCAAGATTCTATACTACTGCCGGCAAAGGCTTATTCAGGTCCTACCTACCCTACTCTAACCAATTTAGACAAGTGTTAGGTAAAATCATAAATCCAATGCAACCATTTATTGAACGAATCCATTGAGCTTTCTTTACAGTTAATGACCCAACAAGCCAGAGATGGTTTGAAAGTAATATATATGAAAATTGAAACCATTCTAACTTGTTGTTTAAAATTCAAAGAAAGATCTGGAATGAAATCATGCCAAGGCTGAAATTGACTTTCTAGAAACTCGTCCATCCAGATACTAACAGGATCATAAAAAGTATGCAAGCACGCTCTTGATGGAAAGAGACAATATGACTCATGAGTCAACCATTTCAAACAGTTCTTTGTTTTCTCCTCTACTTTACTAGGACATTCAATGAAACTGTGAATGAGATCAAGCCCATTTGTTGTTTAAAAATGGAGAAAAGATGAAATTGATCTTTATACACCTCCAACCATCCATAATACAGACTTACAAATTGAAAAAAAAAATTATTACGGATGACTGAGAAAAGACATGAAGTGTCTTTTCCCCAATTACGTGATAATGCTTAAACTCTTGATTAAAGATTTGGAAAGTATCAACTTGATTAAAAGACAAACCCATACAAGAAAACTCGAAAAGTTGGGACGAGAGGGTGGACTGAAAAGTTTCTCCCAGATTTGGAATAATTGATCTCGGAATTTGATGAGAGTACAGAGCTTTTAAATTAATTCCAGTAGTGATTTCA
The DNA here is from genome assembly GCA_001517045.1 of Pseudotsuga menziesii. Lineage (NCBI taxonomy): Eukaryota > Viridiplantae > Streptophyta > Pinopsida > Pinales > Pinaceae > Pseudotsuga > Pseudotsuga menziesii. The sequence continues at coordinate 1,520,618 of LPNX010790061.1, read as the reverse complement.
AGATTCGAAACAAGGTCAGTATCCACACATTGAAACAACATATTCTAATTAAGGATTGGATGAAGAATTCTATCGATACTATCAGGACAAGGATCCTCATTGCAATGTTCTTTATCAAGCTCACTTACAACCATATCATCATGTGATTGTTCTTCTTTAGGCTCTAGATAAGGAAAAACATCAATAAATTTGGTTTCAGTTTCCCTATCCCTCTTACAAGCATGCTCTTCAATCACACTATGACCACAAGATTGTTCTTCAATAGAAGTTTGATTAATTTCAACCTTTTTTTCTTCTGCAATGATATGATCAAGGTCTGAATCTAGATTCAGATAGGTTGGATACTGACTCAAATTATCATCAATTAGGCAATGACTATGGAGTTGCTCTTTTAAAGGCTCTTTAATGACCTCACCCATGGAAGGCTCAACTAAAGATGTTTCTTGATGGTGCATGTTAGGTTCCCTTCCACGGATCAAATCCAGGATTTGCTCTGTGACTGCTTCAAGTAATAATAACAGAGTATCTCGTATGGTTTGATTGATATCCCTCTTAATTTAACATGATGTTTTGAAACATTATTCTCGAAGTACTCTGTAACGTTCTTATGGATTGCAGGCACGCCCATAATTTGGAACATATCAGGAGAGGAATGGTCCAATTTAGAAAGCACATTGTCAATGTATTGATCATCAACAACACAATCATTGCTAGACTGACACTCTAAAATTTTATCAATGTTCCTACTCCAACTATCCATTAACAAATCTGTGAACATGCCATACCCAGTGATGGATCCTGGTGCTTAATGATCAAACCATAGTTGAACATCCCCTTGTAAGGATTCTCCTAAGGCTCGCATATAAACATCTTCATTGTTTGCACCTCTAGATTCTATTTAATCCCACAGAATGTCCAGATGACTTTCAATAGATATATCCTTATTTCCATTGAACCGAGGCATCCTCCTAGTGTAATCGTTTGGCGTAGGATGAGGTGCCCCCGATATTTCAGAAAAGTCAAAAGGAGACTGTCTGTCTTGTTTTTTAACAGCTCTGGTTACTTGGCTATAAGGATTTGACTGGGACTGACTTCTAGGTTCATGTCGATTTACAGGTCCACTCGGGATGGTTGGAAAATCTTTGTTGCATGGGTGAGGAAGTTGGTGGGTATCATAAAGATTGTGATAACTAGATTCATACCCATAGTCATGCTCGAGATCATCCTCATACCCGTAGTCCGACCTCCATCTATCCCTTTCGTTTATTTCAATCATGTTTTTGGTTAATTCCTTCATGTGCCTCAAGAATACATATGAATTCATTATGATTTATGGGATGTTCTAAGAACTTAAGATTAATACGTTGGGTACGGTCCTCAGTGGAGTCGTAGGGTGGAGTCGCCAGGTGAACCACATAAGTAATTCACCAATAAAAGATATGTCGTAGGGAAAGGTGAGATATTTTGAACCAAGGTAGGCCTCTACCTCCCCGGCAACGACACCAAAATGTTATCACCTGTTGGAAAATTTTCGGAAAAATCAGATCTGGAAAAGTCAGAAAATGACTAGGAGTGCTAAGTTGCTGAAAGTCAGTTTCTCAGATCTAGGGCCACCTGGCAGCAACTAGCTCAGCGTTGGAGGTGTTTTGGAATGAGGAGAACCCGATCTACGAACCCAAGTGGTTATTTTCTGGAAAAAGTCAGATCTGGAAAAGTCAAAATTTTAGTGGGGGCGTTGGGGTTTTAATAGTCAGTTTTTCAGATCTAGGGAAAACCAGCAACTTTCTGGACAGCGTTGAAGATGAAATGGTGAGAGGGATACCCGATTTACAAAACCCAGCAGTGGTTTGTCGAAAGATCGAACGATTCCCCAATTAAGTATTTTTGGATTTTTTAATATTTTGGAGTTTTCAGTAAATTGAAGAAAAGCAGGTACAATGGATTGAGATCATGGAAGCAAAGAACCAACCTGTAGATCTTACCTGGAAAACCTTGTAGATGCCTTGATGATGATGATCCCTGCCATCCCGATTGATTTGAGAAAATTGAAGCGACTTCTATGTCCAGTGTTTACCCGAGGAAGTCAATGCGCCCTCTCTCCTGCACAACAAATGTCAACTATATCAGATTTGTTTCCACATGAGGAAAAAGCTAAATGCTACAGAAAAATAGCAAGAGAAAATCATAGATCGCAATGACACTGATGAAAACCCCCTAATAAAAAACGAAGACAATCCAAGCGAGTTGAGGTCCCCCTGCAAAAACGCCCAAGCTGAAGTCGCCCTCCTGTAGACAAGACAAAGATTCCCAAAAATATATAGATATTGAAACAATTTTACAAATAATAGGAAGCAAAAGACTTTCCAATCACCATCTAAGAACACCAGATGCAAAGGAGATCCAAAAAATATCCACAAGAAAAGTTTTCTATTATCTAGATCCAAGAGCCAAAGACCCCTTACAAATGAGAAGCTCTCTCCTTTAAATAGAAATGACAAAACCAAAATCCTAACCATTTTCAAAACGAGTGGCTAAGATTAAAAGATATAAATGTTCTAATCAATGGTTGAGATGAGCTCAACATACAATAGATGGATCAATATAACCATAAAGTACCAAAGTAGACTAGATCACCCATAAAGAGGGTAACCCACTCAACAAGAAATAAACGAAATACATGGTGAGTCCATGGAGTGTTAACTAACTTCCTCTAGGTGCTCCATGGCACAATAAAATAATATAATATTTTAATTTTTTGACTTTGTGCCTCTTTGAGGAAATAGTGAGCCTCCCAAAGGCTCCTAGAAAATAATATAAAAATGCCCAAAAAATAGGTGTGGCCCCAATCAGGTGCTGCAACTGCTGCAGAAGGTGCGAAGGACATCACTCTCATCATCATGACTCATTCCATGTCATTTCCTTGCCTCAGTAACCCAAATCGATTTCTTCAATAGCCATTTAATCATTTTTTAATCTGCCTCACGAAATGTGAACCTCCCAAAACAGCCTCCTAGGGTACCTGCGTTGTCCAACTGAGCCCACCAGGCTCTCTGAGATGGGGGTACTATGGAACAATCAAGTGGCTGCAGCCCCTATGCCCCATACAGCAGCCTAGGAGATTCCAATAAAACATCTCCCTGCTCAGACACATCATCCTGTGAATCAAAACTGCATCAAAAAGGTAAAATGAGCCTAGTCATCTCTGCAAGTGCCCAAAACTGAAGAATAAGCTATCTCATTAGACTCAAAGAGTCCAGATCCATCTAGGGTGTATACTCATACCCTTTCCAAGTCCCTACATAATCATCAACCATATCCAATAGACAATAAAATCATCTGTAAATGACCAGATACCAATAATATAAGTCAAACTATCATCCATCTGCTACAAGTGTTATAAGGCTAAGACATGCTCTACATATCATTTACGCAACAATCACAACAAGTAGCAGTCATCTCACTGGCGGTACATCAACCAAATACATATATAGGGCTTTATTTGTTATTACTCAAATCAGGACTATACTCACTTCATAGTTGTAGTCAATTTGCTAGTGAAGGGTGAAGGCTGAAATTGACAAGGCTAGGGAAAAGAATGACTTCCTACTTAACATCATGACACTTTGGATATGGAAGGGGAATACTCACTACAACCACCTGCCGGACAAACAACAACACAAGGAATGGAAGTGCCTCACAAATGGTTAAGTTGTTCAAAGAGTGCTTATTCAACTTTAGGCATCATGTCTACATCAACTTTAATCCAAGTTCATTAGGACCATCAATTTTATTTCCATGGCCTTTTTGGCCTATATGACCCTTTGGGACTTCACCAATGCTTAAAAGCATAGCTAATTGCAGCTTTCATCCAGGACATATTCAAATTTATAAGGTCAGCAATATTTGGATATAGCGTATATTTAACCATTGCTTTTGGGACCTTTTCTTATACCCTTCAAGGGGTATTTTAGCATTTCATTGCTCTTGCCCTTTGCACACATATGTTAAGAAACACATTTTACAATTTACATTTTCCATGGGCGCATATATAAATATTTCCAATACAAGTAGTACATGAGCTTTCAGTTTTAGCCAACAACATCTCAAGTGACCAGGGGGAGTTCTGCACAGTGCCAAACATCGGGACAACTGACTAGAATGATTTAGGAATACAATCCAACTTACCAAAGGCAAGTTCTGTCACCAACTCAGAGCCGAGACATAGTATGAACAAGGAAGTTCGTCCAACAAAGGTTCTAGCGAGGAAAGGTCCTCCATGCCACAAGTCAAGTAGTAAGTCGGGTTAAAACATAACTGGAAGGTAATGGTTGGGTGGGGACAATGAATGATGAAGCCAACACTAACAAGCCAAAACAATGGTGGGAATGACTACCTCTATTCTCCCTAAGGAGGGTAAAACCAATGAGTATAGATCGGGAACTTCCAAGTCTAAGTAGGGACATCAATATATAATACAAATACATCCAAGTCCATATAGTTATGACTGCCAGATCATACATTAGAGGAAATTTCAACTCAAAATGGGCCTCCTAAAAAAAATTAATAAAATAATATTTATTAATTTTGGAGGAAGAAAAGAAAAAAACTACTTTTTTGTTTGTATTTTCGACATATCTCCCCGTGTTTTTACTCAAATTTCGAACGGGAGAGCTCGTTGGATGTAGAATCAAATTCAACGAGCTCCAACGAGCTCCAATTTGATTCCGCATCCAACGAGCTCTCCCGATCGAAATTTGAGTAAAAACGCGGGGAGATATGTCGAAAATATAAACAAAAAAAGTAGTTTTTTATGATACCTATCCCCAAATTTATATTAAAAAAGTGTTTAAGACCTATACGGTATTTCAAATTTAAAGCAATTTCATTGGCTAACACATGATGACATGGAATTTGAGTTGAAGTTAAAAGGCCCATTTTGAGTTGAAATTTCCTCTAATGACACTACATGTTAATACATGTCACAAAGATGAGTATAAGAGAAATGATAACCATAACACAATATAATAAAAGTTGAGTCATAATCATGCATATAATCCATCTGAACTATCATCTGTCCAATGAGAAAGCACTGATATAAATATGGACATCAATAACTGCTCTGTAAATGACTAAATGGCTACATCAGTCCTCAAATCTAAGTGTCCTGAGACTCAATCCTGACATGGGAGAGTACAATAGTCCACGAATAAAATAATGATCCGTCAAAACTGCTCATCTCAGCATCTCATATGTAAGAGATCTGGCTGAAAGATGTATTGTATCTGAAAATAGAATATGGTAACCCGACTACTATATATGTGATAACAAGGGGTTACTTGTTGGTTACAGCAAGATTTCGAAGGCGTATAAAGTTTACATTTCTGCTCGCAGGAGGATCATTGTGAGTAGGGATGTCCAGTTCGATGAGGACAAGGACTTGCGAAGATCTCTGGACTTACCAACAGAGCAGCAGCCAACACAGGAGTCTGGAGTTAAGTTGGAGGAGCCAGATGTACAGATACACGTACAGACACAGAGCACAGGTTCTAGTGGTCAGAGGGAGTCAGGTGGACAGGATCCTTCAGTCAATGACTTGAAGGATGAGTTGCAGTAGGAGACGAATATCCAACAGCCACAGCAGGTTGATACTAGGCCAAGGCCTAAGTGGTTTAGATCCACAGTGTAGGATTCCAGGAAGGTGGATCCTCCACAGACATCTTTTAGACGGAGTGTACCACCAGAGAGGCTTAGTTATATGGCACTGATGACAGAGTTGATTAACTCTGAACCTTCCAGCTTCAGGGAGGCTGCACAACATGATGTGTGGCAGGAGGCTATGGTTGAGGAGTATGACTCCATTATGAAAAACCAGGTATGGGAGGTTGTGTCGAGGCCACAAGGTAAAAAAGTGATGGAATATAGATGGATCTACAAGGTGAAGCATGCAGCAGACGCAAGCGTGGAGAAGTACAAGGCACGCTTTGTGGCTAAGGGGTTTCAAAAAAGGAGGGAATTGACTATGAGGAGACCTTCACCCCTATTGCCAGGTATTTTTCCATTCGGACCATTATCTCACTAGCAGTTGACATGGGTTGGCGTGCCCTTCAGATGGACGTCAAAACTTCCTTCCTCAACGGAGTGATAGAGGAGGAGGTGTGTATTGAGCAACCAGAGGGGTTTGATGTGGAGAACAGGGAGACGCATGTATGCAAACTGCATCGAGCTCTTTACGGGCTCAAGCAGGCACCTCGAGCATGGTACTCGAGGATTGACAGCTATCTACGAGAGATGGGATTTCAGCGGAGTGAGGCTGACCATAACCTGTACTTCTTGACAGGTGAGGTGCCTCTCATACTGGTCTTATATGTGGATGATCTGTTTTTGACAGGAGATGAGAGGCTGATTGGAAATTGCAAGACCAACCTTGCAGTAGAGTTTGAGATGAAAGAGCTTGGGCTGATGCATTACTTTTTTGGGGGTTTGGCAGAGAGATGGATGCTTCTTCATCGGACAGGGGAAGTATGCATTGGAGATCCTGAAGAGATTCAGGATGGAGGACTGCAAGCCTATGGCCATACCTCTAGTTTCCAACTAGAGGAAGATTGATGCATCAGGATCAGACGGATTTGATCCTACCTTGTATCGTCAGCTTATTGGATCGCTTATGTATCTGGTCAACACTCGACCATATATCAGCGTTGCAGTCAACTCTTTGAGTCAATTCATGGTGGACCCTCGGAGAGTGCGTTGGACGGCTACAAAGCACATACTTCGCTACATCAGAGGTACAGTGGAGTATGGATTGGTTTATGAGCGCAGGGGGAGTGTACATTTAGCAAGTTTCACAGATGTTGACTGGGCAGGATGTGTAGAGGACCAAAAGAGTACTTCAGGTTGTTGTTTCAGCATTGGATCAGGGGGTGTTTCTTGGTTCAGCAGGAAGCAGAAGTCAGTTGCATTGAGCTCGGCAGAGGCTGAGTACATGGCAGCCAACATGGCTGCTTGTGAGGGTATGTGGCTGAGGAAGTTACTTGCAGGGTTGTTCGAGTGTGAGCTAGAGGCTACAGTAGTTCACTGTGACAATCAGAGTGGCATCAGGCTAACTGAGAATCCAGTGTTCCATGACCGAAGCAAACACAGAGACATCAGATACCACTTCTTGAGAGATTGTGTTCAGAGGGGAACCATTCGGTTAGAATACATACAAACAGATGAGCAGATGGCAGACATTTTCACCAAGGCACTTTGCAGACAGAGTTTTGTGAAGTTCAGGGATAAGTTGGGGTTGCTACCGAATCCCTTCCTCATTGAGAGGGAGTGTTAAACTAGTAGCAACAAGGAAGGTCTTCCTGCATGTAGAAGACTTAAATTAAGAAACCAGTTGTATTTAATTTACTTTTCCTAAGTTTACTTTGAAAAATAAATTAAAGTGATCTAAATTAACTTTAGTGAACCACTAGTTAAAGTGAAAGTGAAATTAGGGTTTTTGGTTTACCACTAGTTAAAGTGAATGTGAAATTAAGGTTTTCGCTTTACCTAAAGTTATAAAAGAGAGATCAATTGGTGGAGAGAACACACACACTTGTATTCCGACAGAGACAGGATACAGACAGGGAGAGAAAGTCAGACAGACGATTTAGCTGAGAAGACAGAGGAGCAAGCAGCAGGATCATTGAGCTTCGTATAATTGGTTCGTACACTCACACAGGAGGGTGTTGAGGTTTCGCTGGGATTTGCCCAGTGATTCTGCCAGGTACTGCATTCGCCAGGTTTGGGTGAATTTGCAGTGATTGTAAAAGTTTCATATTTTCTCATAATAAAATCTATATCTGACTGTTGCACCGGTATTCCCATCTTGGGTTTTTCCGGGGGTTTCCATACCCAAAATAATAGTGTCAATATCGTGATGTGATGTTGTGCTTTATTTCTCAGTTTTATATTCCGCTGCATACTGTAAAAGATATTCATGTGTGGTTATCAGTTGATATTTTGCATGCACTTTTAGCCCTAGTTGAATATTAAAAGAAAATTTACACATAGCCTTTCTGATTTGTGTCTAGAGACACAATTTGCAATTTCATTTGCAGGCTTGCATTTCAAGCATTAGTTCATATTGTTGATTTTTTACCTAGAGAAGTGTTTGTTCACTCATGCCTTGGGGTGGATAAGAACACTTTAAATGTGGTCCCTAGCCATTTATAAAGTGAGATTGAATTTATTGACATAAAGTCACTTTATAAATTAAAAGGGAGTAATAAAGTCGTAAGTGACTTTAATGAGATTATTAAAATGTGTGTGTAATAATGTCTCAAGCTTAATATTTAAAAGTAATTAACTGCTTTTAATGAGAAAAATGTGAGATGTGATCTTGGCCCTAGGATCTCATCTAATTTCATCCATTGGAATTGAGGAGGAAGTTACTCACACAAAAAGGGTGAGGGAAAGGCAAATTGAGTATCATTGTTTACTTTCAAGAGAGAATTTTGAGAGAGGAGCAAGAGAAAAACAAAGAGAGGAAACCCTTGTTAAATTTTCCAAAACCAGGAAAAAGAGGAAGGGCACGAATTTCAAGACATCTATACCAACAAAGTGGCACGAATCCCGAGACAGGCATACAACGTTTAATGCAACAGACCGTACAACAATTAATGCAGGATGTACAGTCCATATAGCATGAATTTCAAGGAGAGAGAAGACACAGTTTTTGAGGCAGGAATTAAAATCTGTACAACATGATTTTCGAGGTAGTCGTACAACATTTATTGATGTTCGTACAGTGACCGTACAACACAGATTTCGAGGTTGAGTTTGCACAGAAATCAAGGCAATCATACAGTCACACGTGTGGCAGAATTTCTTGAGTTCTATACAACAGTTTTTCATGTTTGTTGGCACGTTTTTTGAGATGAATAAGAGATAAGTACTGCTGTAATTTGTTGAATAATTTGTCTATGAAGAAATAATAAATCTCTCTGCAAACAGGTTTTCCCTTCAGGGTTTTTCCTGGGTCAATTTGACCAAAAATCTGAGTGTTTAAATTTCATGTGTGGTTGGTAATAAATTTCTAAGAATTTAGGGCTGCCATAAATTTTAAGAATTCAAAAGAAGAAATAAATCTCATGTGTTTTTTGTTTTCAGTCATAAATTATTAAATTTTTATGCACATGCTAATATTGGGGTTTGGGCATTAAACAATGAAGAACTGAAACTGAAATCGGGTTTGGGTTTTGAAAATTTTCATGTTATCAGAGCTGAGTGAATAATGAAAATTTGCACACAAAAGAAATTTCATATTTGGAGAAATAAGAGAAAACAGGGTTGAGCAGAAAACAGGTACTTGAACTTTCATACAGTGATGGCTACTGGTCTTAAGATAGAAGACAGGCTAGATGAGGCTGGATGGGGCTGGAAAAATTTAGTCCTTGGAAGGCTAGAATAGTGTTGATTTTACAGGATAGTGAACTATGGGATATAATGAACAGCACTACTGCAAATCCAATGACTGTTCCCACAGATCCAGTGATTAGGGTCGCATTCGACAAGAGGGATATAAAGGCCAAAAGAATCCTTCTTGATGCAATAAAAGATTATGTGATTCTGCACATTTTAGGTAAAGATTATGCCCATCAGATGTGGACTACCTTAACTAACCTATACCAAAGTTCCAATGAAAATCAAAAAATGGTATTAAGAGAGAAGTTAAAGAGCATTCGCATGAACAAGGGTGAGAATATGACCACTTACCTCACCAGGATTACACAGGTTCGTGATGTGTTAGGATTATTAATCCTCCCTTGTCCAATTTGGTCATTATATCTAAATCAGGAGTCATGTCTAAATCGGGAGTCCTTTCAGTCTATTTTTAGTGACTATCACAATTGGGTCCACTTGGCCTAATTGGGGCACATGCACCAGTTAATAAAGTGTGGGGAACACTAATTGAGGCCAACTACCACTGATTGCACTTGCATGCATCAGTTTAGGAGCCTCTTAGATCAATCCCTACAAATTAAGAGCCACTGGGAGTGTCGATACCAACCTCCATCAGTTGAGTTGAGTTGGTGACTAGTCAAACTCAGTTAGGATTCAGTTAGATTCAGTTTAGTTCCCTACACTTAGTTCTATTCACTTAGCGCTAGGATTGCATGGCTGCATACAGGTGAGGGGCATTTACTCACCTACCTCAGTCAATTAGACTAGTCAACACTGAATTAGACACTTGAGTTTGGATTTTGAACTCCGATAATGATTTAGACAAGGTCAGTTAACCATTCAGTCAAGTAGAGTCCAATCAATTCGAATTTCCTCACATGGATTAGAATTGCATGTGGCTATTTAGCCATTCTACTTCATTGTTATTATTATCTAATTACTTTTGATTAATGAAAGCATTCACAGTTGCAAGCCATTTTTGCACTGTTTCATTCTTCAATTGTTGAGTAAATCGTGTGATCTATTTTGTGAGTTGTGTGTTGATCCATAGATCTATGTGCTCAATTTAATATGGTATCAGAGCCTCAACAGGACAAGGCACTTCTCCTACAATAGATCCATATTTGGATAATAATAAAAAATTGAGCAAAATTGCTCCTTCAAGTACTGCACTAGAAGCGGAGAATTTACCACTTAATATCCCAAGTTAAGGAATTGTTGATCAAGCTTGCTTGATCAACTATGCTGCGTGTGAAGGAAATTCCATAAGTGCGGACTGTCAACCTTATTTTGTCTGTTTGATTGTGTGATTTACAGGTTTATCAGTCCTCTTCACTGCATTCGCTACAAACAACTCAATCTCCTTCTATGCATTCGCTACAGCAGCTCAGTCCTCTCCTTTGCATTCTAAATGGCTCCTCCAGTGGACCTTCTCACTCCTTTCGACTATCACCAGTGGAAGGAGGATATGGAGATGTAGCTACGCTCCAAAAGACTCTTCAGACTCACAATGGAGACAGAGAAAGAGCCAATTCATTATCTTGACAAAGAAAAGTACTGGAATAGGCTTGAAGAAGCCTACGGATGCTTGTGCCTCTCAATCTGTCGAGATCTTCTCTTCCACATCAATGGATTGAAGACTCCCAAGGAGGTTTGGGATAAGCTTGCCTCCTTATTTGACAAGCAGGATGATGTAAGGATCTATCAGTTGGAGAATGAGTTGATCTCTCTCCATCCAGCCAATTTCGAAACACTAAATGACTTCTTCACAAAATTCAAGCATCTAGTGTTCCAATTGAAGCTGTGCAAGGTTGAGAAGGAGGATGATCAACTCGTCCTTTCCATTCTCTCCAAACTTGGTGCAGACTATTCAGTCTTCGTATCAACATTTCCTTTTGTGAAGCTCTCTACTCAAAACTGGAAGATGCCCACTCTTAACTCTTTCATTAAATCTCTCACTCAGGAGCATGACAAGTTGATCCAAATGGGGATCATTCAATCTTCCAGAGATCAAGCACTTGTTGCAGGAGGACCTAAGGTAGCGAATGATAAAGGGAAGCAAAATGATGAGTCTCCTGTAGAGAAAGAGCAGTCAAATGAGCCTTCAGGTTCGAAGAAAAGCAAGAAGAATGGAAAAGGAAAGACACTTTCTTCTTACTGTGGAAGGGGCTTTCATCCAGAAAGCACCTGTATGAGAAGAACAATTGATGAGATGTCTCTTCTTCTGAAGAAATATAACATTACTGTACCTGCTAGCGCAAGGAAGGCTGGCCATAGAGAAGAAACTGAAGAACATGAAGAGACATGCCATGCACTGAAGGCTAGCTGCTCAATAGCACTGTTGACTGGCCGAATTGGCACAATAGTCAACTAAGAGACAACCCGATCCAAAAGCTTTCAAAGCTACTCTCAGTCGTTAGATAGCTGTCTCTGACGGGATTAAGGCCCCGTTGCCTTCCCTTAACTTACTCCCAGCTACCGGAGGAGATTCAAAGGAAAGAATAAAGTTAATGTTTGTTAACAGATTCTTCACTACACTTAGGAATATACAAAGGAAATTATTAAAACTGATTAATAAGTTAGCTCATATAATATGCAACTGATAATTAAATGAAATAACATACATGTACAAGAAAGAATGATAACAAAAATGTTAATGAACTTAACCAATCATAGTAATTACAGTATAAACACATGTACATTCATAATAGGATTGAAAGATAAATTTACAGAGTGTAAACATAAAAATCTGATTTAATCTAGTTTCTATAAATCAAATAAAAACTACCACTTATATATCCTAAATATCCTATCCTGATCAGGAGCATGATAATATTAACCCCGGAATCAACTTGTAAATAATGATACTGTGCATACAATCCTGAAAACATTCAGAAGAAATTCTGAACAGGAACAAGACAACACACAGAACTAGTATATCACATATATTATAACAATAACATCAAAATCTACCATATGACATAAATTCGCAAGTTAAAACCAGCATAGATCGACAATTTAACATGATGCATTTGCACATTTCTTCAAAGAAAAGTAACAAAACATAAAGACTGTAAAAAGAAATAACAAGATCATATGATACTATAAGTACATCTCCATAGTTAAAATACTGCAAATATACTTATGAATATCTTCAGTAAAAAGATGTTGTAACTCCCAACAAGAAATTGTCTCAACTACAGAGAAATGATAAAGTGATCCTGCCTAGTCTCTTTCCCCAATCATCGACCCTCTCTACAGTAAACCCTGTCTCCTTAAATATGTTCAATCTCGTATAGAGATAGTTCTAGAAAACAGGAATCTACATCATCGTAATCTTAACCAATTTCATTCAAAACAGAAAAATGACAAATGAAATTGTCATTTTCTATATACGTTACGATATCTCGAAATTGAAAAAATTCGCCTTATAGTGCTAAATCATAAAATGATGAAGGCACTAGTAAATTATTGACACCTGGAAGACAGCGTATCCACAATTGAAAATGGTTTCAACTGATTCATTCATACGTCTTCGGAAATAATCCTGAGAATGAGGGATCATCAAACTCCAAGAAAGGCGTATCAGAAAAAACAACCAAATCATCTGCAAGATCACACAGTGAGAATTAGCACAACGCGAGGGTAAATAAACTAAATTACATAACCCACGAATTAACTCAAAACAATACCTGGAAAACAAAAATAACTTCATGTCTTTTGCCGCTTCTATTTACATAATTCAAACCTGAAAATATTTTCTATGGACAAAATGTAAGTATCCCAACACGCTAGGGCCTAGCAGGGGTATTAAAAACCTGTATATTAACACCAGTCGCCGGAATTTGAGAAAAAGGAGTCTGTGAATGACCTTTAAGCTGCATCAAAGTGACCTGAGCATTCAACTCACTAACTCTTTCCGTATTTTTATGATTTGCATGTTGAAGTTTCAGAATTCTCCAGATTAACTTATTCTTGTGTCTCTTCAGACGCAGGATACATTTATCAGCTGAATCGGATTTCTCCTGCAACCTCACATTCTCAGCTTTAACAGAATCCGTACTTGCCACCATCTCCGTCATTTCTACCTCCATTCGTCGTATCTTGTCAAGCAGACAATTGATGAACAGTGGGTGAATTGCTTCACCAATTCGACATGATCCAGGTAAATTCCCTTCAATAGGTTTCCCCTCGATTTGAGAATCCGGCATAGAGTCCATTTGGGGATTCTTATCAGGAATATGAGGACTATGTTCTATCGGGTGAGTGATAGGTTCGGAATCCATATCAGGGACATCATGCGAGACAGGTCCATTCTCTTTCTCATCCAATACAACAGTTTCAACGTCTTTGTTATTCTTCACAGAAGACTTAACAGCACTGGTTTTGGACACCATACTCCTAGTAAACCTGCCCGTAACCCTAACATTTGACTTCTTGCTCGTCTGTCCACAGGGTTTATCATTACGGTTCGGCGTTACCGGAGAAAGGTTTGCAGATTTCCTCCTACGCTTAGAACGCATGGGAGAGTCAGGACTTTGCATAGGAGTGGGAGCGGAATCTTCGTGTATGCTAGGGTTTATATGATCATTAGGATTTGGCAGAGGATTTTGCGCAGGTGGAGTTGAGACTTGACAAGGCTGCTGATGCCTATAACACTCTTCGGCACAATCAAACTGACAATGGCAAAATGCCATAAAGCCATTCTGCGCAAGAAAATGGTCCAAGGTCTGATTTCGTTTAGATAGCTCCCTCTCCACTAACATTCTAACAAGACCATGGTGGAAAAGACTCCAACCGATACTCTTAGGCCCTTTCTTGATGGCCGCAGACATCTTAGTCATGCTGTGAACTAAGTAATGGGGTAAATTGATATGCAGACCGAGAAAAACAGTCATCAATCTAAGATGATAAACATATGCAGAAGAAAGACGACCCTCGCAAGTCACATACCTGTGAATAACATCCAACACGGGCCTCCATTCCTTTTTGAACAATTTGCGCGACACACCAGCCCTGAAAGACACGCCCTGGCAAGGGTTTTTTAACATTTGCCTCCATTCGGTGGCTTTCATCTGCTTGGATTTAAACCAGCGTTCCCCTGCTAAAGGTAGGTTTGTAGCCAAGGCGACTGAGCGCTCATCAACTCTGAACTGGAGGTCGGCCACCTTAACTCTAGCGTCAACCAGCGAGAGGGCAAACAGCCTGGTAACTTCAGGGTTCGAGTCTGCAAATTTGCGAATAAAAGGAAGCCAGCCGACTGCTTCTACCTTGGCTAGGAGCTCCGGGTTCTCATCAAGAAGCTTCGTATTATTAGGTTCGACCCTAACAACTGGAGCCATGGCTACGAGTGGGAACGCGCACAGTTGCACACAGAAGAGATACACCGGATCGCAATAACACAGAACGCTGGAGGGAGATCATTCGGGATAGAAACCAAGCAAAAACCATAAACGATGAAACCCGACTCCTTCATAAATGAAATGCGACATGGGTAAACTCAGACAGGAACCCGGTGAATTGGGCATGAGCGAACGGGAATGATTACACAGCGAGGTGATCACAATAATGAAAAGAGACGACGAAGACTCTAGAACAACCTCACTTAGCCATGATTTATTCGGCTTGATCGACATAAAACCACAAATTGCATAGCGTACACGTGTTCAACGAGCAGGAGGACACCACACTATGCTCGTACTGCAATTAAATGTCATTCAAAGAGTTCTGTACGTGTATAATGATGACATATCAGACTGCAATCAAGTGGATCGGATTTGGATATGGCGACACGGATCGAAACAACCATAAGCAATGAACCTTGGGCGCTGAAACATGAACCTTACCATATAATAATGCCAACCTTCGGAAATGGCGAACATGCTACATGAAAACAAATGACATGACCCAATATATCAACCCCAACCATTAAATGGTGAATATAAGCCACATATGAGGAATGATACAAAGGTCGAGATTAATTGCATAATTCGAAAATTGGAGGATAGACCTTAAGGATAAAAATTTGCATGAATTTTTAATAAAGCACCCCAACATGAAATAGTGAGTCTTCCATGTTCCATACCCTTGTAAAATTTGCAATTAAAACACAAATTAATCATACCAAATAATAAGTGTTCAAATAAGGCTTATGGAGAGAGGCATATAAACCCAAAGCTTATCCCCTAATTTCAAGACACAAATTCATTCAAAATAATGATCTTAACATAGTGATTTTGTCAACTAACCATGGTTCACAAGGTTATAAAAACAATGGAATTTCACCGTTTTAGTAGCTAATGTAATTTCACCGTTTCAGTAGCTCCCGATTCTGTACATTGAAAATAGAAATTCAAATATTTCATCAAACAAAATTTTATTTTGCTTGATGAAATTTGTTTTTTAAGGCTGTTGGGTAGGAGCACAACAAGCACATGCCTTCCTCATTGATTCTGGAGCTTCCAATCATATGGTTGCATCCAGAGAATCATTCTCTTCCTTGCAGTCTTTTGATGGTCCTAGCATTCAGATGGGCAATAGCAATAAAGTTCAAGCCAAAGGGAAGGCCTCTATCAAGCTTGAACATGGAAAGTTCAAAGATGTGCTTTATGTTCCCTCCCTAGCTGCAAACCTGTTATCTGTATACCAGATGGCTCATACTAGCTCTCCAAAGAGAGTCATATTTGGTCCTGACTTAGTGGAGATCACAAATATCTCTACTAGGAACATCATAGCGAAGGGTGCTGCAAATCATGCCTCCAAGGCATATGAGTTCTCACACTTCATGCCATTTTCAGAACCAGTGCACTCTCAGCAGCCACTTGCAAGGGAAGGTAAAAACATTTCATCTACTTCTTTTGCAGTTTCCACTAGTATTGCAGATCCAACTATATCAGTTTATAAGATTGAGATTCAGGGTGATTCAGATCCAGATCCAGTCCCTACTTCCAAACTGGAAGCTAGGAAGATGAATGGAAATCCATCTAACACTCAGAAGGGAAAAACCCTTGCGCTATGTCATGCAATCTTACCTCCTTCAGAGAGATGCAATAGACTTCCTGTAAGATGCTACATGGCAAGGGCTCAATCTCACTACATTCAAAAGAATAGAGTGGATCATACACCTCTTCATCCAGCAAGAGGCAAAAGTTACATTCCTCCTTCCTTCCATCATCATTTTGGGAGAATATGGAGAAGTCTACATGCCAGGCCCCAAGATACATGTGCACAGAACATCATGCATGCTGCTTCGTTACATCACAGAGATTGCAGCAACACATTTTCAAGTTTTTCAAACTTGAATCCTGATTCTATCTGCTTAGTTAGACGGGGGGATTTTTTCCCATGTGGTTTTTTCCCCGGCTCCTTGTGTTGAGCAGTTACTTTACTTTAATTTTTGTAATGGGTGACCTATGGTCTTAGTTACCAGGGCCCACAAATTGCCTAAGTTAGCATTCAGGGGGGGTGCTAGGATTATTAATCCTCCCTTGTCCAATTTGGTCATTATGTCTAAATCAGGAGTCATCTCTAAATCGAGAGTCCTTTCAGACTATTTTTAGTCACTAGCACAATTGGGTCCACTTGGCCTAATTGGGGCACATGCACCAGTTACTAAAGTGTGGGGAACACTAATTGAGGCCAACTGCCACTGATTACACTTGCATCAATCAGTTTAGGAGACTCTTAGATCAATCCCTACAAATTAGGAGCCACTGGGAATGCCGATACCAACCTCCATCAGTTGAGTTCAGTTGATGACTAGTCAAGCTCAGTTAGGAGTCAGTTACATTCAGTTCTAGTTCCCTACACTCAGTTCTATTCAATTAGCGCTAGGATTGCATGGTTGCATGCAAGTGAGGCGCATTTACTCACCTACCTCAGTCAGTTAGACTAGTCAACACTGAATTAAACACTTGAGTTTGGATTTTGAACTCCGATAACGATTTAGACAAGATCAGTTAACCATTAAGTCAAGTAGAGTCCAATCAATTAGAATTTCCTCACATAGATTCGAATTGCAAGTGGCTATTTAGCCATTGTACTTCATTGTAATTATTATCTAATTACTTTTGATTAATGAAAGCATTTACAGTTGCAAGCCATTTTTGCACTGTTTCATTCTTCAATTGCTGAGTAAATTGTGTGATCTATTTTGTGAGTTGTGTGTCCATAGATCTATGTGCTCAATTTCATATGATGAGCTTGGACCTATTGGGGAGTTGATACAGAGTGTTGAGTTGGTGCGTACAACCTTGAATGGTGTGGCGAAACCATGGGTTGTATTTGTGGAGTCAGTGGTTGCTCGTGAGCACATGCTTTCATGGGATCATGTTTGGGATGATTTCATACAGGAGGAGACCCGTAGAGGATATGTACAGGGAAATACATCTCACAACAAAGATGATGAGGAGAATGTGGCATTAGCAGCAAAGAGGAAGAAGAAGTTCGAGGAGGGTTCCAAGGGTGGAACCAAGTAGCAGAATGGAGAGAAGAAAGACATGAGCAAAGTGAAATGCTTTGCTTGCCAGAAGTTTGGGCACTATGCTGGACAGTGCCAAACAAGAAGAAGAAGAAACAATAGCAACAGCTTCAGCAGAGATTGATGAGTATGTTGTTAGATTTGAGAGAGAGTTTTTTCTCTTTGTTGGTGCTTGTGTAAATAGAGCATCATCCATCACCAGCAGGGACGTTGAGGATCACATGGAGCATTCCATGATTGTTGGGCATTCAATGAGTGCTTCGACTACTTCCTCCACTTGGTACATTGATAGTGGAGCTTCGAGCCACATGACAGGCTACCGAGACATGTTCACCGATATTTCAGAGACAAACTTGGAGTTGGAGGTTGTATTGGGTGATGATACAGTGGTGAGAGCAGTTGGGCACGGGACAGTTCGCTTTGACAGGGATTCCATGCAGCCCATGATTCTGAGGGATGTCTTGTATGTCCCTGGGCTGAAGAAGAACCTTGTGTTAGTCTCCACGATTGAAGACAGAGGCCTTGGGGTATATGTCCTAAATGGGAAAGTTCACATCTTTCCCAAAGCAGAGGGTCCATCTGCTTCATATGTAATTGGACTCAGATGCGGGAAACCGTACAAGCTTATCTTCCAGCCACATCATGCACTGTCACAACCTTAGAGCAGCAGTGAGTTGTGTGAGTTATGGCACAGGAGAATGGCTCATCTTCATCATTCAGCTTTGAGGATGCTGAGAGACATGACCACAAGTTTGCCAGATTTCAGTACATAGCAGAGTGGTGTATGTAGAGGGTGTGCTTTGGGAAAGTACACCAAGACTGATTTTCCAAGCAGTGACAGCAGATCAGAGGGAGTGTTTGAGTTGATTCATTCAGATTTATGTGGTCCCATGTCTTCTGCCTCATTGACAGGTTTTGAGTATTACGTTACATTCATCGATGACTTTTCCAGGAAGACCTGGATCTATTTCCTTAGAAGCAAGAAATCAGAGAAAGTCTTGCTCCGGTTCCAAGAGTTCAAAGCTCTTGTGGAGAACCAGACAGGAAAGAAGATCAAGGTACTTCGATCAGATAATGGGGGTGAGTATACTTCCCATGCATTTAATGAGTTCTATAGACAGGAGGGGATCAAGATACAGTTGACAGTTCCTTACACTCCACAGCAAAATGAGTGGTTGAAAGCAAGAACCGCTCAATAGTGGGTGCAGCTAGAGCCATGTTGCAAGATTATAGTCTTCCTTTCTTTCTATGGGCAGAGGCCTGTAGTACAGCTGTTTCAGTGCAGAATAGGAGTCCGCACCGTGCCTTGGGGTGCAAAACTCCTGAGGAGATGTTCACCGAGAAAATGCCTGAGATAGGCCACTTCCACATTGTTGGATGCTTTACATACTCACATGTCCCTTCTGAGAAGAGGACAAAGTTGGAGGCTACTAGAGAGAGGGGTATTTTTGTTGGATATGACGAGACTTCGAAGACTTTCCGCATTTATCTTCCTGCATAGAGGAAAGTTGTGGTGAGGAGGGAGGTGAGATTTGAGGAGGAGCGAGCCTTCAGGAGATCTCGAGATTCTGAGATAGAAGAGTAACATATTACTCCACAGGTGACAGCATCTCAGAGTTCAGCAAGTCAAGGCACAGGTTCACAGGTTTCAGGAGTGACTAGGTCACAGGTTATAGGATTATCAGTTTCAGGGACTTCTAGCACAGGGACAGGTTCACAGATCACAAGCTCACAGGTTACACCTTCGTGTGATTCAAATACACATGGTACAAGTCCAGGTTCACCAGGGACAGAATCTCAAACCGTTGGTACTTCTTCAGGGAGACATTTGTCTGATGAGGATGTAGAGGAGGGTCTGCGATAGGAAGCTTCTTCCAAGAAGAGAAAGCCAAGTTGGCTTAGGGAGCTTGTGAAGGAAGCAGAGGAGTATGTGGGGCCACCTAAGAGGGAGGTCAGAGAGAGAAAGGCACCTGAGAGATTTTCCAGCTACATGGCATATGTGACTAGCTTGCGTGAGTCCGAGCCTACTACTTATGAGGAGGCTTCCGTACACCAGGTTTCGAGAGATGCCATGATGGAAGAGTACAATTCCATCATGAAGAATGGGGTGTGGGAAGTTGTTCCGAGACCAGAGGGGAAGTCAGTTGTGACTTCCAAGTGGCTCTACAAAATCAAGCATGTTGTGGATGGCATCATCGAGAAGTACAAAGCTCGATTTGTAGCGCGTGGGTTCTCACAGATAGAGGGAGTTGATTATGATGAGACTTTTGCGTCGGTTGCCAGATTTTCTTCGATTAGAGCAGTGATCTCCGTCGTGGCACAGATGGGTTGGAGGATTCATCAGATGGATGTGAAGACCCCCTTTCTCAACGGTCTTCTACAGAAGAAGGTATATTTGGAGCAACCACAGGGATTTGAGATTTAAGAGAGAGATTCTCATGTATGCAGGCTGAAAAAGGCCTTGTATGGTCTAAAGCAAGCCCCTCGGGATTGGTACTCGAGGATTGATTCCTATTTTCTTTCGATTGGGTTTTAGAAGAGTGAGGCAGATCCCGACCTTTACTACATTATGGTTGGTGGTGTTCCGCTCATTCTTCTGTTGTATGTTGATGACTTGTTCATTACTAGAGGGGAGCACCTGATTGATGCATGCAAGAAGGATCTTGCTTCAGAGTTTGAGATGACTGACCTTGGGTTGATGCACTGCTATCTAGGCATCGAAGTATGCCAGGAGGATGGACATGTTTTCCTGGGGCAAGGAAAATATGTTGCAGATGTTCTGAGTAGATTTCAGATGGAGGACTGCAGACCTATGTCTACACCCATGATCGCCAACTGGAAGAAGCTTCATGCTTCTAAGGGAGAGTTGGTGAATCCTATTTGTTTCGTCATCTCATTGGTCCGTTGATGTATTTGGTCAATACCAGACTAGATATGAGTTTTGCAGTGAACAATGTTATCATTCAGTTCATGGTGGAGCCTAGGAGAGTGCACTGGGTAGTTGCAAAACATATTTTGAGATACCTTGTTGGGACTGTAGACTATGGTCTAGACTATAGGAGGTCAGGTAGAGTGGACTTGGTTGGATTCACGGATTCATATTGGGAAGCCAATGCTTCGGATCGGAAGAGCACTTCTGGTTGTTGTTTCAGGTTGGGCTCGGGTGTTGTGTCGTGGTTCAGCCGGAAGCAAAAGTCCGTTGCTTTGAGTTCTACAGAGGCCAAGTACATGGCAGCCAGTCAAGCTAGTTGCAAGGCATTGTGGCTTCACAAATTCATGGTTGATTTATTTGGTCAAAAGTTGAAGCCTACTATCATTCACTGTGACAATCAGAGTTGCATCAGGCTCTCTAAGAATCCAGTGTTTCATGAAAGGTGAAAACACATTGAAATTAGATACCACTTCATCAGAGATTATGTCCAGAGAGGAGTTGTTGAGTTACAGTACATTTCCACAGATGATCAGGTGGCAGATATTCTCACAAAGTCTTTGGGAAGAGGAAAGCACATACATTTTAGAGACAAGATGGGAGTGGTGAAATACACCTTCCTCGGTAAGAGGAGTGTTGATTTTTTACCTAGAGAAGTGTTTGTTCACTCATGCCTTGGGATGGACAAGAACTCTTTAAATGTGGTCCCTAGCCATTTATAAAGTGGGATTGACTTTATTGACATAAGTCACTTTATAAATTAAAAGTGAGTAATAAAGTCTTAAGTGACTTTAATGAGATTATTAAAATGGGTGTAATAATGTCTCACATTTAATATTTAAAAAGACATTAATTGCTTTTTAATGAGAAAAAGGTGAGATGTGATCTTGGCCCTAGGATCTCATCTAATCTCATCCATTGGATTTAAGGAGGAAGTTACTCACGCAAAAAGGGTGAGGAAAAGACAAATTGAGTATCATTGGTCACTTTCAGGAGAGAATTTTGAGAGAGGAGCAAGAGAAAACCAAAGAGAGGAAACCCTTGTTAAATTTCCCAAAACCGGGAAGAAGAGGAAAGGCACGAATTTCGAGACATCTATACCAGCAGAGTGGCATGAATCTCGAGACATTCGTACAACATTTAATGCAGCAGACCTTACAACAATTAATGTAGGTCATACAGTCCATACAACATGAATTTCGAGGAGAGAGACAACATTGTTTTCGAGGAAGGAATTAAATCTGTACAGCATGATTTTCGAGGTAGTCGTACATCATTTATTGTTGTCCGTACAGTGACCGTACAACACAAATTTCGAGGCTGAGTTTGCACAAAAATCAAGGCAGCCGAACAATCACATGTGTGGCAGAATTTCTTGGGTTCCATACAACAGTTTTTCAAAGTGTTTATTGGCACGTTTTTCAAGATGAAAAAGAGATAAGTACTGTTGTAATTTGTTGAATAATTTGTCTCTAAAGAAATAATAAATCTCTTTGCAAATAGGTTTTCCCTTCGGGGTTTTTCCTGGGTCAATTTGACCAAAAATCTGAGTGTTTAAATTTCATGTGTGGCTGGTATTAAATTTCTGAGTAAGAATTTAGGGCTGCCATAAATTTTCAGAATTCAAAAGAAGAAATAAATCTCATGTGTTTTTTGTTTTCAGTCATAAATTATTAAACTTTTATGCACATGCTAACAATGGGGTTTGGGAATTAAACAATGAAGAACTGAAACTGAAACCGGGTTGGTGTTTTGAAAATTTTCACATATAAGCATAGGTGTTTGACATACATCATAGAGCAAAACTAAACCAAAGAAGCATATACCTGATCTCACCATATATAATAGTCTCCAAGTGATTAGGCCCCTCTGTATTGTGTGTACCAACTATGATCTGCTGCTCTGCTGAAATGAACTAGGTCATCACCGAAAGTATCTCAATGGACTCCTCAATCTCAGTCCTGGCAAGGAAAACCTGATGAACAAAGCTCTGGAATGGCTAAAGCTGTAATGATCCATGCTAATACCCCATGTGAAAAGTAGCTCGGAATAGAACAAGAGATAAATCTGTATGATGGATCATGGTAGCCCAGCTGCAAATGTGTATGTGATAACATGAAGGAAAGTGAGCTATGGGATATTGTGGAGAGTACTACCACAAAGCCTGTACTATTCCAACAGATGCTATGGAAAAAGCAGCCTATGACAAGAAAAATATAAAGGCCCAGAGGATCCTCCTTGATGCGGTCAAGGATCACGTGATACCACACATTACAGCTAAAGAGAACGCACATTACATGTGGGATGCATTGACAAAGTTGTACCAGAGCTCAAATGAGAACATGAAAATGTACTTCGAGAAAAGTTAAAAAGCATAAAGATGGTCAAGGATGAGAGTATGGCCAGTGGCCACATACCTTACTCGAATAACACAAGTAAGAGACGAGTTGGGGGCAATGCAGGAGAAGGTCGAGGATGGAGAGTTGGTACGGCAAGCCCTGAATGGCGTGACTAAGCCATGGGCGGTGTTTGTTGAGTCCATCGTGGATATAGAGAACCTCCCGAAGTGGGATTGTTTGTGGGATGACTTCACACAGGAGGAGACCCGAAGAGGTTTTCTTCAGGGAACTTCTTTTGCTACCCCTGAGGAGGAAGATGTGACGCTTGCAGCTAAAGGAAAGCAGAGGTTCATGAAGAATGAAACAAAGAAAGACCTAAGAAAGGTCAAATGTTTCAGATGTAATGAATATGGCCATTATGCAGGTTAGTGCCCCCACACGTATGGTTGCCCGTCCTGGATAGGATCCTCTATAGAGGAAGCTACAGATTTTTTGATAACACTATCTAAAGGATTTGATCGCAACCACTTCAAATTGTTATTTAAAACTTACCCTCGCTCGTTATTGTTTATGGACAGCCCAAGAGGGAGTGTTTTGTGTGCTAATCATCTTGGACTTTGTGCAAATTTATTGAATTAGATAGCAGCATACACCATGTAGGGACATCCCCCTAAGACTAGAAAAGCACTAATCTAAACAAAGAGGGATCTAGCTATGACAGGGCTAGTTTGCCTATAATTATTCGGCATGTCTGCCGGTGCAAATTTGTATGATAACAATGCCCATTTTTCCAGTTTGACTCATCATTTGTATTTAGTGCTTCATCCAATACATTCATTATCACTGGTCTTTAATGCAAGTTGGGTGTCCAATAATTCGGAGCAGAGATGGGTATGCTCACTGCACAATGTTTGTATGTTTGGCTTTCTTATGAAGGTTTTGCTTGGTTTGTGATCTATCAAGGGATCCCATCCAAGGCTTGATCGGCCAAGAGTGGGTTTTCTAATGGCCTATGTTGGGTATGTCAGTGCCTAGAGATTGTGAAGCATATGTTTTGGGAGTGTCAGTTTGCTAAACATTGCTGAAGATATATTGAGAACAGTTTGCAGCTCTACTCTGGGGCAGGTTGTACTGGTGTTCTGCATTGTTTGGAGACAGTGGTCTTCTTGTTCCTACTACTCTCTCTAGGATATGGCAATGCTTCAGAATTTCAGCATTATTCATTTTTTGGAAGACCAAGTGTAAGTCTATTTTTGAGAATGAGGTTAGCTCATTGTCTAGTTTTTGTTCTATGTGGCAAGATGAGGTACGCCATCAGCTCCTAGCTAAGGGCACTTTATTGATAAAAGATGCTCAATCACTTGATCCTTTAGCTTATTCTGATTTTATCTCAATTTTAGTAGCTCTTTGAAAGAGGTTATGATGTCCATCTTATATATCCTTCCACGTTTTGCATTAATATTTGTAAATAATTTTTATATGAATATAAGACATAAATTTCCAAAAAAAACATGAACCAGTGGGAATTGAATAATTATGTTTACCCTGCTTGTTTTCCTTTCATTGATATTCAACTCCATATAAGGTGGCAGTTAATTTCTTAAGCTGTTTAATCATTCAAAATACAGCGTTTTGAGCAATGCTAAAGTCACGGTTTAAACTTTAACATTCAAATTGATTTGGAAAGTGCTAGACTTCAACAATAAAGATCAAAACAACTGGAACATGCAGGAAGGGGTCTTCCAAAATAATTATTCTCAACAATGCTTCAAGGATGAAACGTTTTGAAGGGGGGGCAATGTAATGAATATAAATCATAAAAGATATAAAAACATAGATACTAATAATAAAAATAAAATAATAACTTTATACTAATAATAAAGATCCCACTGATGAAAAGGCATGTCTCTTCACACAGATACCCCTAAGATTATAATTATACTCGAGGCTATATCGATTGTACTCATCTTATCAATCTTATTAATTATCCAATGTATTATTATATTTTACACATCTTTTGTCTCTATTGCATATAAGCATTTCTATGCTTATAAGTTATTACATGTTAATAAATATTTATCAACGTCTTTATCTAATTTTAAGGGCATTTCACACCCAGATGTCTGTTTGCATAAATACAATTCTGATCTCAGGGAAACTTTCGCATTCAAGTCTATGCGACTTCTGGGACCAGATTCCAGATGTATGATAAACATGCATAAGGAACTATGTTAAATCATGAATGTAGGAAAGATAAGGTTAACGAAAACCATGTTGCCTCCTTAGTCACATCATTGACCATGCATTATATCACCATATAAAAGATTGGTTACAGGGATATTAAAGCTTGGAAAAATGTAAGATGTTTACCTTAAGTGTTTTGATTGTGAATATATTTGACATATTAAATGAAGACTTCGGGTAGGAATAAGCAGATATTAATAAATTTTACCCAAAGCCACTCAAGGCACACTTCATAAAGGATGCTATGATTATACTTGGGCAACTCTATCTCTGTACTTTTTGCTTAGGAGCCGTCCAATCGTATCAATTATCAGAGCTTCCACACCTCCACCATTCACAACCTGCAGTAAAAGTTGCTAAAATTAGGAAGTTAAAATTGCATCGTGGAAATGAACACCCAAAATTATTTTCCATACATGCCTATCATGTTTGAAAAACCAGAGGGCCTTGAATACTCTAACGTTTCACCCCTCTGTGAAACAGAGCTCTTTCTATGTTTGTAAGGTCATTTCATCATGATGAAGAAAGATAACCATCACTAAGAAGATATGCATGCATTTCAACCCCTAGTAAAACTGTGCTAGATACATGAACTTAGATTAATATGCTAAATGCATGTTTGTAGCTAACTACAAGAAAGATTAGTAGTTACAAAACGTATCTTTCTAAAACTGGTATTATTCCATCCAAGTTCAAAAATTGAAGCCACAAAAGAGAAACTCTGCTTTTGATAAGGCCCACTGGATGCTCAAGCAACCATTGAAGGAAAAAAGCACAATAAAAACAATTGCAATGAGGTTTCGAAGCAAAGCAGCCTGAATTTAGGAAGATAAAAAGAAAAGAAAATAAACTGCTTTTAAATATCACATATTCAAGATGATTTCTAACTTATCAGAATTCAAATGCGAAAAGAAAATTAAGGGCAAATTCCCATATTCCATATCGACAACTGATAGATAAACAACTATTTACCTTCACCCGCACTTTTACAATATATTAGGTAAAGGATGGAGTTCAAAAGTGTTTTGACTTCATAAATGCCCACCAAAGAAATCAATTGCAATATTACGCAGACCTGGGTTTCGTAGGTGTTCAATTAAATGTGGATATAAATTTATAACAAGCCTATAGAACATTCTTTTTTAGCATTTCCATTGGTAAATGGTCCTCCATTAACTACCGAAATTGACCTTTAGGTTCTATGATGATATCCTTACCACTTCTACAAACAATATGCATACATGCAAGGAAAAAAGGATTAGGAATACGCCAATTAGTCAAGAAAAATGTCAAAACCCAATATTAATTAAAGCCATCTTACAATACATTTAATGTGCAAAGAAAAAGGCTAGGTTGCCAAAGATCAATATTAATTAAAACCAACTTACAATACATTTTGCACAAAGAAAGAGGCTTGGTTAAACAAGATAGGACCTTGTTTAGTATCCCTGCAACCTATCACCTTTAGAACAGCTACTAAATAAAGATGATCATGTCACCTACATCATAAGGTATATATACATCTAAAACGATGTGTATGGTGCTATCACACAAAAAGATGTGATAGAAGAGATCATCATCAATTCTTGGATTGAAACCCTAAAAGATGTGTAAGGTGCTATCACACAAACCAGCATCTTAAGATTGAAGCCCTAAAATCAATGATAGCTCATGGATAACTAAGAGGGAGACTAATGTCACCACACCTAACCCTCTTCTGTTCTTTAGGCTAGCTCTCTCTAGATCAAGGGAGGAGTGCCTAGGATAAGATTACTAAAGCTTGCAATTAGGTTCAAGGTGAAATGAAGAGGTAGCTTTAGCAAAATGGTTGTAATGACCCCTGCTGGATCTGGATTGATTTTTGGGTTGACTGATGATGCAATTCTTGTTTGGAACTTTTGTCAAACGCTTTGGCCATAAGCTCTGATATCAGTGAAAAGTCCTCACTAGATTTGGATAGATTTCTGAGTTGACTGTTTATGTATTTTGAGCTGAGACTTCCGTCAAACAGTTCGGATACAACTGCTATGATGCCCCTGTGTTGCCTCCAAATCTGATAGACTATTTTTGAAGATTATATTCCAGATTTTATTCAACATAAATGGCAGCCATAAAAGTGCACTTCAAATGTGTTTACTTGAATTAAATGTTACACGGCAATCCACATAACAATAGAACTAACTGTAAGTCATTAACAGTTCTGACAGTAGTAAAATATGTCCATAAAATTCAGATTTACATTTGTATGCAGACCTGCGGGTGAAGATTTGTGTTGCAACTGCTTTAATGCCAGGTGTGTCCTCTTTAAATGCCCATAATGTCTGTAGGTGGCCACGAACTGGTGGCACATATGACAGTGGTTTTAGATGCCTGTAGCAGCCCACTTGAGTGTACCCGAAATGATATATTAATGGCTGTAGGTATGGTTCACTGGAACTCCCTCTTGCTTGGTGAACAGTACCCTTTATATGCACACAAATTGAGGGAAATAGAAGGTAGCCAACAGAATGCTTTACTGGACTAGATCGGGACTGAAATTTTAGTTCACTGCTTGTGTACTTTGGTTTTGGACTTTGATCAAACAGTTAGGTGACAGTGGTTTTAGATGGCTGTAGCAGCCCACCTGAGTGCACCCAAAATGATATATTAATGGCTGTACGTATGATTCACTGGAACTCTTTCTTGCTTGGTGAACAGTGCCCTTCATATGCACACAAATTCAGGGAAATATAAGGTATCCAATAGAATGCTTTACTGGACTAGATCTGGACTGAAATTTTAGTTCACTGCTTGTGTCCTTTGGTTTTGGACTTTGATCAAACACTTAGGTGACAAGGCAATCTCTAGCATCAAGATATTTAACCACGAATATGCTCAATAGAGGAAAATTCGTATATAATGCTGAAAGTAAACTTCATCAATACATGAAAGACACTACTAATTTCCCATAGCTGTAACAATGGTCTATAAGAACCCAGACAGTCAGAATTTTTAGAAAACTCAGTCCTGTAGAATGCTGACATGTTCAACACTTTTGAGGGAGGGCAAAGGCTACAATTTCTACTTCAAAATATAGTGAACTCTTACACTTTATAACAGCAGTCATCTACAGCAATTACAAACTAATTTTTCCAAGCATTCTGACCTGTAGGTTAGCAAGACTTTACAGCTCCCTCAAACTGTATGCAGGTACATTTAACTGGCACGATTTGACTGTAGGTGAGTGGTGGCAACATGTGAAGACCAAGGAATGCATCCAGCTCTGTACTCAGTCCTCTTGCAAGCAATAAACAGCAGTGGTTTAGCTCTGCTCTCCGCAAGTGACTGCGCCCTCTTCCAATGATGATTGCACAATGCACCCTCTTCCAAACTCTCAAATCCCCCATTAAATGAATAACTGATGCCTCTAAACACTGAGCCAAAGTGCTACCTTCCTCCAATGCCCACGAGTTGTGTTAATGGCAGTGCCCCTTCAATGAAAATACTGAGCCACAAAGAAGTTGCCCTCTTTTGCAACAGTGCGCCCGTCTAAGGCAACCAATAACCTCGAACAACCCCCAAAGTCTGAGTTGTACCACAACTTTGTCCAAAAATGGTGTACTGTCTTCAACAATGAATCCTGGTGAGAAATGCTGTTGTAATTGTAACTTCAAAAGATATTCTGATGTATATCATCATTGTATGTTGTTGTACCCCCATCGGAGATGTGTTTCCCTCCTTTCGGAATGTCATTATTGTCTATGGTCCTTGAGGTACAACCTCCGTTGTAAGTCGAGGCAGTAGTCCCCAGTTTAATAAAATGAAATGTATTTTTGGAGTCTCTCTAGGTGAAGTCGTCCCTGCTAGGGTAAGAGGTTGGCCCATCCATGTTAGAAGGTCAGTCACTTGATGTGTATAAATAGGGACGTTCCCTCCCCCATTTAGACACACACTCACTCACTCAAGTTCGCATGAGAAGAGACATAAGATCAAGGAGGAGAGAGAGAGAGTTTCAGAAGACTTCTTATACTTGGGTTTTTACATCTTGTGATATTGTCTTAGTGACGAAACTATTCGGAGGAAGTTTGTGGGGTTTTCTCCTTTATGGTTTCCCCAAGAAAAATCTGTGCGTCTTGTGTATCTTCTCTATCTTGGATGTTTTGTTGTGCTTGTTATTCTTTGTGTCTTGTGTATCTCTCTGAAAGAAAGCACTGTGCAGCAGCAGAAACTAGGGCTTCTTAATTTAAGGCCTTCTCTCCATAGATCAGCAAGAAACGAGGGCTAGGCTAACTCACCTTAGGAGGGTGCATCTTTTGGTGGAAGCAAAATCAAAATTGAAGAAGTTTCATTTTTTACCTAGACACTAGTGCCAGGAGGAACTAGGGCATCAAGTTTTGGAGGCTTCCCACCTCAGCTTGCAGAAAAGGACCTTACTGAGCAACTCACCTCAAGGAGGCACATCTTTCTATCCAAACAGAATTCCAAAACTTCAAGTTTGGAAAATTAGGGTTTCTCTAACAAACCCTAGGTCAACCAGCTTTGGAACCATGTTGGACACCTCAAATCGGTAAGATCTAAATCTTTGTTATTTCCATTTGAGATTCTCATTTCAAAATGACTCATCACACCCAGCTTGATGATAAGCTTGGGAGAGTTGATAACTTCCGAGCATGGAAGTACAGGATCTCCCTGATCCTTGAAGAAAATGATTTGGATCAATATTGTTATCACATATACATTCTACAGTTGGGCTACCATGATGCAGCATACAGACTTGTCTCTTATTCTATTTCGATCTACTTTTCACATGGGGTATTAGCATGGCCTCATTACAGCTTCAGCCATTCTAGAGCCTTGTTCAGCGGATTTTCTTTGCCAAGACTGAGATTCATTGGTCCATTGAGATGATTTCAATGATTGACCTAATTCATTCCAGCAGTATAGCAGATCAGATGCGGTACACACAGTTGCAGAGGGGTCCTATCATTTGGAGACAAGTATATATGGTGAGATCAGGTATATGCTTCTTTGGTCTGATTTTGCTCTATGATGTATGTCAAACACTTATGTTTATCATGTTAGGATGATTATGGTGACCTATGTTTATATATGTATTGTACTAATGCTTGAACTTGTGTTATGACTTATCAAGGGACTTGATGTGAAGATTGTTGCTCATGCCATGCTTGCACAAATAGTAAACATTAGTGCTAGGTTGGCTCCATGTTTCATTTCTCCCCATCCATACAGTCCATCCATGATTCATTTTTAACCCATGACTTTAGTTTGACCAAGACTTATGAGATTGAAGATCACTTTCCCCACTTTGACCCCTATGCATGATGGATTCCATGTTTTCTATGTCTTGGCTTTGAGTTATCCTGAAGTGTGAGCTAAAACTTGAAGCATTGTGTTTACCATCATTACATGCATTATGTGCTATAAATTCTATCTTTTGAAATGCAAAGCCCCCAAACAAATGCAAAATGTGTCTTTAGACACAACTCAAAGAAGGGCTATAAAATAAAAGTCTGAAAGGCCTAGAAGAAAAGCAGTGAATAAAGAAATGCTAAATCTAAAGACTGTTGGCCACTACTTGAAATGTAATGATTAATTCCTCACAGATCCTGCAGGTTTTGATGTGAGATGGGGCAACGGATCGCTAATTCTCAGTGTCCCCTAGGATCTACGCATTACAGTTCTTGTGTACTCAACAAAAGGGTCCTAGTAAAGTGTTAGATTAGCAACAACAAGGAAGGTCTTCCTGCATGCAAGTGTCCTTGCATGCAGAAGACTCTAAAACAAGAAACCAATTGTATTTAATTATTTTTCCTAAGTTTACTTTGGAAAATCATTAAAGTGATCTAATTAATTATTGACTTTAAGTGAAAGTGAAATTAGGGTTTTCGCTTTACCTAAAGTTATATAAGAGAGGTCAGTTGGTTGAGAGGACACACACACACTTGTATTCCAACAAAGACAAGATACAGATAGGGAGAAAGACAGACAGATAATTTAGCTGGGAAGACAGAGGATCTAGAAGCAGGTTCACCGAGCAGACAGAACCCACACAGGTCGACGGGCAGGAGCTGCAGAGGGAGGTTGTACTATTCCATAAGGATTTCATACAGTTGCTGCACATACCGTACGAATTTCGTACAGTAGCTGTACAGTCGTACGGCCATACGGATCCACATGTGTGAGGTCATACAGCTGGGTCATACACTCTTGCAGGAGGGTGCTAAGGTTTAGTTGGGGGTTTGTCCGGTGATTCTGCCATGTAGCTGCATTCGCCAGGTTTGGGTTAATTTGCAGTGATTGTAACGTTCCATATTTTCTCATAATAAAATCCATATCTGACTGTTGCACCGGTTTTCCCATCTTGGGTTTTTCCGGGTGTTTCCATACCCAAAATAATTGTGTCATTATTGTGATGTGATGTTGTAATTTATTTCTCACTTTTATATTCCGCTGCATACTATAAAAGATATTCATGTGTGGTTATCAGTAGAAATCTTGCATGCACTGTTAGCCCTAGTTTGAACATTAAAGATAAATTTAAATGGTATCAGAGCTCTGGTGAGCTAAAGCTAAGAGATTTGCAGCAGCAGTGATAGATCATGGGCAGATCTATAGGAAGACACAAACCTACACTTCCATATCTAGGGTTTGACAGGTAACACTTCACTATGGTCCTGCAGTTGAGAGTTGAGGATAGACTCCAGGGGGCACAAAACTTTCCTACATGGAAAGAAAGGATCACAAGGATCCTGGACGTCAATGATGCAGAGGAGCACATTGACTCCACGAAGGTTGCACCCATAGATCCGGCAGAGTTAGTAGCATGGAAGAAGATTGATTCCAGAGACATGTTGATCAACTTAGATGGGGTGAAGGACCACATAGTCCCTCATCTTTCCGGGAAGAAGACCGCATTAGAGATGTGGAAGGCTTTGGAAAGTCTGTACCAGAGCAAGAACGAGAATCAGAAGATGGTGTTGCAAGAGAGGATGCGCAGCACCAAGATGGCCAAGGGAGAAGGAGTGGTGCCTTATCTCACAAGGCTCACACAGATCAGGGATGAGCTTGGAGCTGTTGGCTCTAAGATTGAGGATGAGGAGCTAGTTCAGATAGCCCTCATTGGCTTCTCTAAGCCATGGGATACATTTGTCAAAGGTATTGTGGCTAGGGAGAAGCTCCCTGATAGGCAGAGACTATGGGATGACTTTGTGCAGGAGGAGACCCGCATGGGTCAAGGATCAGGCTCATCCAGCAGTGCCCCACAGATTGTGGATGAGGAGGCTTTAGCCCTTACAGGAAAGAGCAAGGGTAAGGAAAAGGGGAAGAAGGATGGTAAGAAGAACCTTGACGTGTCAAAGGTCAAGTGTGTTATCTACCACAAGCAGGGACAATTTGCCTCCCAATACCCAGACATGAAAAAGAAGAGTAACACTCAGATGGATGGATATGCAGAGGTGGATAAGTTCCACAGGAACTTCGATGAGGAGTTTTGATTGATAGCTCGCATGTCAAGCACCACAAGGAGCAACATATGGTACATCGACAGTGGAGCATCTAGTCACATGACTAGACAGAAGAGATTCTTCAGAGGCTTGCATGAGGGTGGAACAAAGATCCACATTGAGCTAGGCGATGATGCGCGGTATTAGACACAAGGAGTTGGCGCTGTTTCATTTGAGAGGGATTCTGGCTAACCCCTTAGTTTTTTTGATGTGTTATATGTCCCAGGACTGACCAAGAACCTTATACCAATATCTACTCAGGAGGACAAAGGATATCAAGTGAAGTTTCATGACCATAGAGTATATATCAGGCCCAAGGGGTCAGATAGGAGCTTGGATCGAGTGATTGGCAGGTGGAGCGGGAAATTGTATAGACTACACTTTGAGCCTGCAAAGGCTCTAGTCAGCAGTGATCAAGGTGAGTTGTGGCATAGGAGGATTGGCATGCTTACACCATGGAGCACCGAGGCACTTGAGACAGGTTGTCACTAGAGTTCCTCAGGTACTGGAAGAGAAGCATAACCACTACAAGGGTTGTGCTTTGGGGAAGAACATCAAGAAGCCTTTCCTACAGAGTGAGCACAAGTCTAAGGAGCCCTTGGACTTGGTGCATTCGGATGTATGCGAACCTATCACTGTCCATTCATTAAGTGGTTACAGTTATTGCGTAACCTTCATTGATGACTATTCCAAGAAAACCTGAATCTATTTCCTAAAGACGAAGTCAGAGGTCTTTGAGAGGTTTCAACTCCCGAGAGTTCAAGACTCTCATGGAGAACCAAACAGGAAAGAAGATTCGGGTGTTGAGTACAGACAACGAGGGTGAGTACACCTCCAATGAGTTCATGGAGCATTGTCCGGCTGAGGGGATCAAGAAGGAGCACACTGTACCCCATACCCATAGCAGAATGGAGTTGCAGAGCGGAAGAACAGGACTAAGGTTGGAGCAGCCAAGACCATGCTATTTGATCAGGGATTACCACTATTCCTCTGGGTCGAGGCATACAAGACCGCAATGTACATTCAAAACAGGTGTCCCCGCACAACTTTGGGGAGGAAGACACCAAAGGAGGTCTTCACGGGCACTAGGCCAGATGTGAGTCACATTCGCATATTTGGCAGTGTCTGCTATTCTCATGTTCATGCTGACAATAGGAAGAAGCTGGACCCTTCTGGAGAGAAGGGGTTACTTGTTGGATACAGCGAGACTTCGAAGGCATATAGAATTTACATTCCTTTTCGCAAAAGGATCATTGTGAGCAGGGATGTCCAATTCGATGAGGACAGGTCCTTGCGGAGATCTATGGACTTACTAGCAGAGCAGCAGCCAGCACAAGATTCGGGAGTCAAGTTGGAGGAGCCAGATGTACAGGTACAGGTACAGATACAGAGCACAGGTTCTAGTGGTCAGAGGGAGTTAGGTGGACAGGATCCTACAATCATTGACTTGAAGGATGAGCTGCAGCAGGAGACGAATATCTAGCAGCCGCAGCAGGTTGACACTAGGCCAAGGCCTAAGTGGTTTAGGTCCACAGTACAGGATTCCAGGCAGGTTGATCCTCCACAGAGATGTTTTAGACGGAGTGTACCACCAGAGAGGCTTAGTTACATGGCACTGATGACAGAGTTGATTAACTCTGAACCTTCTAGCTTCGGGGAGGCTGCACAACATGATGTGTGGTAGGAGGCTATGGTTGAGGAGTATGACTCCATTATGAAAAACTAGGTATGGGAGGCTGTGTCAAGGCCACAAGGGAAAAAGGTGGTGGGATCCAGATGGATCTACAAGGTGAAGTATGCAGCAGACAGAAGCGTGGAGAAGTACTAGGTGCGCTTCATGGCAAAGGGGTTTTCACATAACGAGGGTATTGACTATGAGGAGACCTTCGCCCTTGTTGCCAGGTATTCTTCCATTCGGACCATTATCCCACTAGCAACTCAGATGGGTTGGCGTGTCCATCAGATGGACGTCAAGACTGCCTTTCTCAACGGAGTGATAGAGGAGTAGGTGTATATTGAGCAGCCAAAGGGGTTTGATGTGGAGAAGAGGGAGACGCATGTATGCAGACTGCATCGAGCTCTTTACGGGCTCAAGCAGGCACCTCGAGCATGGTACTCGAGGATTGACAGTTATCTACGGGAGATGGGATTTCAACGGAGTGAGGTTGACCACAACCTGTACTTCTTGACAGGTGAGGTGCCTCTCATACTGGTCTTATATGTGGATGATCTCTTTTTGACAAGAGATGAGAGGCTGATTGGGCACTCCAAGTCCAACCTTGCTGTGGAGTTTGAGATGAAAGACCTTGGGCTGATGCATTACTTTCTAGGCTTGGAGATTTGGCAGAGAGATGGATGCTTCTTCATTGGACAGCGGAAGTATGTAGTTGAGATATTGAAGAGATTCAGGATGGAGGACTGCAAGCCTATGGCCATACCTCTAGTTTCCAACTGGAGGAAGATTGATGCATCAGGATCAGACGGATTTGATCCTACCTTGTATCGTTAGCTTATCGGATCACTTATGTATCTGGTTAACACACGGCCAGACATCAGCTTTGCAGTCAAATCTTTGAGCTTGTTCATGGTGGACCCTCGGAGAGTGCATTAGACGACTGCGAAGCACATACTTCGCTACATCAGAGGTACAGTGGAGTATGGATTGGTTTATGAGCGCAGGGGGAGTGTACAGTTAGCAGGATTCACGGATGCTAAATGGGAAGGATGTATAGAGGACGAGAATAGTACTTCAGGCTGTTGTTTCAGCATTGGATCAGGGGTTGTGTCTTGGTTCAGCAGGAAGCAAAAGTCAGTTGCATTGAGCTCAGTAGAGGCTGAGTACACGGCAGCCAACATGGCTACTTGTGAGGGTATGTGGCTGAGGAAGTTACTTGCAGGGTTGTTCGAGTGTGAGCTAGAGGCTACAGTAGTTCACTATGACAATCAGAGTGGCATCAGGCTATCTGAGAATCCAGTGTTCCATGACCAGAGCAAACACATAGACATTAGGTACCACTTCTTGAGAGATTGTGTTCAGAGGGGAACCATTCAGTTGGAGTACATACAGACAGATGAGGAGGTGGCGGAAATTTTGACCAAGGCACTTTGCAGACAGAGTTTTGTGAAGTTCAGGGATAAGTTGGGGTTGTTATTGAATCTCTTCCTCGTTGAGAGGGAGTGTTAGATTAGCAGCAACAAGGAAGGTCTTCCTACATGCAAGTGTCATTGCATGCAGAAGAATTTAAAACAGGAAACCAGTTGTATTTAAATTTTTCTGAGGTTTACTTTGGAAAATAATTAAAGTGATCTAATTAATTATTGACTTTAAGTGAAAGTGAAATTAGGGTTTTTGCTTTACCTAAAGTTATATAAGAGAGGTCAATTGGTTGAGAGGACACACACACACTTGTATTTCGACAGAGACAGGATACAAACAGGGAGAAAGTCAGACAAAAGATTTAGCTGGGAAGACGGAGGATCGAGAAGCAAGTTCACTGAGCGGATAAAACCCACACAGGTCAACGGGCATGAGCTGCAGAGAGAGGTTGTACTATTCTGTATGAATTTCGTACAGACCGTACGGATTCCGTACAGTCGTACGGATCCACATGTGTGAGGCCATATAGCTAGGTCGTACACTCTTGCAAGAGGGTGTTGAGGTTTAGCTGGGGGTTTGTCCGGTGATTCTTTCGTGTAGCCATATTCGCCAGGTTTGGGTGAATTTGTAGTGATTATAACGTTCCATATTTTCTCATAATAAAATCTATATCTGACTGCTTGCACCGGTTTTCCCATCTTGAGTTTTTCCAAGGCTTTCCATACCCAAAATAATTGTCATTATTGTGATGTGATGTTGTGATTTATTTCTCAGTTTTATATTCCGCTGCATACTGTAAAAGATATTCATGTGTGGTTATCAGTAGAGATCTTGCATGCAATGTTATCCCTCGTTTGAATATTAAAGGAAAATTTACATAAAGATCCTCATAGAGCTTGTTCTTAGCTTGGATGTGAGTTGTACACATGTTATTAAAGTTCAATGGGCTATTTTCAATTTAGCTTATCCATTTGTGAGACACCACCATCCTCTATTGTTCATTTGTCATGTGTGTCACTGTGGTCGTGTGTAATTATCAACATTCTGAAAGATCATATGATCAAAGTCAACTACAAGTCTTTTCCCCTAGCCTTAGCCTTGTTCTCCATCCTCACCCAACATTAACACATTGTTTACACTTTGTAAGTATGCCACGAATAAGTAGACTTCCAGAAGGTTCCAAGATTGTTCAGAAGCACAGGTATATCTTGCTGACTATTATTATTATTGTCACCATGATTATGAATAACATTGATTTAAGCTTGGTTTTGACATACACCAGTAGAGCATTTCTTACCCTGGATGCTTATAGGATCATATTAATGCAATATCTCACCTTCAGTTTGGATACTTTGACCTAGTCAACCCAGTTGACCAAGTCAAGCACGGTTCCCAAGGCAGTGACTTAAAAAACAACATAGTCTATATTTGTTCCAGACATGCCCAGGACCAATACTACGATTTTCGTTTTGAGAGTTTGGCCCTGGTTCTCCTAATAAGTAATTATTATCAATTAATTATTGGTCAAATGATCAAATTTTATTATAGATAACAGTATGTTGGGTTCTCCTAGAGCAGAGCAGTGTTCCACGGGGTATGAGTAGTCACTTATACAATTCTTCTGTCTCTAAATCATCTAAAAACATTCAGTTTTCCCCAGTTCTCATCCTAGGCAGAGTTATGGTAGATTTATCATTTTCCAGAGGATGTACCAACAAAAATGAACTAGGAATTTCACTGAAAAAATCGATTTAGCCAATTAGGTCAAGGAAATGGATTGGAAATTTGGTAGTTGATGTGCCTCAGCGTCTTGGACAGTCCCTCAGCAGTTTTCAGTCAGTAGATGCCCTGATTATTTTATTTTGGCTCAGCCAGTGAGGAAATCCCCCTAAGGGGCGCCCCCTCTACTTGGCTAATGATGTATTTATTGTTATATCATATGATTTGAAGTTGTTAAGGGGCCTAGGGTGAATTAAGCCCCTAGTGACCCCCTCTCATGTATTACTATGTCACGCTTTATGTTATATCGTGACTCTCACCTATGATAGGCGTCCTTGAGCAAAGCACGCCCCCTTGGTTGACTCAGTCACTTGATCCATGTATTGATCTTTGTATTTTTTATCTCCACCGTCGAAGATGTCTTAATCTTAACCGTCGGATGATAGTTGGTTAGAATGTGGGCACACTCTCAAACTATTTAAAAGGTGAACCCCCCATTATATTCATGAGATATTTCACCAGAATATTGAATAGAGGATTTGTCTGGGATTACTCTCTGTGTGTCTTGTGAATGAGTTGATGATCTGATGATTGGCATTGTTGCTCTTCTGTACTGAGCTTGTTTCGGGATATATCTTGCATTTTTTCATTTACCCATTACATCTGTAGGAAAGGAGGCACGCTAGGAGAGAGAGGGCGCATCTCTGGGGAAACTCACCATTTGTTCAACTCTTAGGTTTTCGGTTCAGGGAGTATCTCTTTCTCTATGAATTTTTACTTCTTATCCTTTCCTTATTCTGTAAATCCTGTTCGTTTTTCTAATCCTCTGAATTTTCTCTGATTGGGCAGGTTGAAGAGGGCGCTTGGGTGATTGGTTGAAGCTCAACAACATCAAGATTCTCTCCAAAAAAGTTCATTTAATCAAGGAGGCAGCACTCTTCATCATTTCTGAGGTCATCTGCAAAATCCAAGTACGTCTCACAGGTAATTTCTCTCTCATTTAAT
Source organism: Pseudotsuga menziesii (assembly GCA_001517045.1). Classification (NCBI taxonomy): domain Eukaryota; kingdom Viridiplantae; phylum Streptophyta; class Pinopsida; order Pinales; family Pinaceae; genus Pseudotsuga; species Pseudotsuga menziesii. Next base: position 1,481,872 of record LPNX010790061.1, on the reverse strand, counting down.
TTCTTTATGCATTTCCCATCATTGCTTTCATTGAAAAACCCTTGTTTAGCATTAGGAAAAATCATCGACCAAATTGCACTAGGAAAATGCAATTTTGGCGATCTGGGTTTTGTCGGCCACGTTGAAAAATCCCCTCCCTCAAAAATGTCAAGCTTGGACTCCTCTACCCATCTCCAGGCACTAGTTTCAGTCTGGGAGAAAACGCCCATGTCTTTCCACTATCAAATCATTCATCCAAGTTAGTGTGCAGGAAGACGTAATTATCAATATCAACTACGTCCTAGGGATTTCTCAATTATCTGCTTAAATCCCCCTAAGGTCCGGGTTTGATCATTTGAACCAGCACACTAAAATCCTATATCCGATTCAAATCTTCACAAGCGACCTGATATATTCACTTGAGTAACATTTCCATCCTAGAATAACCACCCTACTCAGGTATCCTTAATTTGTGGCTCATCCTTAAATCTAGGGTTTCAGACACTCACCTTAGGTATTCTCCGTCAAAAATCTGATCTGGTGATTTTTCTTAGATCTTTCCTTTCAGGATCAATCTAGGTCTCCCTCTTTGTCACTTGGGCTTCTCTAGTGGCATAAACCGAAGGAATCCCTAACCAACGTGACAACCACCCATCTTTTGGGGGTTAGGGTTTTCGTAGGTCGTGACTTTGGTTGCATGACCCCTCTACCATCCAGTATTGGATTCATCTATCGGGGCAACTACAAGATCCGTGATAACAAGTATATTAGTAAGGAAGTTCCAAATCCAGAGGGAGATGAGTGTAAGGCTATTAGCCTATTCATAAGAAGAACTTGGTTAAGGCCAAGAGGATCATTGCAGATTCTATTAAGGATCATCTCATCCCCCATGTGTCATCCTTGAGGACACCTAAGGAAGTGTTCGATGCTTTGACGAAGTTGTTCGAAGGAAAAAACATCAATCGAAGATGACATTGAGGAACCAACTAAAGAATGTGAAGATACAAAGCTCAAAGACCATGAATGTGAAGATACAGAGCTCAAAGACCATGCAATCCTACTTCACAAGGGTTTCTCAAATCAAGCAACAACTTGAAGCAGTCGAAGAGAATGTAGGAGAAGGAGAGATTGTTATGATCACCTTGAATGGTCTCCCAAGATCATGGGATTCATTCATTCAAGAAATATGTACAAAAAGAAGGTTGATCTCTTTCAGCAGACTCTAGAAAGAATGCACACAAAAAGAAGCTCGACTCATAACAAGAGAAGAGAAGATGGGAGCAACTGAAGATCAAGCTCTCACAGCTCACACTAGAAGAAAGGAGGAGGACCACCATCACAACAAGAGGAAGGACCATCATCAATGTTGACCACCTAACCAACTAGGTGGCCAACCATGTACTATGTGCATTGAAGATGAGAAAAAAGTACTTGATAAAGTTTTTTCAAGCGAGGCAACTCTTCGTCTTATCTTTTCTCCATGAAATTGCCCCACCCCTACAAGGGATATTGTAATGAGATGTTAGCATGAAGGTCTAGTTTTTGTATACCTTAGTTTCCTAGGACTTTTCATTAGGGAAGTCCTTTCATTGAGTCTTTTTTCCCTTGGATAATTAAAATTCATTTTTAGTGATTTTAATTATATGAGTTTTTCACTCAAAAATACCTCCAAAGTGGTGAAAAGCGTTCTAATGATCGATTCCACGGGGTGACTAAAGCCTAGGAATGTTCTATGTAACCATGCTAGACACTATTTTGAGTTTTGCGGTATTTCAATAGGTTTTACCAAAGATTTTTTAATTTTTGGTGATTAAAAATTGTCCCTCAGTATAAAAATGTTGTAATAAAAAGAGGGTTAAATGGTATCTACTGCCCATGAATAGGGGTATGGGTACTCAAAATCAATGGCATGAGCCCCCCTACACCCTTGGGCAAAGTTTGAAGTTGCCCCACATTCAAATCCACTAAATTAGCATCCCAACAGGATTATTTACAAAATTTGAAAATGCTAAGATCTATATGGCATGTTTAAGAAGCAAGAGGATTGAATTGGTCCCCCAGCAACAAAGTCCGACAAATCAATCTCTCACATCATTGGAGGCAAAAGAAACCATGCTAGTATCTTGTATGTTCCTTGCTAAGAACTAAAGCTTTGTAATATNATTGGTCCCCCAGCAACAAAGTCCGACAAATCAATCTCTCACATCATTGGAGGCAAAAGAAACCATGCTAGTATCTTGTATGTTCCTTGCTAAGAACTAAAGCCTTGTAATATCCCAAACTGATATTTTCCTGTTTATGTGTATACTGTAGATGGCTAATAGACTTACTCCTTAATCAAATAGGAAAGCAAACCCCGAACTCTGCATGCATGCAGTTGCATGCAAATATGTGCCCTAGAAAAATACTAAGATGCTATAAAATAGGAGAAATCAATGCATGTACATACCAGTATATAGATCAGCTAATGGTGAAGAGACTGGTTCCAGCATGCAAGGATTCTACCGGAGGAATAAGGAGATACACCAAATCGTCCTCCACAGGTGAATGCGCCCTCCTCTCAAACTATATAAGCTCCAAAATAATAAATAAGCTGCTGCTAGAAGCCTGGATGATGTTCACTAGGGTTATAATACCCCTTTGATGATGATGGAAGCAACATGCAGAAGTTCTGAACCTTGTAGGTAGGAAAACGAATTGCTTTGTCTCTAATCACGGTGACACGGTGTGACGATGAAACCCTCTGGCTGGATGAATAATCAACCTCCCGGAATAACTGTTGAATGTAACCTGATGATGAACTAGTGCTGAACCTGGATGATCCAACCTAATGATGAACTAGGGCAGATAGATTTCGCTGCCGAAATACACCAGTTAGCTGAGCATGCGCTCAACCCCAACTTAGCTTGCCGAGCTCTCCAATTTGACTCCACAAATCAATTATCACATAAGTGACTTCTCCATTCACTTTATCTTTCTTTTATAACTCTCAACTGTAAAAACCCTAACTTTTGACCTAATTAGGTCACTTTATCTTCTAATTTGCAGTTGACTTGCATGCATGCACATGGAGACTTAATCGGGTGCATGCATCATTAAATAATGCCCGGATGTCATGCATGTAGGTGGCCTTTGGCTCTAAAGGCCCTCTTCGATCCAATGGTGATATAATATTGATGCCCTAGATCTTCTATATATGGCATCAGTCTTCAGCTGATTCCTTGACTGTCAGTACTCGCTCGAACCTATAGGAATCACATAGGTTAGCGGGTTGGTCCTCAATGCCTAAGCAGAAGAGGACATTACAGTCCTCCCCGCTCGAATTTGCTTGTCCTCAAGCAACTGTAAAGTTGGGTGCTGTAATACATGTTCTGCCTCCCAAGTAGCCTCCTCTATAGGCAGATCTTTCCACTGAACCAAGTAATCTCTAGTGATTCTGTTCCTCAGTTTCCGCTCTCGCACCTCTAAGATGTGCTCCGGAATCAGAACCAATTGCCCCTCGTCATCAAGGGGAGGCAGCTCGGAAGATGTAACAATCTGTTGACCAGCCACCTTCTTGAGATTGGAGACATGAAATACATTGTGAATCTTGCTCTCTGGGGGTAGTTCTAGCTCATATGCTACCTCTCCGACCTTCCAAATTATCTTGTATGGACCATAGAAACGAGGTTGGAGTTTTTTTGCTCCTTTCTTTTTAAGAGATGACTGTCGGTAAGGGTGGAGGCGTAAATAAACGAAGTCTCCCACCTCAAAACTGCGCTCAACTCTGTTCATGTCTGCATATATCTTCTGTTGATTCTTAGTAGCCTGTATGTTCTCCCTGAGTATCTTGAGGATATTTTGACCCTCCTGAATCCACTCCTTGGCCTTGGGGGCCCTGGTATGGCCAAATATCCGGTCTGCAAAAGTGGAAGCATCATACCCATACAGGGCTCGGAAAGGGGTCATCCTAATGGTCATATGGTAGGTGGTGTTGTAACAATGTTCACCCAAGTGTAACCATTTGATCCATGTCCTTTGCTGACCTGATACGTAATTTCTCAAGTATCCCTCAATCCATTTATTAACAATCTCTGTCTGCACTCTACGGATGATAACTTGTGCTCATGGCTAACTCGGTCCCCACTAACCAGAAAAGCTCTTGCCAAAAGGCTCCTATGAATTTGCTATCCCTGTCACTGACAATGGTCTTGGGTAACCCATGGAGTCTAAATACCTCTCTGAAAAATAGTTCTACTACCTGTGCTGCTGAATAATCTAATGATATGGCAAAGAGGTGAGCAAACTTAGTCAATCTGTCCACTACTACGTACAAGCAGTCTCTGCCTTGGACCTTGGGCAGCCTAGTAATGAAGTCCATATAAATGCTCTCCCATTTCTGCTCAGGAATAGGTAAGGGATGTAGTAAACCAACCGGGTGGATGTGCTCTATTTTGTTTTGTTGGCACAAGCTGCACTCCCTCACATGTTGTATCACATCTTTCTTGAGGCCCTTCATTGAGAACCTTTCTCTAATCTGTCTGTAGGTCTTAAGAAACCCCTGATGCCCTGCTAATGGTGAATCGTGCGATGCCTGTAAGATTTTCTTCTTGAGGGGAGACTCTGGAACCAAGAAGATTCTGTTTTTGTAGTATATGATATCATCAATGACCCTGTACCTATCATCCTAAATCTGTCCATCAAATAGCTCGCAAGCAAACTTATCTTTGGAGTACTCAACCAAAAGATGAGACCTCCAAAACTGATGAGATGCTCATAAGGGATAAAGTAGTTGGTCATCTAGAAAGTGCATCGGCCACTACATTGCTCTTCCCCTTTACGTACTCAATCTCGAAGTCATAAGCCTGAATTTTACTTACCCATTTCTGTTGTCTCTCGTTTAGCTCTTTCTGCTGTAGGAAGTATTTCAGGCTGTTGTGATCTGTCTTAACCTTGAACCTAGCACCTACTAAGTACTGCCTGAACTTGGTTAGCGCATGGAGGATAGCTAACATCTCTTTGTCATATATCGAATAGTGGCGCTCATAGTCTTTGAGCTTCCTGCTCTCAAATGCAATGGGGTGGTTGTTCTGCATTAAAACTGCCCCAATTCCCTCTCCTGAAGCATCACATTCTAACACAAAGGATTGAGAAAAGTCTAGTAAAGCTAATATTGGGCATGAACTCATTACCTCCTTCATTTTCTCGAATGTTTGTTGTGCTGCCTCCGACCAACTAAATGCTCCCTTCTTGGTAATATCTGTGAGGGGTGCGGTCATCTGTGAGAATTCGCTGACATACCTCCTGTAGTAGGTGCAAAGGCCCAAAAAGCCCCTCAGTTCTGTCACATTTTTAGGTGTAGGCCAATCCAAAATTGCCCGAATCTTCTCTAAGTGCACCTGGACCCCGTTGGCCCCTATCACATGTCCTAATTACAACATCTCCTGCATGCCGAACTCACACTCGAACATTTTGGCACATAGTGACTGCTCATGTAGAATACCAAGTACTTCATCAAGATGTCTCAAATGTTCTTCCCAAGTCCGACTGTATATGAATATGTCGTCAAAGAATACCAGAATATATTTACGCAACTATGTCCTGGAGATATGGTTCATGCATGATTGGAAAGTAGCTAGTGCATTAGTGAGCCCAAATGGCATCACTAGAAACTCATAATGTCCGTAGTGGCAATGGAAAGAGGTTTTTGGAACATCCTGTTCCCTGACCCGAATCTGAAGGTACCCTGAGCAGAGATCAATTTTGGAAAAGTACTTTGCCCCCTGTAGTTCATCCATTAACTCATCAATCCTAGGGATGGGATACCTGTTCTTTATGGTCTTCTTATTGAGTGCCCTGTAATCAATGCACATGCGTAAGGTTCCATCCTTTTTCTTCACTAGCACTACTGAAGATGCAAAGAGACTGGAGCTAGGTTTGATGTATCCCAGCTTGAGTAGTTCCTTGATTGTACTCTCGATCTCATCTTTATACCTCTTGAGATGTCTGTAAGGAGTGGTGATAACTACTTGGGTCCCCTCTAACTCAATAATGTGCTCAAATCCCCTATCTGGAGGTCGACCTGCTGGAAGGTCTCCGAATACTACCTTGTGCTTCTGTAGTAAGGCCTCTATATCTACTGGATGTTGTGTGGCCTCATCTGGCGGTTTCCTGAAGGTAACCATACACTCTGCAACCCACTCAATATCTCCCTGCCGGAGTACTGCCTCCATCCTGTGTGATGTCACTGCTGTGGGAGGATAGGTATTCATCCCTCTCAATACCACCTTCTGTCCTTCTGCTCCTATAAACCCCATCTCCATGGTCTGGTAATTTGTGGAATACTTCCCTATGGAATACAGCCACTAAACTCCTAGTACCACATTCATGTCAGGTACATCTACCACATAGAATGTATCTATCACTGTATAATTCCCAAGCGTTACCTTTAATTTAGGAATCCTCTAACTACACTCCATGGTGTGACCTGCTGCTACTACCGAAAACCCATCAAAGCTCTCAGTCTTAATGTCTCTCTTTTTAACCCATGCAGCATCAATGAAGTTGTGGGATGCCCCACCATCTATCAGTACTCCCACTCTGTGGCCCTGTACGGTACCTCTGATCCGAAGAGTGTGGAATCTAGGAACCCCTGTCATGGTAGCAATGGTACCTCCTGAGGCCTGTCCCTTAGCAACTATCTCTGTTGTCTCTCCCTGCTCCTGATCCTGGTAATGCTCATCCTCCTCATTGTCGGAATAAGCCTCTATGTAGTAGGCCTTTCCTTTTCCTAAACATCTGTGACCTAGTATCCATGGTTCCTGGCAAGTGAATCATAAATTTTTTCTTCTAAGGTCCTGCCGGGTATCATTGTCCATCCATTCTTTCTTGGGCCATGGTTTCCTTTCTTTATCTTTAATAGGAACATTGGTCCTGGGAAGAAACCTATTTTTGGGCACTGCATCCTGCAAGTCTCTAGTCCGTCTGATGGCATCTATTAGGGTGGTGGGCCTATAAGACTTGACCCATCCCCGTAAGGATTCAATGAGAGCCTCAGTGAACAACATAATCAACCTACTCTCTGATATATCTGTGACCATGATTGCTATCCTCTGAAACTCAGAAATAAAAGCATCTGCACTCCTTGTCTGCTTGAGCTGTGCCATCTCCCTAAAGTGTACCTCTGGATCCTTCCGATCAAACCGCTTAATGAGCCTCTGTGTAAAATCTGTGTATGAGGTGATGGTGTTGTGACCCAGTGTCACTAACCTGTGGTACCACCACTCATGTGCTTCTCCGTCCAAATGCAAAGTAGCCAATTTAATGGCATCTGTCTCAATCATGGGGTTGAACTGGAAGTATGTATCCAACTTCTGCACCCAATTCCTAGCTGGGCCACCCCGGGTGCCCTCAAAGGTAGGGATAGTCAGTTTCCCTACGGTGCACTGTAACTCATAGTTCTTGGTGAATGGCCTATTGTAAGCTTTGGGTTTGTTCTTACTTTTAAAGTGGCAGAAGTCAGTGAAGGTCATGGCTGAATGGAAGTCCTCTCCTAAAGCCCTATATTCTTTCAGATAGTCACTCATGGGTTCTTCTAGTTCTGCTTGTGCTAGAGGCACTGCAGCTGGACTATCTAAGAATTGAGGCATGGTAGGTCGGAAAGGCTTGTATATATGGGGATGGCTCTGCATGTTGGTATGTAAGTGCTCCCTACTACTGCTGGTGGATACCCTATCACTGTTGGGAAATAAGGGACTGTGTGGGGTGGGCCCATTCTTCTCAGTCATTTGCCTGAAGGTGCTCATCATTTCTTTTTTCCCAGTGGTGAGTTCTTTTATGGCTGATATGAGACTATTGAAAGCTATTTTATCATCATCGGCCATTGTTTCTTTGCCTTTTTCAAACTGGGACTCTCTGTTCCCCAAATCTATGTCCTCTAACTCCTCTTCTCTGTCTCTATACCTCTGTCTCCTGTGAGTAATGTTGTATGGGTCTCCTGGATTCATTTATAATTTTTGCAGGCCCACAGCTGGCAAGGAAAATAGCTCTGATACCACTGTAATATCCCAAACTGATATTTTCCTATTTATGTGTATACTATAGATGGCTAATAGACTTACTCCTTAATCAAATAGGAAAGCAAACCCCGAACTTTGCATGCATGCAGATGCATGCAAATATGTGCCCTAGAAAAATACTGAGATGCTATAAAATAGGAGAAATCAATGCATGTACATACCAGTATATAGATCAGCTGATGTTGAAGAGACTGGTTCTAGCATGCAAGGATTCTGCCGGAGGAATAAGGAGATACACCAAATCGTCCTCCACAGGTGAATGCGCCCTCCTCTCAAACTATATAAGCTCCAGAATAATAAATAAGCTGCTGCTGGAAGCCCGGATGATGTGCACTAAGGTTATAATACCCCTCTGATGATGATGGAAGCAGCATGCGGAAGTTCTTAACCCTATAGGTAGGAAAATGAATTGCTTTGTCTCTAATCACGATGACACGGTGTGACGGTGAAACCCTCTGGCTGGATGAATAATCAACCTCCCGGAATAACTGCTGAATGTAACCTGATGATGAACTAGTGCTAAACCTGGATGATCCAACCTGATGATGAACTAGCGCAAATAGATTTCGCTGCCGAAATACACCAATTAGCTGAGCATGCGCTCAACCCCAACTTAGCTCGCTGAGCTCTCCAATTCGACTCCACAAATCAATTATCACATAAGTGACTTCTCCATTCACTTTATCTTTCTTTTATAACTCTCAACTGTGAAAACCCTAACTTTTGACCTAATTAGGTCACTTTATCTTCTAATTTGTAGTTGACTTGCATGAGTGCGCATGGAGACTTAATCGGGTGAATGCATCATTAAATAATGCCCAGATGTTATGCATGCAGGTGGCCCTTGGCTCTAGTGGCCCTCTTCGACCCAATGGTGATATAATATTGATGCCCTAGATCTTCTATATATGGCATCAGTCTTTGGCTGATTCCTTGACTGTCAGTACCCGCTCAAACCTATAGGAATCACATAGGTTAGCGGGTTGGTCCTCAATGCCTAAGCAGAAGAGGACATTACAAGCTCCTCAATTTAGGGACAAGGATAGGAAAGGAAATTATGGACAACTCATCTTCATAACCTTAAGAATATTATTTTGGGAGGGGCAAGGAAGCTTCATGCAACAATGAATAACTTTTCATGGTTTCTTGGAAGTTTCTTCTAGACTATAGTTTCTTAACTTTTGTCCCTGTGAATGATTTCAATAAATGATGATCCTAGTTAAAGTTACCAATTTGGCAATTTATCGTAATCAAATATAAGGTTCAACTTCCATGGTTCCTACAACAGAAAATAGAAATATTTTGGTTCTAGAAACTAAACCATGGGATGGAAGACAAGTTCTTTCACATGGTATTGATCCAATANTATAAGGTTCAACTTCCATGGTTCCTACAACAGAAAATAGAAATATTTTGGTTCTAGAAACTAAACCATGGGATGGAAGACAAGTTCTTTCACATGGTATTGATGCAATACTAAATAATCCAGAAAACTCATTGTTAGTCAAACATAAGGCACTAGAAGTTCATTGGTACGGCAGAGTGCTTTCTGTAATCATGACATAGTTTCGACCTCCACAGAGCATGCTTGCGCATGTTAATATAGGTTCATGCTTAGATGAGATAAGAAAACAAGGCCAAGTGCAAGTCCTATGTAATTTTGACAGCATAGATGCCCCTTGGACACAACTACTTAGCCAAACAGCTTTATGAATTTGACAATGTACTTTCCCCGAGAATAAATAAGAGTGTCTTCATTTTTTGCCTATCAAAGAAATTGCAGCACAGCAAAAATCTCATTCACTGGGGAATAAAACTGATGTCTTAAAGTATTCAACAATACCACTCCACTATATTTGTTTTTTGAGGATGCTTCATATATTACTTCAGAGAAGAAATAAGTACACATCAAAATTCAAAGTGATTACACCATCTGGACAACAAGAGTCACAGGAAAGTCTCGGTACTCACTATTTAGTAGTAATAACAGTATTTCTATGAATAATCAATAACACTATGAAAGGAGCAACAACAACCTGATCTATAGTTCCAAGGGTTAAGAATGCTAATAAAATAGCCAATAATTCTGATTGATTTAGACCCAAAGTATTCCATGTAGCTACACCTCCAACAATAGCAGCAATTTGTAAGTTTCTTCTTACAGCACCCAATGTCGTGTCCACGGGAGAGAGGAAGCGTGTTGTGTCTATTTTATTCAATCTCAAGTCCTCCAATGAATATATTTTTTGTGGTACCTATAACAAAAGAACCATGGTGAGCCCATAGCATATATTTATAACAAGAAATAAAACATATAAATTACAAATAATTCTTATGCCTCTTGTGACCTTGGGTTTTTCATAAAATTTACCACTACATATTGACTTGCTGACCATCCTGGAAGCCCACATGGAAATTGCACCATAGTAGAGGAGTAGCCGACCTTTTGAGCATTATATGGTATATTTCATGATGAAAGGTAATTACTACTAATTAGTAATTACTCATAAATAGTGAAGTGCTCCATGCATAAGGGTGCGTTAACATATTTTATTGCATTATTTAATGAAGAAGACTTGACAGAAGGTTTCAAGGGACCACTATGTAGGAGAGGGGCAAAGTGGACCCTTTTACAAAATTTTGCACACATGTGGAGAGGGGTTTTCCTTTATTACATGACATGTGGCATTAGAGGCTCATTAAAAGCATGTAACCTAAAGAAGATAAGAATACGGGAACATTCCACTTTATGAGGGATAGGTAGGATTTGGGACACCTTATCTCCATAAATCAAGCATTAGGGAGCACTTGCCTAGGAGAGAGATAAAGTGGACCCTTTCACAGTTTTACACACTTTTGCACACATGTGGAGAGGTGTTTTCCTTTATTATATCAATATGACATGCCGCATTAATGGCTCATTCAAAGCATATGACCTAGTCAAATAAGGTAAGAATAGGGGAGCACTCCAGTTTACAATGGATATGGGGGATTTGAAACACCTTATCTCCACAAATCAAGCATTAAATGAGGATCCCCTTATAGGAGATGATGACATTTGGCAATGTTGACCATTTCCAAACCCTAAAATGTGCCATTTAGAGAAGCACTTCATTCCTAGATTTTTGGGATCTTCTAATGAATAATTTAATGGAAAAGAGGTCTGATTGGAGGCAATAAAAGGAAGGAAACATCTCATTTGTAAGGTGAAGTTCAAGAGGATGAAAATCCCCCCTAAGGCTAAAGACTTTGTAATTGCAGGTGAAGGGAGAAAGGACTTGACGAATTGGAGCTTCCATCTTCTTCTTTTTCTCATGGATCTCATGTATGTAAGCCTGCCATTTATGTATCGCTGCCATATCTTTTTGTAAAAGGCTGTTTTTGCTTATCATAGTGGGTTGTTCTTTGCTGATAGATGAGAGCGAAGTGTGGTCTCTAAACCCCCTTCACTCCATTGATTTCAGATTTGAATCATGATGTATTCAGGGGTTGTTCCTTCAATAGAAAACTGTCTCTTTTACTCTAATCTCATCTTTGAAATCTTATGTGGCTGCAAGAAGTTTATAGATGTGTTGTTTTGTCTCTCTTGAACATTTCATGTGGCTGTCACATATATATCAGATCTGTCTATGACTGATAATATTTGCTTTGTGGTGGTTTTATCACATCTTCTTCATCCACATTCAAGTTCCATTTGTTACCTGGACTAAAAGCAATTTCATTCTACGCACTTAAAGGACAGGTTTGTAGTCCTATTATGGAATTCCCCCTTGTGCTGGAGGCGAGCCAGCCCAAAAGTGAGGAGGATGAAAACTGAGCTGGCAATGGGTGATGTCCCCAATTTCCCCTAGGATTTGTACTTGATGATTGGACTTATCTCTTGAAGTGCAAATTTTAGAGGTAAGATGGTCCATCCTATTTATCTACATGTTTGATTTTAGCATGCTTATTCACCAATGGAAGAGTATAACTATAGTAAAATCTTTTACAACACATACCTCGCACAAACTCCTCATATAGAAGGGTGAATTCTATGCTATGCCTTGTAGAAGTAGAAATTGCCTTGTGGTTTCCTTATAGAAATTATCTTGTATTCATAATGGTATTTGTTGTCACTATTGTAGCTGGGCTACCATGATGCAACAGATGGATATTTTCTCTTTTTCCTAAGCCAATCATACACATGAGGATATAGCATGGATTGATTTGCAGCATGACCCATTCAGAGCCTTATTCAACACTAGATGCAGAGCAGTCCCTTGCCATGACTGAAATTTCCTAGTCCATTGAGATGACCTTGGTAGTGACATAGTCCATTTGAGCAAAGCAACAGAGATGGTACATACTTGACAGACATAGTGGCACTTCAGTTAGAGACATATTATGGTGAGATCAGGTATATTGCTTCCTGGTTCTAGCTTGCTCTCTAGTGTAAATTAACACCTTTGACTTATCATGCTCTAATGATTATGGTGACCCATGCTTTACACAAACTTATCTTATCCTGCTATGCTGGTTCCACCTTATCACTTGTCTCCATACATCCAGTCTTCATCTGTATTGCTCTATCCTTGATTTATGACTTAAACCTATGAGATTGAAGAGCTTTTCCCCACTTTGACCTCTGTGCATGATGGAACCCATGTTTTCTTTGTGTCTCTGGCTTTGGAGTATGTGGCCAGGTTTTTTTCCTTCTGCTTGTATGATGCCTTGTGGAAAGGATGTGCGGCCAATGTCACCGGATGGTTTTCCTTTAGTCCTTGAACCAAGTAGCCCTAATAAAAGTATCTTTAGACACTAAAGCATCGGAACACATAAATGTTAAATCTTAATGATGCAAAAGCAAGCTGCAATTAGTAGTGCTTCTAAGCACTAATGCCCGATGAAATAAATGTTATAAAACTAGTCAATGGCCAAGGGATGAGTGCTCATCCTTTGTTTGATGTAAGTCCATTTTTCCTTATAGGGCAACAGGGTGGCAAATCTGTTGGGGCTATGGACGCTCACTAGCAACGGAGCTATGTCGAGTCATTATCTAGAGCCCAAAAGGCTATCCAGGGAACCTACCCTTGGAGGTTGGCTAGTATCTGTTGAAATCCTTAAATGTTGCAAAGTTAAATGTTTTGTGAAATGGATACTTGTTAGAGTCTAAAGGAAACAAGCCCAAGTACTCTACCCATTTGTGAGACACCACCATTCCCTAGTGTTATGCCATGCATATGTCACTGTGGTTGTGTGTATTTGTTATCACTCAGAGAGATCACATGGTCAAAGTCAACAAGAAGTTAGCACCCTTTACCTTAAGCCTTGTTTATCCACCGTCACCCGGCTTTAGGAAATGAGTTAAACTTTGTAAGTATGGCATATACAAAGGGATTCATAGAAAGATTCGAAGATCAGTCATGGACACAGGTAAATTTTTCCTGCTTATTATTATTATTATTATTGTCACCATGATTATGAATAGTATGTTTTAATTAGGTATTAATATACATCTTGAAGCATCTCTTACCTTAAATGCATGAAAAGTCATCCAGATTATTATCTCACCTTTAGATGGAGTACTTTAACCAGGTCAACCTAGTTGACCAAGTCAATCACATTTCCCAAGGCGGTGACTACAAAATCAAGATTGGTTATATATGTTCCAAACATGTCCAACAGACATACTATAGAGTTAGTTTTTAAGATATGGCCACAATTTTGAGTTTCAGTGATTATTATCACTATTATTATTCCGGTCAAATTTTTTTTATGATGAGATGTTGATGATGATGGCACTCCCTAGGCGTTACGAGGGAATAGAGGGTGCAAGTAGTCACCATTACCATTCTCCTATGTCTCTATATCCGCTTTTGTAGTCAGTTTGTCGCAGGATGCAGCCGGTAGAGAGTTATTGGCGTTTTTATAGTTCCGCGATGATGTACCAACATAAAATTTGTAGAAAATGGACTATGAAATTACAAAAGGAAATCGATTTGGCTAGGATGGTCAAGGAAATGGAATGGGATGGTTTTGTGATGATATATGATGGCTTTATGGATCATTCTTCACCAATTTCACTCAGCATGGGGGTCGACGTCATTTTATTGACTTCTCTAGGGAGGACATCCCCCATGGGGCCCCTCACCTTAGTTATTGATGTATTGTCATGTTATATCTTATGTGGTTGTATTATGAGGGACCTAGGGTGATTTATGTCCCTAAGGCGCCCCTTCTCATGTATTACATTGTTATATTCTAGCATTTTGATGTATTACGCCTCATTAAGGCGTCCTTGGGAAAAAGTGCACCCCCCTTTGCGATGATCCATGTGCTCAATCCATGTAAAAGTTGTTGAGTTTTGGGATAACTCAAGATGTCATCCATGTGATCTTCCTAGCATGGAGGCACTTTTATCAGTATTAGTAGGAGGGTAGAGTGTGAGATGCACTCTGCCAAGTGTCATGGATCCAGCAGCAGAGAGATGTAGTGAGGTAAGTCAATTTTTCCAGTTACATGCAAAAGTGCATGCATGCATTTTTTAATGCAGCAGTATGATTTATGTAGAAAAGTGAAATTAGGGTTTTGGAACCCTAATTAGGGTTTGGTGACCTAATTTCTCAGTGACTTATAAAAGGACATCCAATGTGTAAAAATCATTCATCTTTTGTGAGCATCAGGAGATTAGAGCAGCTGAGACCATCAGTTGACCTAGGAGGGTGAACCATCTGAGATAGTCAGCACGCATTTTGAGCAGTGAGAGGAAAGATCTTCAGATTTTGAATTATTTCATCGAAGCAGTGAAAGAGAGAGTCTTCACCGAGTTTCTTCGGAGACTGAAGAGCAGCAGCAACGTCAGCAGCTGGAGGAGGATGTGAGTAGCAACACATCACACGTGTGGGACGTGAGGGAGGCTGAGAGGGCCCAGAGAAGCTAAGGGCCTTCATCAATGACTGAGACGTCTTCAAGGATCAATCAGAGTCAGACTGATAGCAGATCAGATGAGACGTGCTTCAGATGAGTGAGGGCGCAGCTGTACAGCTGGGGGATGCTTCCAGTGTTTAAGGACGCAGTTCATCTTCCAGAGCAGAGAAAAAGAGCTGAGAGAGAAGTCTTCTGAGATTAGATCGAGAGTACAACATCTAGTGATTGGTAGAGATTGAGTTGAGAGTTTCAACCTGAGCGTGTATTGGTGGGGGCGCATTATCCAAGAGCAGCAGCTGTAACTACTACAAATCTAGGGCTTTGGACTACAGGTTCACCTGTTGCTTCTCTAACTCATATTGTACTTCTTCTATATTATATTTGCTCTGGGATCAAGAAAAAACAAAGCCCAATTGTAGCTGGTTTTCCCCATTGGAATTTCCAGGATAAATTTCTGAGTCATGTGTGATTGTTGGTTGTTTATGAGTTGTATGGATTTTCATGTGCAGCTTATTCTAATTTTGATAGAAGTGTATTTCATATGAGATTAGTGAATATTGTGGACAGGTTGATATCTGACTTCCTGTTATCACAGATATTGTAGTATCCCCTTGAGATGATTGTATACAGGGTGGTAGAGGGTGTTACCAACTATTGTGTACAATAGTTGAACTTCCTATTGAGCCGCCAGTTATCGATCATGATGAATGCTCATCTCCAGAGTTCAGAAGTTCAGTGTATTCCAGAGTTAGCCAGTTTTTTGCTGAACTTTTTATTTTTTGTAAAATACATGTTCATACCCCCTTGGGGAAAATGTAAAAAATGTCCTAGCATTTAAATTTTTATAAAAGGCTCGGCTTCCCGGACTTGGGCATCAAGCCGACTAGCCCAGAGTGTTTTTTCCCTTGGTTATTATTGGCTGTTGAACAAACGACCAAGAATTTCTGAGTTTTTCACTCGCTCCTCCAAAGCTAGGGTAGTTGTCTTGATGTTTCGGCCTTGGGAGATTATTAGAGCCTTCGTGTCAGTGTTTTTTGTCATGCTAGGCATTCTGATTGAGTCATATGAACATGTACTAGGTCCCCCTAGAGTTTCTTCTGATTCCGAGAAAAAATAATTTTCTCCATTTTTAAGCCATTTTTTAATGGTTTAAATGAGAAATTTCAAAATGTAAAAAAAATGTGATTCGAAGTCCGTTTTCGGCATGGTTGGGCTCATTTTCAAACCCGAAGCAGCACCTTCACCCCAGGGGTCACTTTCACCATCATTCGGCCAGCCGAAGCATCCCGAAAGTCATCATTCGGCTAAAAATGCATCAAGATGGCATTTTAATGCTAGAAATGGACATTTTGGCACTTGGTCAAAATAGTTAGAAAGTCAAAAATCATTATTTTAATGATGATAAAGTGACTTGGCATATGGGCCATGTGGGTTACGATCCTCTTCAAGGTGACATGGCATAAGCTTTGGTTTAAAGTTTGGTTATGAATTATTTCATAAAAAGAGTATGATGTGAGGGTAAGTGGATCTCACGCTAGCATGTAGTGGTGGTGAGTGGTATTAAGAGTGGGCTCCCCATCCACACTCATAGTATTATAAATTGGAGTAAGCTATCTACCCGACTATTTGCACCGGGGCCCACCCGACGCCGTAGACTGATAGCTTACTCCGTTACCCTTCCGTGACATCAAGAACTATTGGATTATGCTTCTTCTCCGACGTTTTCATGGCAGATAAATTCTACAACAAACTACTATTACACTCTGATATAATGTAATAATGAAAAACACTGGTTTACGAAATCAAATTGAATCGAGACCAATCTAAACCTAATTCCCTAAAAATTTAGATTCTAAAACATTTCAAGCATGAACTATACCTCACCTTTCGATGCTTGACTGGAACATGCAATGGAAAACATAACTCTTCTGCCATTTTTTCAACTAGAACAGAATATTTAAAATGTTAAATTGCAAAAGATCAGTGTGAGAGTTACTGTGTAAAAATGCTTTCCATTACTCTATTTATATTTTCATTCTAGAGATTTTTTTTTATTAACCAAGTCTAAAAAAGGGGCAGGTATCCAGAAGAGGAGGTCTAACCGAAGAGCTATGGTATGGAAAGCTTTTTCAAGAAAGAAGTAGTTCCAAAGGCAGATCCGAGGATCTCCTTAGCTAGATGCCCTTTTCTTTTTCGACATAATATCTAATTAAATATCGGTCCAGCAACAATTATCAGACGAACACAGATCCCTATCCTTGGGTCATAAGAGTGCTCGGGTCAGAGAGGAAGAACATAACTATAGAAGAGTAGATCGGCCCACCTTCCCTGCCATAGAATAGTATCAGACGAACACAGATCCCTATCCTTGGGTCATAAGAGTGCTCGGGTCAGAGAGGAAGAACATAACTATAGAAGAGTAGATCGGCCCACCTTACNCAACAATTATCAGACGAACACAGATCCCTATCCTTGGGTCATAAGAGTGCTCGGGTCAGAGAGGAAGAACATAACTATAGAAGAGTAGATCGGCCCCCCTTCCNCAACAATTATCAGACGAACACAGATCCCTATCCTTGGGTCATAAGAGTGCTCGGGTCAGAGAGGAAGAACATAACTATAGAAGAGTAGATCGGCCCCCCTTACCTGCCATAGAATAGTAGGGTACCTTATCAATGAGAATGTCAAAATGACTTAATTCGGACCAAAACTTATAGTAGTTTGTTGTAGAATTGATCTGCCATGAAAACACCAAGAAGAAGCAGAATTTGGTCTTTCTTGGTCTCACGGAAGAGTAACGAAAAGGTAACGAAGTGGGGTGGGCCCCAGTGCAAATGGTCGGGTAGATAGCTTACTTCTTATAAATTAAACCATAGTTCTCACGTGGATTTAGACAATTTGCATACGAATTGTAATGAAGTAGTGGTAACGTAAGTAAGTGGTCATGCTAATATGGAAAGGATGGTGGGGAGTGGGGTGGACCCCTCTCCACATTAATATTATTATTTTAAACCATGGATAATGTATCCATCACCATACCATGCGAATTGTTCAAGCTCAAATTAATTCATGAAGGGATGACTGAAGATTGAAGCTCGCGCGTGGATGGTTGAATGGATAGTGGTGACGTCAACTAAAGATTGAAGCTCGCGCGTGGATGGTTTGGTGGGCTCTTCCCTTATGTTATGGCCATCAACATGGCTCAGCTCCTTCCAATTGCTAGTTAACATTTAATTCAGCTAAGGCTCGATCTCCAGCCAAAAGCTCATGCATATCTCAGAGATCTCACGCATCTACACTTGGAGCTGCCGTATTTGACAGTTGATGTTTCCAAAGGAGGGATGGGGGGTGCCTTGCCAAGGTGGAGGCCACCTCCCCATCCATTTTAATTCAAGCTTGTTGCCCACCTATTTCGACTAGGTGGCAACTCCATGTACATGAAGATGTACATAATTGTACAAGTCATACCTTGGAAAAATCTGAGGATTTTCCACTTCTGCAGGGCAATTGCCCCTTTGTAAAATGAAATGTCCGCTCCCCTGCGTGGGAAAATTAATGTAATTTTATGTGCTAGTATGGGTCATATGATACGGATGCCACACCATGGAACAGGTTGTTAGGGAAGTCCCCTCATCGAGTGTTTTTTTCCCTTTCCAATTGATCTTGTTGTATAAACGAGTTTAATCGGTTTGGTTTTTCACTCAAAATCCTCCAAAGTGGTGACAGGCGTTCTAGCAGTCAAGTCCATGGGGTGGCTAAGGTTTCAAATGTTATTCATGACCATGCTAGACATTTGTCTAGAGTCTTGCGGAGTTTCGTTATGTTATTGTATTTTTATTAATTTTTTCTAGTTAATTAATTTCACCCCTTGGTGGGTAATTAACTAAGTTTTGATGTAATAATGTAATTGCTCAAGCATGGCATTTTGTAATAGGGGCTATGAATGCAAGGTAAAATTGCGATGAAACCCCCTAAGCCACTGCTTCGAGTCCCATGTCTTTCTGATAAGTGGTTGAAGAGATAGACCAATTTTGGTCAAGAGGGGTCTATTTTTCCTAGGGAATTATTTAGTTTCCCTAAGTCAAAAATTCACATTTTTTGATTTTGAAGTAAAAAAATCAAAAAATGCCATGGTAATTTGGTTTGGGGGTTGCTAAGCCTAGGAAAATTTATTCCAAATTTTTTCAACCCCCCATGGCCAG